>OX596277.1:53468548-54068548 GCA_951394225.1 Harpalus rufipes | reverse complement strand
GTTAGAAAGGTAATAAATTATGTTGTCACGAATTCCCGCGTAAACGAAAAGTTCGTATTTATATTAAAAATATGCTTGACAAGATGAAAAAAGATAAAAATACAGTGCGTGAATCAGAAAATTATAAATTAATATATCCGTCTTGTGTACTTTGAAGATTTATTCATTATATTTCAAAGAAAACTTTATTTCAAAATGAGGTTAGTTTTATAAATGTTCACAAAAATATAATTTAAGTTATTTTCACTTCCACGAATACATCCTATACCAATGTTCATAAGTGAATAAATAATAAAATAATCATGATATTTTGCTATTTTATTAATTTTTTTCATCATCTAAAACAGAATTGGTTATACAATTTAAGTTAAAGTTTATAAAAGTGTACTAGGAATTTACATTAATTTACCCTTAATGGATAATATAAAACCTACTATAAAATAATATAAAAAGAAAATTAAATATAATACAGTACTATGAGAAATACACAATTTTATAAATTATGTGTTTGCCCATTTGACATTAGGTTGACGTCATATCTCGTTCAACCTGTAGTTCAAAACTTGCCACCCCAGCGCTGCGATCTTAAAAATACTAGGGTACCTTTATACTCAGGGTATGGTCATGATGTGCTCGCGTTTCGTCCGCCATTAGAGGGCCACTGTCATATTCGTTGTTGTTGCGCAAATTATTATGTATTTTCGTGGCTACTTGTTATATTTTAATGCAAAACACAATTAAATATACTTCTAATATTTATTTAAAGTGTAAGTAATACTTTTATTTTATTTATTTGTGTATTTTCTTGAGATACTGACTACGATGACTGGCAATATTGAAAACACATAAAAATTACCAATATTAAGCACAAACATTTAAATTTTTAAAAGGTAAGTTTAAAATATATACTTATTATGTAAATTTATTAAATTTGATGTGATAATAACAACCTATATCCTATACGCCACATAACCTCTAAATCTATGTTATAATAATAATTGTGTATCTCTTAAATAAATGAATTTTTATTACCTTTTTAGATTCATAGTGTAATTATTTAATATTCCTGTATAATATAATATCACATTTCTTACAAATAAATAGGGAAATGAATTATCAGTATGTTTGATATTGGCTCGCTTATGGCGGCGATCTTGCCTCATGGCCATACCCTGTATATAAAGGTACCCTAAAAAATACATGCCAATAAGGCAGCTTGAACACTTCAGTTTTTGGCGAAAAAGTTTAAAATTTACGAGGTAGAAGCTTTTCGTCTAAAGAAGAGAATGATGCTCCAATTCATGATTAAATTGAAAGCTTTCCATAAGAAAAATATTGGTTGGAAACTTTTAAGAAATGGATAGAAATAATTGAAATGTATTATTGTCGAACATATTTTAAATAAAATTCTAAAAAATATGAACCTTGTACCTTATTCTAGCTGATCCTTACATTATAAAAGAAAATATAAAATCAAACTCACTTTCACGTCCTTGTAGTTGGCGACCAAATCCGTGGTGAACGTTGTATTAGCGGGTGATGGCTTATTCTTCACACTTGGGAAAATAATACCCCCCTTCCTCTTCTCACCTCTGGAGGTTGTATTCGTTGCGTTGTTGATTACTGGAGTCGTTGTCTGCGTCAGTGTTGTAGATGTTTGTGTGACTGTAGTGGGTGGTGGTAACGTGGTGTATGTTATTGGGATGGTTGTTTCACGTTCTGTGTTCGCTGGGATTTCATCCACTGTATACCTAGAATGACAAGAGTTAAGATCATTAATCTGCTACTTACAGCTTCATCATGGGAAAAGATTAAGGCGTTAAAAATAATTTTGTTATTATCGCCATTACTAAAAAGCCTTTTTTTAAGTTAATGTCTTCGGAATGACGATTGTTAATATTTTCATACAATTTTTAATTTTCGACGATAACGTTATATTTGGACAAATATATTTATATTTATTTATTTATTTTTAACGCTTTAGTCTTTTGCCCTGATGAAGCTGTAAGTGACAGCGAAACGTTGGCTTCATATTAAATAAAGATTTTTTTTGGACTGCAATCCTGTTTATTTTTTCATCTAATCAACAACACAGTCGTTTATTCCATATTATAAGATCATTAATATTGGGGTTATTATTTGCGATTAACAGCAATGAATGAAGTTTTCTTTTCTTGGAATATATAAGTAAATTACAGGAATAATATTACCTTGAAACAAGTTTAATGTACGTTACAAAAACCTATATTGAATTTATAAAATTAATTTGTATAATTTTGATTTTTGTCTGGACATATAGACAGCAACCATTTGAATTTACTGTTTATATTCTAAATTTCAACGTCTATAAACATGTAATTGTTTAAAAAATATCAATATGTATTAATAAATCATTGTTCGTAATGGGGTCATTTCACATTTTCTAATTTATTTATTTCTTGAAAGAATAGGTCAAATTAAATATGTAGGTGTATGTTTTACACTTTACAACTCTTTAGAATCAGAGATATGATTTTTTAAAAGTTGTCTTTAATTTCAAATATTTGGACGCTGACGTCACGGCTATACGTCACGGCTTGTCGGATGCGGCAGCAGCTCTCTACCGGTTGTGTTTGGAACTATGATTGTTTGAGTTATCACTTGTCAGTTTGATTTTGTGACAGCAATATATTGTTAACGAAAAACATATTTCATACAACTTTTGGTATTTATTTTAATAAATGTTTTATTTACATACCTTTACTCTTAACTCTGCTGTCACCTGTCACAATTTTAGGTTAGCTTGTTTACAGCAGCAAACGGATACCACGTGGACCGTTGTGTGTCTGTGAGAGGAATGTCTTTGTGTGAGTAACAAGCCGCCACGAATTTTACAGGCGCGAAAGTTTATTAGCAAATTTATAAATTAGACGGATTTCACGATTTTATAAAAAAAACGATTTTTTTTAAATGACCCCAATAGACTGTATCCAGTGAGATTCGAAAATTAATATTTCGATCGAAATATAATTCATCTGTTTTTACCTCTCGCTAAGAGAGGTATTGCATTCATGCTAAAAATCGCATATCCAGATTTTATTGAATAAGCACGTTTTAAGGTCCCTACAATCCGATTTTATCATTTTTACGATGATGTCTGTGTGTGTGTGTGTGGATGTGTGTGTGTATGTGTGTGTGTGTGTGGGATGTTGGAAGGACGGTTACTCAAAAACTATAAGACTTTAAATTTTTTTAACTACGTATTTCCCAATCGGACATTCATGGGAAGATCTGAAAAGGTTTTGGTAACAATTGGACAACCGGAAGTAGAAGATTCTTGAAAAAAAATCTTTTAAATAATATTTTTTGAATTTTTTTTTTGATAATATTAAAGAAAAATAAATTCTCTTTCTGATACATTTAAATATTTTACAATATATTCTATAGATTTAGAGATAGAAGAAATATAGTATGTAAAATAATCTGTTATAATAAATTTTACAGCCGAAAGAATGGCCATGGAAAATAGTTGAAAATTTAATTTGTTTGTAACTGACAGATAATGTCAGTGTCAGAAATCCGAAGACATTACTGAAGACTTTTTCTGGGAAGTACATACATTATATTATTTCTTAATGTATTAATAGAATTGGAAACATTTCGAAAAATTAGAAGAGGACAAAATTTCTTCATCAAAAATGAATTTAAAATTAAACAATCTAAATATATATGGAATAGATATATGCGTAAGTAGAATTTTTGGTGTAGAGTGTAGGTATACAAGAAATGTTAAATACAATAGGGAGCGAGCAGTCATATGATTTTGTTGGCCTTGACAAGCAGATATGGGGGCCCATGTCAGAATGATAGCTAGTAATTATGTATATAGATGTCAAATATCATAATTTCTCATTCTAAATTTAGTGATTTTCCAATTCCATGTGGAGCAGAATTAAATGTTAAATATCTAAGGCATACAAGTAAACTTTAAACTCCTGGTGATAAATTAACTACGTAAATTTAGAAAATCTTGAAATTGTTAATGAAAAATTCTAACATTTGACATCTATGTACATAATTACTAATTATCATTCTGAAACGGGCCCACACATTTGCTTGTCAAGCCCAAAAATGTAACATTACCGTTCGCGCCCTATACTTATGTAACCAAAAAAAGGAAGTGGCGAGAGGTATTGTGCTGGCCACAACAGATTTTTTTTATTGCTCGAAAATTGTTTAGGACTTTTACCAAATAATAACATTGATAAAATGTCTTCAAGAACGGTACGAAGACGATTACTTAGTGACAGACTTTATAGTCGTCGAACAACAAGAAAATCACTTCTTTCCACTAAGAACGTGAAGGCCTGATTGATTTTGCGAAAAAAAAAACATATGAACTGACAATAGATTTGTGGAAAAAAATGATATTTAATTTATTTTGAAGTGATGGAGTATGCCACTTGCAAAGACCTGAAGGTAAACGATTACATCCTAAATACACTATACCTACTGTAAAGTATGGTGGAGGATCTGTGATGATCTGGGGATGGTTTTCATGGTTTGGCATAGATCCTTTATACTACACAGAAGGAAAAATGGATAGATTTAAGAATAATGACATACTGGGTAATGTGATGGAGCCTTTTACAAATGAATATATACCTCTGAAAGATATTTTGCAGCAATATAATGATCCACAGCATGTTTCGACACATAAAAAATTGGTTCAGACACAATAAAATTATGTTATGATATGGCCATCGCAGTGTCTAGACTTAAACCAATGGAAAAATCTTTCTCAAAGTCATAAAAGAAAAGAAGTTTTGCCCAGTGCCTTAAGAAGATTTTGGAGCAAGTTGGCAAGAATATTACATTAAAATTATTAGAATCCATGCTGAAACGATGAAGATAAGTAATAAATTCTGATGGCCAATACACTAAATATAAGAAATTCTAATTTTCATATCAATTTTTAAGATAGTTGCTATCAAATGTCTAGACAAAATTCAAAGTTTTACAAATTAAATAAATTTTATACATTCAATATAATTTCTTTTAAAGTAGAATAAACTAATTTCAAGGAAACTTTAACCCTGTGATTTATTTTTAAAATTCCCCTTCTTGTCATAGCGATTCCACCAATTTTTACTTCCTTGTAAGTAAGTAAACGAAGTATTGTAATCGCGAAAAATTTCGGTTTTCAGATTTCAGTGGAAATATCCATTTTGACTAATCTCGCATAACTCAAAAACGGTAAGCCGTACAAAGTTGAAATTTTGTATTTAGGACTGCTATAATATCTAGTTGTGCTCCTCCCTTTCTGGTTATTACACAATTTCCAGAAGTGGCACTTTACATGAAGCCTATAATAGATTTTAATAAAAAACAGTTAAAATATAATCCAAAACTTTTCAAATTTGGTATACAAGACTTTTATGTCAATCGAAATAACATAATAAATTTTGGTTAAAATAGGCTAACCGGAAGTGGTACATTACTTGAAGTTGTTAACAGTTTTTCTTGAATAAAATGATTTTATTTTGATTTTAGAAATAAATGCTTCAAATAAAAGTTTTAGAGAATTAATTTCTGCGTCTAGCACATCAAGTATTATTAAATTAGCCCTTTGTATAAGCGAGATATGTAAATTTAAAAATTATATAATTTTTTATTTTTGTACTAAAGCTTGCTATGGATTAGGACAAAAAAAAATGTTTATGTCAAATTACGTTAAATACGTGCAATTTTATGATTCGTACAATAACAAATATTATATTTTTATTGTGAAATTAGTCATATTCATTGTTGTAATCAAATGTTTCTTTGTTGTAATCAAAACTCTCTTTAAAAACTCCCTTTATGGTCGCTATATATCTTACTGTTTTCAAGTTGAAATTAATATTTTGTAATTTATTTATTAAAAAAATATGTATAGTTTAATAATCGTACAAGGAAGTCTTGTGGTGTCCATATCAGATTTTTTTTTATAATTTCATCTGAAATTAGCGAGTTATGGTCCCCGGAAGTTTGAAGAAATAGATGTGACGTTACGAATATAGGTTTTTATATAAAAAGGTTTTCTTCTTAGACCTAAATGGTCTTGAAATTTATGCTATTTCTAAATTATATTTATAAAAAATAAATAAATATTATAATTGTAAGTGTAATTACATTATTAAGTTTAATGCAAGACATTTATATTCAAATAAATACTGTTTGAGAATTGCAGTACTTGATTAATACCCACGTTTTCGTTATATGAATTTCTCTGATTCGATTGGTAGTAAGCTCCTCCCCCTAACTCGGTATTTATTATATATTTATACGCGGTCTTCGAGTCGCCAATCAAAATAATATACAGGCTCGTGACCAGCACAGCCAAACATAGGACTTTAACATGTAAAATCAGACTTGAGTAATTTCCTGCTTCTCTAATTATTTTGGATAAAAAAGCTTCAAATAGAAGTTTTAAAGCATAAAATTCTGCATATGAATCAATAAGAAATTTTTGTATGTCTTGTAACGGAAGAAATTAGATATGAAAATTTCGAAAATCACTTCAAAAATAGCAAAAGCCATGAAATTGAGACAAGATAAATAACAAATGTTTAACAGTTTATCTGTTATGTTAGGGTAATTTATTTTTATTAGATTATTATTTGTTAATTTAAATTAATATTTGTTCACTTGAACAGAAATAACAAATAATAATAATAATAAAAATAAATTAACTTAGTTTGACAGATAAATCGTTAATATTTGTTATTTGTTTTGTCTCAATTCCACGGCTATCGCTATTTTTGGAGTGATTTTCGACATTTCCATGTATAATTTCTGCCGTTACAAGGCACATAAAATTATTTTTGTTTATTCAGATGTAGAATATTATGCCTTACAACTTTTATTTGAAGCTTTTTTACTAAAATTAATTAGGGAAGCAGGAAATTAGGAAAGTTTGATTTTACATGTTATTGTTCGGCTGTTCCGGTCACCACCCTGTATATGGAATTCATATAAGTGACGAGCTGCTATAACAAAAACCCCTTATTTCCGAAGTATTTCAATTATATCATTTTATTAATATTCATTATTAAGCATATACTTTCACTATTTTTTACTAATTTTCTTGATTAAACTGTAATCCCCTATTGAAATTTTTAAAAAGTTGCTGTCTTTATGGCCAATACTGTATGCGAAAGAAAGTTATTAAAATAATGAATTTACGATTGAGCGAAATAGAAATATATGAATATTTACCTGTTGGGGTCGTACTCCACAAGCCTATCAATCGTCGGATCTAACAGCAATTCCGCCGGAACCGGCCTCTGCGCAAGAGTAGCCACATCATCTTCCTGCTTCTTCAACCTCTTTTCCACAATATCCAAATTCTCAATAATCTTATTCGTCTTCGCTCTTAGATCATGGTGAATTTCCCCAATAGCTCTTTCTTGTCTTTGAGTATGCGTCAACAATTCGTCTGACTTTGGTACCAAATCATCGACAGAACTTTTTGTCCCTACGACTACATCCCAAACTTCATCCATCTTCTCCGAAACAGTGATTATGGGTCTCATTTGTTTCACGAGAGAATCGATTTTGTTTGTTTTGATAACAATTGGTGCTGGGGTGGTTGTTCTGTTTTTGAAACTGATGTCGATTAGTTCTTCGGGTTCGACAATGGCTTCGTGGACATCTGTCATCATGTGGAGAACTTTTCCTAAGTTTTCTGATACTAAATTAATATGGAATTGGAGTTTTCGGTCTACGTTACTGGTTGCTGTTCTGAGTTGGTCTAATTCTTTTGTCATATGGTTCATAACTTCTGCGTTCATGGATTTAGTAATTTCTAGCATGTTCATACTAACTGGTTTCTTCTCGCTTGCTTCTGCATTAATGTCATCACTTGGAAGCAAATTATTGTCTAGCTGATTCTTTAAAATAGCTAATTTGTTATCAATGTCGCTAACTTTTTGATCCAAGGATACCAGTCTCATGTCTAAGGAATCTTCATCGCTTCTGTCAGTTGGGTCCGTGTTAACCCCTCGAGGACCAACAATAGTGGGTGTTTGATGGAACAATTTAAGATCGAGGCGGCGTAGTTTGGCAATGACGGAATCGGTTTTATCAATGTTGTCGTTGACCCGGGAGTCCAGAGCTTCAACGCGACGCATCAAATGTTCGACTGCTTTGTCCAGGTTCTCGATTCGTTGGAGTTTGGATTCGAGAGTGGAGATGATGACTTCGAATACGTTGAAGATGTATTGTTCTCTGAAAGAAAAAAAAAATGTTAGCTATATTTGGTATAGTTTGATTATTAATAGTTATATATGGTTAAAAAGTTATATTTTATACAAGACGATAAAATTTTATTTTTACTTCTCGCTAAGAGAGGTATTGGATTCATGCTAAAAGTCGCATATCCAGATTTTATTAAATAAGCATAGTTGAAGGTCCATAGAATCCGATTTTAACATTTTTACAATGATGTCTGTGTGTGTGTGTGTGTTAGGTTGTTGGAGGCACGATTTCTCAAATTTTATAAGACTGAAGACCTGCTTGACTACGGATTCCTCAATCTAAATATTAATGGGGAAAGTTGAATAGGTTTTGGTACCAAACCAGAAGTAGTAGTATCTTAGAAAAAATTCTAAATATTGTTTATTTGAATTTTTTTATTATTAGTATTAAAGAACTTAAAATTCTCTATTCGATACATTTCAAAATTATATTATATCTCCTATAGGTTTGGAGATATAGTATATAATAATCTGTTGTAATAAATCTCGTTGCCCAAAAAACTCCATGGAAACCAGTTGAAATATTTATGTTTGTAATTGACAGATAAATTCAAAATGTCAGTATCAAAAATCAGCATTACTGGAAGAATTTTCTGGGAGGTACGATTACATTTAATATATATTATTGTAATATTAATTAAATATGTTTTTAAAATTATAGGTATTTTAATATTACATATATCCTTAAGAAATACCGCTAATACTGTCAATGAATTTGAAGAATTTTGAACATATTAGAAGAGTAGGACAAAATTCCTCATAGAACGAAAGACGAGATACAATTTCAATTATTTGTGTGCACAAGAAATGTTAAATTTGTTACTAATAGGGCGCGAGCAGTCATGTGACCTTGTTGGCCTTGGCAAGTAGATATGAGGATCCGTGTCAGAATGACGGCTAGTAATTATTTACATCCACATGAATTTTGAAAATCATGATGTATTGAATGAAAAATTATGATACTTGACACCTATGTACATTATTACTAGCTGTCATTCTGACACGGGCTCCCATATCTGCTTGCCAAGGCCAACAAAGTTACAGGACTGGTTGCGCCCTATGCAACATAAAATGAAAATGGCGAGAGGTATTGTGCTGGCCACAACTGATTTTTTTCTATAGCAGATTTTAAAGAAAAATGAATTATAAATTAGTATTATAAGCACAATTTAATATAAGTTGTGATTGTATTACAAGAATATTTCTTTCTGACAACGTTAATTGCACAATTTTTCTTTCAGTGAGGTCCACGAATTTTTCACAAATCTTCGTGAATTAAAATTTCAATGATTATTAAGGCTTATTTTTACGATTTAAACATTTACATTTGCTCATAAATATTATCATTAATTATGAAATGTTCAAATTTGTCTTCCATAATTAATTTTCAGAAAAATAGTTAAAACAGATAGTATTTTGCAGAGAAAAAAAATCGGCATCTAATGATAATGATATCTTTCATAATTTACTATTATCCGGAACAGTAAAAATAAAAAAAAAATAACTCCTAATAATCAAATCAGTGGTGCTATGGAATATGAAACAAATGCACACAGGTAGTATTATTTTTATTTGATATTTTGTGTTCGACGTAGTTTTAATTATAACTGTCAAATAAAAAGAGTATTCTAAAAGTATTGTTTCAGTGGATAGATACGTTTTTATATAAACTTTTTTATCTGCTAGGATATTTACGTAAAATGATCTGTGTAATAGGAGTATATTTGATTAGTAATGGATGAATAAGTATTGCATATTATAAGTAATATTTGGTGTTTCACTTTCATTTGAAAAGTTCCATATTTTATAAATCACATTTTATCACGAATTTTATACTTTTACTTGGAAATGACTTCACAGTTTCACGCCCTAATAATCACAAATAAATTTTTCAATTTATTATGTACAAAAACCCAAACATTTTATATCTTTGCTACACGTATAAAACTTGATTTTAATATTTACTATAAATTTCCTTTACGCTAATTAAAATTTTGTAAGTTACCATCAATATTATTTCACAGAAAATATTTATTACTTTCGGATATGTTAATCTGGTTTATTAATAAGTCGTGCTGTATATCAACATGGAGGAAGGTGTGAGTGTGTTGTGTGTATGTGCGTGTGTTTATCACACACAGACTCTCTGGTCACTCCGATGACATAACAGGAAATCTGTTCAGTGTTATATCTGTTGCGCGTTCACCGTTACAGTGGACACCATAAGGCCTGATACACACTTGAGGAAAAACTTTTTTAATGGGATGCCCCGCCAACGTATTAGAAAATAGGTTATTTATATTAAAATTAGTCCTTAAAACTGCATAATGGGGGCTAGGTCACTGTCGCATTAACTAACAAGTAAAGTAAATACTTTTGTTTTAACCCTTAAATTCCGTTGCCTTAAAATCAACCTTGTTTCCGAATGGGGGTCCTGATTAGACCCCCCATTTTTAATGGACTAATTAATAATATATTTAAATATATTGTCAAAGGAATAGAAACTAAAATAAAAATAATATAATAAAGCTTTAAATATTTTAATAATAATAGAAAATATACGTATAATTTTTAAAAAAGATATACCTATATAACCTCAAAAGGTTGACTGACAAATACGCTAAAAATTATTTACAATGGAAGGGGGGCTAAGACATAGTTTCGCCCCTTCTGTATTTTCTCTGGGGGGGGGGGGGGGAACTTTCCCTTTGTCCCTTATAGTCGGCGCCTGTGGATTCCTATGTATTGTATGGAATTTTGTTAATACATATTTTAAAAATAAATTGTCGCCAATTGAAATAGTTGAAGAAAAACTATATTTTGGTATCGTTGTGAAGCTAATTTTATGTATAATTCGAATATCTTTAGGAACCTGCTTTAGATTTAATGAAATGAATTGTAGGTATTAATGTTTCAGATTTTATTTTGTTACATACAAAAACGTACAGTGGACGTTTCGGGTAAAAATTGGCCCATCATCAGCAATAAAATTTGTAGAATATATATAAAATAAAAATGGAACAATATATCTTGGTTTTACATCATACAGAATTATTTATAATTATTGATAGAGCTTCTCCTGTCGCCATGTAGAACGCAACCGTTTTGTTCAGTTATCAATTATCAATAAATGTACATGTGAAAGTGATGATCTGGTAAATTACTTGACTGGGATGGATGATGAAAGATAACGAAATTTTTGGAATTCAGTCAACTTTATTTCATTCCCGACTAGTTTCAACACCACATGTGTCATCTTCAGGGGATGAGTTTTCTTAACTGTTTGTTGAAAATAGTGAAAATCTTTTATGATTTAACAAAGTAAAGAAATACATGGAAATTATGTGTTTTTTAAAAATACAAGAATTGTCAAAACGAACAATATTTTAACTGTTAAATGAAATTTAACAAAGATATAGCTAGCCGTTAAGGGTGCTACACTTGAATAATTCTTTTTTTAAAATTTTTCATATTACTTTTTTACATCACTTTTGTACTACAAATGTACCTTTTTATTACTTGTGACTTTGTTAAATACTTTACTGTAACTAATCTAACCCACAGAACTCAATTTGACGAAACTCGAATGGTTACATTAATTTTAGAGATATTTAATCCTTTAATTCACTGGCACTATATTCAAGAAAGAAAATAAAATAAATATATCATCACGGCATATTACCCACTGCTGAGTGTGCCAATCTGCTTTGTATACAGAGGTAATGATGACATATTTGTACCGTGCGGGCGTTTTACTAAGCGTTACCTATCGGGCACTATTTGCTGGCGCGGAGAATGCACCACAGGGGTCAATTTTGTACCATGAAATATTTGGCATCGGTTGGGGTCGAACTCGGTTCGATAGAAAATAGTTCATAAAATATATCTCGAGCTATATGAAACTAATGTAATATATAATTATTTTTATTATAGATTCCGCTTGTAATAATATAAAACATTTATTTCCCATACATTCGTCATTTCTGATTAATAAATTATAAAATTCTTTTAACAAGGTATCAATTATTACAGATGTAAAAGGACTGTACTAACCACAAAACCACAATTACATTATATACAAAACGCAGGAATGCAACTATGCAAAAAGAAAAAGTTCGTTGATCATTGACATTGCTTCATTGCTACTATGATTCTTAGGTAATTTTCGTTTCATTGAAACATATTATTTTTATTTTCATTCAATGTGATTTAATAGTAATATAAGGAACGTTAACAGAAAAACGTAGAAGTTACAAACATCCACATATATTATGAAAGAAAGCATTCCTATGTATAGTGTGTATGTAGGTATGTGTGCTTATATAATACAAACAAACAAGCATCGGCTGGTGAATCATCTAATACTGCTATCTATGATTTGAGCACGAAAAAAAAAAAGTTTAAAAAAAGTATTACTGCATGCGCAGCAAGTTTTTATAACATTCCTTATATAGGTATAAATAATAATAAAAAAACAGTAACATCACGATACGTATAAATTATTCTTCATTGTTAAGAAAATTTATGAATTAGCAGAAAAATAAATTACAGACGACTATAGTGTTTACCTTAATTGTAGAAAATCCTTAATGAAACAATTATTCTTGCAGTTTTATTTATTTCATACAGACACAATATAAAAACGTCTGCACATGACGACTGCCTATTCACAACTGATGATATTGAATAATACTATAAATATATGTTATTAATTAATTTAATAATTATAGTGTATTGTATTACATAATACTTGTATTGAAAAAATAAATAATAAATAAAAAATTAAAATAATAAATTACATAATTATATGAGATTCGTATTATTTAGCGTTAAATCCATAATTATAGATGTAATGGTAAATAATTTTCCATCTTAAATATACAGGTTGTTAAAAAAAATTAGGAGCATAAATTACAGATCAAATAAAAGAATAATATACCTTATGCAAAACTGACAAATAATATCATACTGTACTATTATAAAATCAGAAATAACCTAACAAATTTTAGAAAATTGTTTGTATACAAACATATTTAGTGTTGATCTCTAGGGGCTAGGTATTTGTTGTAACAAAATTATGAAGTGATTTGACAATTAGCAGAAAAATTTAACCGACTATTCAGCTACATTTTAAGCTTAAGAAGAAAATAAAACTATGAACAATGAGAAAACTACTGTAATTTTGATTTTTTTGTGCAAAAAATTACTTATTAATAGTTATTTAGGTATCAAGGCACTGAAGTTCTATTTTTTATCACGAATGTGGAATTTATTTCATATGAGTTATAAAAAGGAACTTCAGTGCCGAAGTACTTATTAAATTTGAAATCGATAAATTATGAAAATGAAAAGATTATTTATTTTTTAGGTTATGCGTGTACTTATCTGTCAGTCTGACATTCAATGTTGCTAATCTCGGCAATTGAAGTTATCTCAAAGAGCACACAAAAATATGTTTTAAACTAAATAAGAAAAACATTCGATTGTTTCACAAAATTAAAGAAAACTTAAAAAATTAAATATTCATTCTGGCCGGTATAATAATAATAATTTAAAAAATCTATTGATCAACAACAAAATTATTTCAAGGGATCTTTATTCCAATTCTGGAGTTTATAAAATTAACTGTAACAAATGTAATTTTATATATGTAGGGCAAACTAGAAGGAACTTTAACATACGATTTAAAGAACATAAAAAGAGCTTTGAAAATCTTAAACTGAATTCCAATGTCGCTAATCACATGTTAGAGTTCAATCATGTATGTAATTTTTAAAATTCATCAATTTTTAACATGTCGAAAATAATTTAGCAAGACTACTTCTCCTGGAATCCTATGAAATTAAGAATGCCATTTCCAATAACACCCCTTTAATGAACATACAGTTAGACTCGGTACACTCACCATTTATTGAAACCTTAATCCCCAAATCTCCACCGCTAAACTAGATATAAAAGGACCCGCTCTAATGAATTCTTGTAGTTCCTCTGATGATGGCCTAACAGCCGAAATTGTACAATAAATAATTTTCTTTAATTTTGTGAAACAACCGAGTGTTTTTCTTATTCATTTTGAAAAATGTTTCACCTAGTGCCAACAGCTTCCTCTCTTGATTTTAAAAATATGTTTTATCTTAAACTTATTCATCGAAATTATTTAGTTCGTACTTTTTGCACATATTGAAATCGTTGTATATTGGACAAGCTTAGTGCCGATTTCTGAACTTTTAATGAATATTTTTATGCAATTTAGCGACGATTTCAAATAAAATAATTTTGTACTCTTTGAAAGGTAAGCTTTAAATTTCACATAACGATTGAATAATATAATTCCATCGAACTGTCAATATTATTCAATTAGCAACAGTTCAATGTGACAGTCGTAGATGCTATTTTTTTAACATCCTGTGTAATAAATAACAACAAATATGCCATAAATACTCTAAAAAACACTGAATTCAAGTTCAAAGGTGCGAAGACTTCAACGGTACATTAAGACACATTCCTCAATTCCGCTTTCATATTAATAAATCTGTCATTTCTACGAATGCAACAATGCACAATAGCACCCACATTGTCAAAATTTAATGACCTTGAGATCCACGTATTCAAGGTGAGGTGTGGTGCGGGCCTTTACCAGCAATTTCGGACAGACACATATGTTCGTAATCAGGTGTATATGTGTGTATGTGTGAGTCTGAGATGTAGAACCACAAATGTTGCAGATATACGTTACACTTTCACTCAGCTTTACCGAGTAGTGTAAATTTTGATCAGAGATCAGAGGATTTAAAAATCGAACATATGTTTGGAATTCTATTTATTAATGAGATAATAATATCATAGAGAAGTTAAGAAATATATTACATATATGGCTGAAATAAATTCATTTTAACTGTAAAAGATAATAGCCACCATACATGACAATTTTTAAGTCAGGCTAAAATTAATTTGACACTTTTTAACTTCCCAGTAATTAATTTGACATCTTTGGTACTTTTTAAAACACGGAAATTAATTTGAAAGCTTTGGCAGTTTTTAAGTTTAGTTTTAAAACATTTCAAAAGACAATGGATGGGAGCGTCACCCAGTAGCGGCGCCAGGATTTAAATGTAGGGTAGGTACAATCAAAAATTGATTAGATAGGGTGGGAATTCATTTTTTTTAAATAATAGAGACACCTATACCGGGTGCGGAGAGTCACTCCTGCATCTTTTAGAGCGTAACTATAAGAATAAAAATCTGATGTGGCCAGCACATAACCTCTCGCCGTATATTTTACCTGGCTGTATGCATAAAGCAAAGAATATTTTTATAAATACAAATAATATATTCATATAAATCTATGACGTATAAACTTCTTTGTTATTCAATAATAGCATGTCTCAACATGAAGATATTTTACCATAAATTATGTTACAATAAATTACAAAGTAGAGTACTATATATAAATATTAGGCTGGTAACAGCAATTTTCAATTCGAACAACGTTGTTTACTTTCTCTTCATATTCTTCTAGTAAAAACATTAATTTTGGGCGGTCTAAAATGTATATATGGATTGTGCATCTATTCTTACATATCTTCTTTTACATTTTATTTTTTCATACATGTTATATCTAAATAACACTAATTCCCTTTAATAAAGTGACGGATAGATTGCACTCCGATTATTCTTATATCGATGTGTAATTTTGTCAATATTTACAACTTACTTGAGAAGAATTTGATAGCTTTTTCGCAATTCAAAGTTACTCTAGTCTATAGTACTGGTGTACATTGTCCCATAATGTTTGAAACAAATTTAAGTCCTTCAACCTAGACTTGTCATCTCCATAATAGTCACAGATCAAGAACTAAGGGATTCTCCAAGTATATTTTTAATTCATTACTCATTATTTCTGACACTGACATTTATCTGTCAGTTACAAATAATTTAAATTATCAACTATTTTTCATGGCATTCTTTCGGCTGTCAAATTTATTACAACAGATTATTTTATATATTATACTTCTTTTATCTCTAAATCTATGGAATATATAATAAAATATTTAAATGTATCAGATAGAGAATTTAATTTTCTTTAATATTACCACGAAAAATTTTCAAAAAATAATATTTAGAAGATTTTTTTTCAAGAATCTTCTACTTCCGGTTGTCCTATTATTACCAAAACCTTTTCAGATCTTCCCATGAATGTCCGACTGGGAAATACGTTGTTAAACAAATTTTAAGTCTTATAGTTTTTGAGTAACCGTCCTTCCAACATCCCACACACACACACACACACACACACACACACACACACACACACATCCACACACACACACACACAGACATCATCGTAAAAATGTTAAAATCGGATTGTAAGGACCTTAAAACGTGCTTATTCAATAAAATCTGGATATGCGATTTTTAGCATGAATGCAATACCTCTCTTAGCGAGAGGTAAAAAGTTGTTTAGAATTAAATTTTAAATTAAATATGATTAAATTGGATGTAACAACACATCTGCAGTCCGAAATATTTTAGATATAAAATGTGACAATTTCGTCAAGAGTCAGACAGCCATGGAAATGAACCACAATATGGCGGTTGCACATTTTTTTTTTATTATTTTATGTAAAAGATTATACAAATTAATCATAGTAAACTGAAAACGAATTTTTATTGTTCATATTATTACCTTCCGACATCTATAGGTAAGGAAGGTATTGTCTTTGGACAAAAAAGTTGATAGTGAGTTTTTAATGAATAAGCATGTTTTAGAGTCCCTACAATGCAAATTTTTGTTTTTACGATGTCTGTCAAAAATTTCTCCTTTGGTAACTCCAATATTACAATTCTAAAATTTTTAATTCTTTCATATTCCTCTTTCGTACGTCCATATGAAGAGTTGATTAGATTAGGGTTATGATTGGTTAACCGGAAGTACCCTAATCTGAAGATTTTAAATTTTTCTTGAAAAAACACTGTTAAATATCATTTTTTGACCTTTCATGTTATTATAAATAAAAGAATATGTTATTTTCTATTCCATTTAATTCAATCTTTCCTTCATATTAAATGAATTTAAAGATAAAGAATTATAAAGAGATATCTTGCATAAATTTATATACGATTGTCTCGAATCAATTCCTTTCATCTTCCATGAGGATTTCATCATTTTGGCTGATTTAAATATAACAAATTTGTCAGAATATTACTCAAATGCAACATCTAGCAATATTATTTTCTCTTTTGAAAATTTCTGTCAGCTATTTAACGCCACTCAATATAACACCATCCACAACTTTAAAAATAGAATTCTTGATGTTGTATTATCTAACCAACCCTGTACTGTCTCCCATGATTCCTGTCCTCTTGTTAGTGAAGATTTACACCACCCTGCTCTTTCTATTTCTTCTACTATTGACTCCTCTTCTGTCAGTACTCCCAGTTCATCTTTCAATACATCACTAAGTTTCTATAATTTTCGTTTGGCTAATTTTGATTTACTT
This sequence comes from Harpalus rufipes, assembly GCA_951394225.1. Classification (NCBI taxonomy): domain Eukaryota; kingdom Metazoa; phylum Arthropoda; class Insecta; order Coleoptera; family Carabidae; genus Harpalus; species Harpalus rufipes. The sequence continues at coordinate 54,050,769 of OX596277.1, read as the reverse complement.
TACAAACTTTTTTCAGAAGTAAACTGGAATATTTTAGAAACATTTTCAAATGTTGACGACGCTTTCGACAAGTTTTATGGTATTATATATGAAATATTTGATAAGTGTGTTCCACAAACCAAGCGGAGAAAAAGTAAATTTCCTCCTTGGTTTACAAAAGAAGTAATCTCTGATATTAAAGAGAAAGAAAGATATCGTGACTTATATAAACGGACCAACATAATTTCATATCATCACACATATAAAACCTTGCGTAACAAAATTAAATCAAAAGTTAAAACTTCATACAAACATTATTTAGAATCAGTTGAATCCAAAATTCATAATGAGCCACGACAGATTTGGAATTTTCTCAACACCAAAAAGCGATCAACCCGTATTCCTGGTGATATGCACCTCGGTGACTTAACTTTATCATCTACCTCATCTATTGTTCAAACCTTTGCAGATTATTTTTCCTCTGTTTACGTCTCAGACTCTACTGATTCATCATCATTTGCTGTTCCTTGTAATCATAACTCTCTTGATCTACTATCTATTAAATGTATCTCTGAATCTGAAATCTTATCCTCTATTAACCAATTAAAACCTTCTCGCAACCCTGGCCCTGATAATATTCCCGCTTATGTCATAAAAGGTTGCAGAGATATATTTGTCACACCTTTGCATATTCTTTTTAACCTCGCATTGTCCACCAATCATTTTCCTACTGTCCTTAAAAATACATCCATATGCCCTATTTTCAAATCTGGAGATCCTAGCGATATTACCAACTATCGTCCTATTGCCATCCTGTCAAGTATTTCGAAGGTCTTTGAGAAAATTATTTTTAATAGAATTTACAACTCTGTTCAAGACAAAATTTCGAAATCTCAACATGGCTTTATGAAAGGAAGGTCTACTGTAACTAATCTTGCAAATTTCACTGATACTGTTCTGGATTCACTACGTAATAATATTCAGGTTGACGTCATTTACACTGACTTCGCAAAGGCATTTGATACGGTTAATCACTCTGCACTGATACAGAAACTACAATATAACTTTAATTTCTCACCTCACTTAGCTTCTTTTATCTCGTCTTATCTCAGCAACCGCAAACAATTTGTCCGTCTTAACAATTTTACCTCAAATTATTATATCCCCACCTCTGGTATCCCTCAAGGGTCGAATCTTGGGCCTTTGCTGTTCAACTTATTCATTAATGATCTTGTTGATTGTTTAGAATATTCTAACTGTTTATTATATGCTGACGACATGAAAATCTTTAAAACCATAAATTGTGCAGAAGACAGTTTCCAGTTACAGCGTGACATAGAAAATATTATAGCTTGGTCTACTAAATTTAAATTGTTCTTCAATATAAATAAGTGTAAAGTGATGTCATACACAATGAAAAAGAATTACTTGCTATCTAATTATTCAATGGATAATTTAATACTCGAAAGAGTAAAATTATATAAGGATCTGGGAGTGTGGTTTGATATAAGATTAACATTTTCACATCACATTCATATTACCGTCAAAAGTTCATATAAAGCCCTTGGATTTATTATTCGCTGTTCCAAACATTTTCACAAACTATCCACTCTCAACTCCTTGTTTAATTCTTTTGTTCGCTGTAAATTAGAATATTGTAACCTAATTTGGTATCCAATATATCAAAATCATGTTCACGCCATCGAGATTATTCAAAAAAAATTTGTTAAATTTTGCTGGCGTAAAACCAATGGATTCCCTACAATTATGTATAATTATTCTTATATTGATGCATTAGCTGAATTTGGAATTACATCTCTGGAAAACCGCCATAAAGCACAGTCGGCCATCTTTCTTTATAAGCTTGTCAATAATATTGTTGATGACATCAACTTACTAGCTCGTGTTAATTTCTATGTACCTAGAATAAACTCTAGGCATCGAACTTTATTCAAGTACACAATGGTTAAATGTAATTATGAACTAAAATCACCGATCCGTCGCCTATGTTTTTATTATAATGCAATTCATTCGCCACATAATTCCATTGATCTATTTTCAAATTCGATACAAATATTCAAAAACTTATTAACTTACTACTTTTTGTCTAATTGAATTTCTCACTTTGTATTTAACTTGTAACTTGTAACTTGTAACTTGTAACTTGTAATTTTTTCTAACCCTCAGTAATTGGGACTTTGTCCTGTTGAGTGGTTTCAAATAAATAAATAAATAAAAACCTAATGCTACTAAACACTACACCATGGAAATAGTTACAATATTCAAATATTACTAATTGACAGATATCAATGTCAAATAAAATTTACATAATATCTTTGTGAAATGATTTTACTGGAAATATAAAAATGCAAAATAATTTAAGGTGGCAAAAACAAATCACATAAGGTAATAACAACAGATTGTAGTCATAAGCCAATTCAGCAGATTATTATGTTTTAAATATAATGCTATATATGTTTTTATTTTCTACTTTTTATCTAAAAAAAAAAACATACTGGTCTTTTTAGTAGGTCAGTTCAGTACGGGGTAAGATCAATTCATCTCCCCTAAAAAGAAAACGCCCATAGAATAGTTTGCAAAAAAATATCTGTGGCTAAAAACTATAGACAAAAAAGTACCCCCCACTCTTATGACGTAAGAAGGCACCTATTCCTATTGGCTGCCTGAAAACAAGCAACCTTTCCTGTTCATCGCGTGCAATTGCGTGTCGCTCTATCTCCGTTGCTTGTAAATAAAACTTGACATGTGCTTTTGTGTTTGACATTTAAAGCTGTTTCCTTGGATGCGCTGCAGCGAGTGACGTCACGTGATATATTTGAAAATATACACATTTTTTAAAAATTAATAATTCATTATTAAATAAATATATCATCAAGGCATATTACCCATTGCTGGGTGTGCCAATTTGCTATGTACGCAAATATCGGTAATGATGAAATATTTGTACCGTGCGGGCGCTTACCGGGCGTCACCTCACGGGCACTCATTGCTGGTGTGGAGAGTGCACCACAGGGGTCAATTTTGTGTCATTAAAATTCGAAGTAATTTTTGGCGTCGATCGGGATCCAACCCGGGTCTCCAGATTCGCGACTAGAGACTCAGGCACACGGCCACGAGACCCTATTCATTATTTATAGGAATTATTATATTTTTTTCCAATAAATAATGTTTAAATAAACAAAATTATTTTATAAATACAAAAATCTTGCAACCACCATATATTTTTTGTAATCCAAATAACTACGAGTATTTTGTGAAAAAATCACAGTCTACTAGTTAAGGCTTAATATTAAGACTATTATGTTCGTTTCCAGTGTTCGTATACTTCAGCGATTGCGTCAAACTTGCTAGACCTAATCCAGATTTGTAGTTTTTTTATTAATGTAAGTAAATAATCTTCTTAAATTATTAATCTCCTTAAGAAGCCTTATAATCTTAATACTCTGCTTCCAATTACATAATATTACAAGGGAAACCAATTTCCATCTAATTTACATTTCCGGATCTGTCTTTCGCAAAGTACACACATCTTAGCAGTGTCGCAAACCAGTTATGGTACAACCACTAGCGCCACTGCGACCGTATATGGTACCTGAATGGTACTTGGCATGAACACTCGAAATATATTAGGTTGGAGATTTCGCGCGGTACGTGTTGAAGTTGAGTTACTTAATACGAGCACACGTAACTTCGAACAGGAAGTGTCGGTTTCAGTTTGTGAAGTTGTAGTTTCCTGATAGCGGTGATACAAATACTGGTTATGTGTAGCAGGAGTGCGGTTGTATGTGTGAGGGAAATTTTAGATGAAAATTCTAAAGGAATGACTACAAAATGTTGCGAGAAAAACATTTAAAAAAATCTGATGTGACCAGCACAATAGCTTCCGTCAATCCTGTATATTATTGTAACGTTTTTATTTATATGGGTGAAGTGTAAAACAGACAAATATTATTAACAAAAGAATACGTTTATTAAACGGTAATTAAATAAGGATTAAATATTAAAAGATAATAAAAACAACTAACACTATGATTAAATAATTATAAACACTAAGAATATTATTAAATGCTTAAACACTACGATTATTTATCTAACTAACATTTATATCACTGCACTTATTTATATAACTACATTTATTTATGTTGACAACTGTTAAACTGTTTATTTATATCACCGAGTTCATATCTGGTTACTGGTATATATGAGACTGAGAGTCCGCCTTCTCCCGGCCAATATTTATATAGCGCGTAACAGTCTAGAAGCCACTAGAAGCCTTCCAAGCGACAATGACCGGCACACAAAGGGACGAGGTCACGGCGCAATTAAGAGTCCAGCCGCTGCGGCGCCAGGGATTGCGTCATTGTTCTCGTATATTCGTTCAGTGGTGGCGTTGTATACTATTCTCTCGGGGGTGCACGTCACATTGCCCCCTCCTTAAGACTGTTTCGTCCCGGAACAGTTCTTGATGACGAAATCTGCACGTATTACCCTTAGTACATTTGGAAGTCCACGTGGTACACCAAACCGGCATACACATTCTTTGACTAAGGTTTCAGCGACCGTGATAGCTTCCTGGTTGGGTAATAGATAGGCTTCAGCCCACTTGGTGAAGTAGTCCGTGACAACCACGATGTATTTATTTCTGTCTTTTCTTTCTGGAAATGGCCCGGCCACGTCAATCGCAATGCACTCAAATGGACTGCCCACGTTGTATTGACGCATTGGACTTTTCGTTGTCTATGAGGGCCGTTGCTTCCAGCGCAAACCACACATTTCTTCCACCAGTCTTTAACGTCTTTCTTGCACTTAACCCAGTAAAATCGCTGACGCAATCTTTCTAATGTTTTGTTGACTCCCAAATGGCCACCTCCAGATCCGTCATGGATCTCTTTTAACACGTCTGGTACTCTACTCTTAGGAATGACCAACTGAGTTCTCTTCTCAGTTCCATGGCATTCTCAACCACACGCTTTAACAGGCCATCAATCACCATGGAGTCACATTGCGCCCAGTACGATTTTACAATCTGTGACTGTGGTGCAACATCTTCCCATATTGATTTGCTATCGTCGCTTTCCATTCCAGTACTATTTTCAGTCGGGTCCTTTCGTAGTCCATCGGGCTGCCTACTATCGTTGACTACTGTTATTCTGGAAATGGTGGAATGTTTTCCTTCCAGTCAACTACCATGATTGCCTCCCTGAGCATGGTCTTCTGAACAATGCGTCGACGTTACTTCCCTTTCTTTCAAGTTCCTCTCTCTGTCTTGAGTTTCTTCTTCCTTGTGGTGAGAGGTATGTCATCTTCGTCATTGTTATCTAACTCGAGTTTTCCTTTCCCACTCGAGCTGTCCATACGAATCGTCAAGGGCACGTCTTCCCCGCTGTTTTCAGGCCCCGTTTCAAACTACTTAGATTGGAATCGCAGCTGCTCGTCAGAGAACTATTCAATTCAGGTTGGCTTTCCTCTTACTGGATTTTCTTCCTAGATTTCTTCTTAATTGCTTGCTGAACACGCTCTCTTTCTCTCGCGTTTTTTTTTTTGCTTCCGTCTTCTTTCCTTCATATCCATCCTTGATATCAACGGATTCGTCCTTTACCTCTAGTATTTCTGCCTACATTTCTTTTTTTTAATTTCTTACTAAGCACGCACTTCTTCTCTCACGCGGTCTCTTTCTTTTTCGCTTCTGTCTTCTTTTGTAACAGCGGAGTTTCTTTCTTCTAGCAAACACTTCATTTAGAATTCGTCGCACTTTTTCATCCATGGCTTTGGTGTTTTCATTTCCCTCAGCATAATTATTTCGCTCTCGCGATTGGTTATGTGAAACTTGTTTGGCAGTTTCATGATCTGATATATATGAGAGTGCGTTAACCATAGTTCTTGGGCGGCATAATTGCTGTACTTGCTGAGTATTGCTGTCTCGAACTCCGGAGATGAGTCCCTGCGTGGCTAGGTATTTCAAATCGCTGTCAGGAGCCATAAGATGTGCGAGACGACCCACAAGAACCACATAGGCCCCAGCCTCCAGAAGGCTTTCCTCAATTTTTCTAGAAGTCTTCTCCAATCCTTGTTCCAATATTTGCTCCAGTAATCCAGAATTCTCCAATTTCCGCTCCAACATTTGCTCCGTAATTTCAGAATTCTCCCCCAATTTCCGCTCCAACATATGCTTTATGATTCCAGAACTCTCCTCTACTCTTCCAGGATTCACCACCAATTCCAGTTCCAATTTCTGCTCCAGAATTTCATAATTCTCCTCTACTCTTCCAGAATTACCCTTCAATTCCTCTTCCAATTTCTGCTCCAGAATTTCATAATTCTCCTCTACTCTTCCAGAATTCGCCTCCAATTCCTCTTCCAATTTCTGCTCAAAAATTCCAGAACCTTCTTCGGCTTTTCTAGAACTCTCATTCAATTGACGTTCCATTGTCCTAGAATGTTCCATTAATTCTTCGTCCAGTACTCCGGAATTTTCCTCCACTTTTCTAGAACCTTCATGCAATTCCCTTTCCAATGTTCTAGAATGATCTTTTAATTCTTCTTCCAGTGCTCCGGAACTTTCCTCCGCTTTTGTAGAACTTTCATGCAATACCCGATCCAAACGTCTAGAACTTTCTTCCCATATTTGATTTAATATTTTACAATCGTCTATAAGTTTACGAATGTCGGACGCCTCATCCGGAATTTCAAATATGTAATCTTCAGGATTTTCACCAGAAACGATTAATGCTTGCCGTAGTCTTTCTTGAAGCTCTATCTTCTTTCCTGTTGCTTCCAAATCTCGTTCTTCCAGTTCCGTCTTGAGATCACATACTTTCAATTCACTTAATTTTAATAATTTAGGAGGCATTTTATTTATTATTATTTATTTACACTTCACAGTTTAACAACCCCACACCTGACACCAATTGTAACGTTTTTATTTATATGGGTGAAGTGTAAAACAGACAAATATTATTAACAAAAGAATACGTTTATTAAACGGTAATTAAATAAGGATTAAATATTAAAAGATAATAAAAACAACTAACACTATGATTAAATAATTATAAACACTAAGAATATTATTAAATGCTTAAACACTACGATTATTTATCTAACTAACATTTATATCACTGCACTTATTTATATAACTACATTTATTTATGTTGACAACTGTTAAACTGTTTATTTATATCACCGAGTTCATATCTGGTTACTGGTATATATGAGACTGAGAGTCCGCCTTCTCCCGGCCAATATTTATATAGCGCGTAACAGTCTAGAAGCCACTAGAAGCCTTCCAAGCGACAATGACCGGCACACAAAGGGACGAGGTCACGGCGCAATTAAGAGTCCAGCCGCTGCGGCGCCAGGGATTGCGTCATTGTTCTCGTATATTCGTTCAGTGGTGGCGTTGTATACTATTCTCTCGGGGGTGCACGTCACATTATGTATAAATTCCATACATAAATTTTCTTGCAAAAGATTCTAAATTTCCAGTAAAATTATTTCATAAACAAACTATGCATATTGCACTTGACATTGACATCTTCTTCTTCTTCTTCTTCTTTAGCTTTTCCCATTTGTTAGGGGTCGCTATTTTTTATTTTCTTCTTCCACTTATTTCTGTTTTGCGTGTCGTTCTCATTCGGTTCCTTTTCACTCAAGTCTACCGCAATACAGTCCTTCCATCTTATCTTTGGTCTTCCTTTGTTTCTTCAACCTTCTAATACTAAGCTATTCATTCTTCCAATATATTCTTCATCTTTCCTCATGACATTTTTCAAACCAATATAATCGTCTCTCTTGTATCTTCCTAGAAACTTATAACACTAGAGTTATTTCCGTACCATATTTTTCCGTGTCTTTTACTTTTCATTGATACTGACATCTGTCAATTTGAATTATCTGAATATATTAGTAATTTTCATGGTTAGCATAGCTGGCTGATTTATGAAATTTAATATCTTTAATTCTATATCTATTGAATATGAAGTATAAAATGCAATCAAATCGTATAGAGAATAATATATTCTGTAATAACGTTAAGTGTCAATATATCAAATTTAACTGTTAAAATCTTCAAATGAGGCTACTTCCGGTTGACCAATTATAACCAAAATCTAATTACTTGTTCTTTTGGATGTAAACTTGAGGAATACGAAAAAATTATAATTTTTGGAATCGTGGTATTGCAGTTATGCGATCCGAAACTTTCGTCACATACGCACACACACACACACACACACACACATGACGGAAGGTAAAAAGAAAAAAATATAGCATCAATATCAGTCTATAAAATGATCATTGTACTCTAGTAGCATATACGAGTTTCCGTGATATCGATGAAGATTCTGAGTACAGCACTGTAGACTAGTACGGAAACGAATACTTCTATACTTTATGCAAAATTTATACAATGGATGCAATATGTCACTATAGATTCAAAGAAAGATCAACGACTACAATGCCACTATTCGTAATTTTATTTTGACTATTTCGCTGCTTTAAAATTATATACAATACAGTCGACTCTCTCTAAATCAAACTCTCTCTAATTTGAATTTTTCTCTAAATCGAATTATTTTTTTGACACGTACAACTGTATAAACTTGTATATGTAAAAATTATTCCTTAAATCGAATTTTTTAATTCGAACTTTCCTTTAATCGAATTAAATTTTGGGCATTTGTCATCATTTTCAATGAAATTCGACTCTCTATAAATCGAAATTAGATACAATCTTCAAAAACTTCCAAAAACTAGAAGCGTACTTTGAAAAACAAGCTTACAACAAATTATTAAAACAAACAAAAATTTCAAATTTCTTCAAGCCTCTGTAATTGTATGTATTACATTTTTATTTTTCCGTTATATGTACATATTAACTGAATAAACTTTTTTTTTCTATTTCATATATATATTCTATGTAATTTATACAAATGTTCATTTCATTTTCTTTTAGTCTCTCTAATTCAAATTCTCCCTAATTCGAACAAATTCGAATACCCCTTACGAATTCGATTTAGAGAGAGTTGACTGTATCACTTTCATGCCTTTCGCTTAAATTTTAGAATAAGGTACGGTTAAACAAAAAAATGCAAATATTTTTTTTGGCACCAATATATTAGAGTAAGTCCGGGAGAGATGGCTTACCGGGTAAGTTAAATAATACTACAACAATGTTAATGAATGTGTCTATACCATGGCTAGCATATTTAGTCAGTTAAATTTTACTTGTATTGCTTCTTTCAATAAATAAACAAGTAAGTACTGTGAACTGTGATATAATGAATTGTTGCATACAATTCCAGGATTACGCAGATGTGTTATTTTGACTTTCTTTTAAAATTCATATTCAATGAAATGCAAATATATTCAAACATCGAATCTCATTTAAATGCACAAATATTACTTTAATTACAACTATAAACAAAACTTATGTAACCGATGAATTATACACGCCACAAGTAGAATGATGTATTTTATGACTATTTATATTGATATAATTTAGGCAAAATTAGATCACCATTGGTTTATGTATCAATGAAATCTGGAAATCAATGTAAAATTTTCTTCCAATTCAGGATATGGTAATGAACCAAATGTTGACAGTTTGTAAGTTCATTTCCGTGGTTGTTAAATAACATGTAAATTTGGAGATAAAGCGATATTAAAATTCGTATTTAATTTGAAGAAAAACATTAAGAAACCTATGTTTGATTATGTCATTAGCAGGCTGGGAATATTTACAATATTTTTTATACAACAATGTTAATATTGTTCCTACTCTTCTTATTTTTCGAGATTTTTCCAATTCATTGTCGGAATTGACAATATTTCTGAAGGGTATATGTAATTATCGATAATTTTAAATATTTAACTATTAATACAATAAGAAGTAATATATGTATGTACTTCCCAGAAAAAGTCTTCATTAATAATGCCTCTGGATTTTTGACACTGCCATTTATCTGTCAGTTACAAACATTTTATTTTTTCAATTGTTTTCCATGGAGTTATCTTTGGGCTGTGAGATTTATTACAACAGGTTATCTTGTATATTATATTTTTTTCTCTAAATCTATAGAAGATATAATAAAATATTTAAATGTATCGTATAGATAATTTAATCTTCTTTAATATTTGCAGGAACAAAACATTACAACTTCCGGTTGTCCAATTGTTACCAAAAATTTTTCAGCTCTTCCCATTAATGCCCGATTGAGAAATACATAGTTAAATAGATATTAAGTCTTATAGTATTTCTCTTTTCAACGATGTATTAGTTTTACTAATGTATTTGAAAAAATTGGAGAAAATTAAGATAATTGAGATATATGAGAAATATTTTTTATTCTAATATTATAGGTGGCTATGAGAAAATAAATAAAATGTAACAACAAAATACAAATTTGTTTGTTATTTATTATTACTTACTTATTATTTACTTATTTATCTATTTATTTATTTTTTATTGTCACAGCCATTTGAATAAAAAAAATTCAAAATATCATAATCCCTTTTTTGTGTAACTTTTCATATACATGAATAAAAGGCACTGTTCCATTATCTTGATACAGCCTGTATGTTTATAGCTGTTAAACATAAACATGCAACCAATTTGAAATGAAATACATAAAAAGAAAACGAATAATGCGCAAAATTAAAAAAAAATCGTTTTTAGTCAAACCTTGTATATTTTCTTAAATAGAAATATCTGATGATGACACCCTTAAGGCAAGAATGATTGCGGTCGCGTTATACAGGAAAACCTTTATATGTATTATTTTATAATGGTTCTCAAAAATTTATAGGATTCCCATTCTCATAATCCAAATACCTCATTCTGTTAATAAAGAAAACATCATCCATTCCTGCACTGAAATGACTAAAAGAAATTGCTATTTGAATAGTTGGGAACTCGTTCACATAATGAAATGTTATGAGCTGCTAATAAGAGACCGGAATGTGGTCTAGAACACAGAACGATCAACTCTAGCTAATGAAAACAAACGCCACTTTCTGTTTCTATGAAAAAATGTTACACACATACAACCTATGGGAGTTTTCCGGAAGTCAAGAATTTTCGCTTATGATTACACGATGTTGTATTCCAGATAAAAAAAATAATTCCTTAGCTTTCTTCCGGTGTAATGTATGGAGGTGTACATATGTAAACTTTAGCGAATAATTGCTATTATTATAAAAAAATATTATGTAGATGAAAATAAATATATAATTATCCAGAGTTTCTACTCACTGTTAAGTGTGCGATACTACTTTATAGATATATCAATAATAGGTATCTATGATACAAAGATTAGACATAGTTTGTCCATTAAGCACACAAAGTTTAATTTGAGTGTGTTCATTTTACTATCAAGGTATCGGTTTCTATTAGCGACGGGATATAAGTATTGTCCTTCCTCTCTACGCAGCTGGATTTATGATTTTAAATTTAATTTCTATCGAATTGTTCTCATTTCATAAATATTTCCATTTAAAGGACTTGGTTGTCAAACGAGACAGATGACAACGTTTTTCTTCTTAATTTTCACTCACTTTATTAAAGGGAATTAGTGTTATTTAGATATAACAAGTATGAAAAAATAAAATGTAAAAGAAGATATGTAAGAATAGATGCACAATCCATATATACATTTTAGACCGCCCAAAATTAATGTTTTTACTAGAAGAATATGAAGAGAAAGTAAACAAGGTTGTTCGAATTGAAAATTGCTGTTACCAGCCTAATATTTATATATGGTAAACTCTACTTTGTAATTTATTGTAACATAATTTATGGTAAAATATCTTTATGTTGAGACATGCTATTATTGAATAATAAAGAAGTTTATACGTCATAGATTTATATGAATATATTATTTGTATTTATAAAAATAATCTTTGCTTTATGCATACAGCCAGGTAAAATATACGGCGAGAGGTTATGTGCTGGCCACATCAGATTTTTTAAAGTGGTTCCCTTCAACAATAATATACTTCATCATTCTTTCCTTCCACTTATTAAAAGCCCCCAACCCCAACCAATCTTCTTTTGGAGTGCTTTCAAATTAATCATGAATTACACTAAAAGTATCAATTTCTTCTTTCGACGAACAATTTATACCCCGCTTTTTTTTTATTCCAATTAAAGTTATATATTATTTGTAAACCACTCATCCCCTAAAATCATATGATGCATAATAAGAAAGAGAATTTCATGTTGAATTTATATTTTGAAACCGCGTTGTCGTATTTTTAACCGTATGAGAGTGATGAATGAAAAAAGAGTTACGAGCCGATTTGAATATGTCTACAACTCTCAAATAGATTTTTAATACAATTGAAAATTTGTTGAAACCAAATGATAAATATGACCCAAAGAGTGACCACTGCGCATCAAGCAGACCGCCGAAAACATCGACCATTGGACCACTGTTGGTTTCGATCGACGTATTACGATTAAGATAGTTGCAGAGTAGTTGAACTTCGGCAAAGAAACAGCTGGATTGACTATCGTCGAAGATTTAAAGAAAAACACGTGCAAAATAACTCAACGGCCTATAAAGCAACAGTCGTGCGTTCATTTCTGTCAATGTCTGTCCTCGAAAAAGGATGCTTCTGATTTGGCACCGGCTGACTATTCTCCTTCCCCAAAAGAAAACTGAAGCTGAAAGAAAATCGTTACGGTTTTGTACAGCTATTCTTCCAGAACGCCATATGGACTGGAGAATCGTGCTGTGTAGATTTAGAAGGAATGTATATTGAAGAATAAATTGTGATTTTGATGATAACACGGCTTTTGTCTTATTTATAAGGGGAGTCTTAAAACTTTATAGCCACTGTGTATTTTATAAAGGTGGAATTTTCATGATCCAAATTCCACCTTCCGTCAATAAAAAAAATATTTAAATGTATCGTATAGATAATTTAATCTTCTTTAATATTTGCAGGAACAAAACATTACAACTTCCGGTTGTCCAATTGTTACCAAAAATTTTTCAGCTCTTCCCATTAATGCCCGATTGAGAAATACATAGTTAAATAGATATTAAGTCTTATAGTATTTCTCTTTTTAACGATGTATTAGTTTTACTAATGTATTTGAAAAAATCTGATGTGGCCAGCACATAACCTCTCGCCGTATATTTTACCTGGCTGTATGCATAAAGCAAAGAATATTTTTATAAATACAAATAATATATTCATATAAATCTATGACGTATAAACTTCTTTATTATTCAATAATAGCATGTCTCAACATGAAGATATTTTACCATAAATTATGTTACAATAAATTACAAAGTAGAGTTTACCATATATAAATATTAGGCTGGTAACTGCAATTTTCAATTCGAACAACGTTGTTTACTTTCTCTTCATATTCTTCTAGTAAAAACATTAATTTTGGGCGGTCTAAAATGTATATATGGATTGTGCATCTATTCTTACATATCTTCTTTTACATTTTATTTTTTCATACATGTTATATCTAAATAACACTAATTCCCTTTAATAAAGTGACGGATAGATTGCACTCCGATTATTCTTATATCGATGTGTAATTTTGTCAATATTTACAACTTACTTGAGAAGAATTTGATAGCTTTTTCGCAATTCAAAGTTACTCTAGTCTACAGTACTGGTGTACATTGTCCCATAATGTTTGAAACAAATTTAAGTCCTTCAACCTAGACTTGTCATCTCCATAATAGTCACAGATCAAGAATTAAGGGATTCTCCAAATACATTTTTCTTTCATTACTCATTATTTCTGACACTGACATTTATCTGTCAGTTACAAATAATTTAAATTTGCAACTATTTTTCATGGCATCCTTTCGGTTGTAAAATTAATTACAACATTATTTTATATATTATATTCCTTTTATCTCTAAATCTATAAAATATGTATAAAAATATTTAAATGTATCAGAAAGAGAATTTATTTCTCTTTAATATTATCAAGAAAAATTTTCAAAAAATAATATTTAGAAGATTTTTTTTCAAGAATCTTCTACTTCCGGTTGTCCAATTGTTACCAAAACCTTTTCAGATCTTCCCATGAATGTCCGATTGGGAAATACGTTGTTAAACAAATTTTAAGTCTTATAGTTTTTGAGTAACCGTCCTTCCAACATCCCACACACACACATCCACACACACACACACACACACACACACACACACACACAGACATCATCGTAAAAATGTTAAAATCGGATTGTAGGGACCTTAAAACGTGCTTATTCAATAAAATCTGGATATGCGATTTTTAGCATGAATCCAATACCTCTCTTAGCGAGAGGTAAAAATTGGAGAAAATTAAGATAATTGAGATATATGAGAAATATTTTTTATTCTAATATTATAGGTGGCTATGAGAAAATAAATAAAATGTAACAACAAAATACAAATTTGTTTGTTATTTATTATTACTTACTTATTATTTACTTATTTATCTATTTATTTATTTTTTATTGTCACAGCCATTTGAATAAAAAAAATTCAAAATATCATAATCCCTTTTTTGTGTAACTTTTCATATACATGAATAAAAGGCACTGTTCCATTATCTTGATACAGCCTGTATGTTTATAGCTGTTAAACATAAACATGCAACCAATTTGAAATGAAATACATAAAAAGAAAACGAATAATGCGCAAAATTAAAAAAAAATCGTTTTTAGTCAAACCTTGTATATTTTCTTAAATAGAAATATCTGATGATGACACCCTTAAGGCAAGAATGATTGCGGTCGCGTTATACAGGAAAACCTTTATATGTATTATTTTATAATGGTTCTCAAAAATTTATAGGATTCCCATTCTCATAATCCAAATACCTCATTCTGTTAATAAAGAAAACATCATCCATTCCTGCACTGAAATGACTAAAAGAAAATTGCTATTTGAATAGTTGGGAACTCGTTCACATAATGAAATGTTATGAGCTGCTAATAAGAGACCGGAATGTGGTCTAGAACACAGAACGATCAACTCTAGCTAATGAAAACAAACGCCACTTTCTGTTTCTATGAAAAAATGTTACACACATACAACCTATGGGAGTTTTCCGGAAGTCAAGAATTTTCGCTTATGATTACACGATGTTGTATTCCAGATAAAAAAAATAATTCCTTAGCTTTCTTCCGGTGTAATGTATGGAGGTGTACATATGTAAACTTTAGCGAATAATTGCTATTATTATAAAAAAATATTATGTAGATGAAAATAAATATATAATTATCCAGAGTTTCTACTCACTGTTAAGTGTGCGATACTACTTTATAGATATATCAATAATAGGTATCTATGATACAAAGATTAGACATAGTTTGTCCATTAAGCACACAAAGTTTAATTTGAGTGTGTTCATTTTACTATCAAGGTATCGGTTTCTATTAGCGACGGGATATAAGTATTGTCCTTCCTCTCTACGCAGCTGGATTTATGATTTTAAATTTAATTTCTATCGAATTGTTCTCATTTCATAAATATTTCCATTTAAAGGACTTGGTTGTCAAACGAGACAGATGACAACGTTTTTCTTCTTAATTTTTCCATGGAATATTAAGATTCTTTTTTTTTCTTTAATGTATCATTATTCAACGGTATTCTTTGATATATCTGGTAGAAAAAATGAACAGGTAAAAATTATATCATCGGGAGTGGAGAAAATCTTATATGCAACACGAGATGTAGGTACATTTTACTTCAAATGGTAAAAGATACCTACATCCCTAGTAGCATAAATAACTATTTCTCTCGAGTAGCATGCTATAGTATTTCACTAATCGAGGTGGAAAGTGTTTCATTTCTATCGAGGGCGACACTTAATAAAACTTTTCACCAAGGTTTGTTTACTATTTTATTCAAAATCAGAAATTAATATTTAATTTATGAATAATAATAATAATTATAATAACCTCAAATGAAAAAATAAATGCTTTGGCCTTATTCATCTGATATATGAACTGTTAGTTCAATTTCGAACCTTAAATTTTAATTTAATTGTATTTATTTATACTTATTTATATTATTTACAATTTTACTCGATTCACACATAAAATAAGCTTTGTTTACACATGGTGTTAAAAAAGAGTAAAAAAAATTGAGGACATACATATAGTACAGACCAAAATGAGTAAAAAATATTCAATAGTTTCTGAGATGCAATGAAAAATAAGTGCTTATAGAGGTTACCTCTGCTATCTCGAAAACTAAAATGGTTACGACTGACTTCGATTAAGTGATATTTTTTGTTTACCTTTCAGAGGTCATCTTAGATGTGCTCAAATAATTGTATTAAGTTAAATGTTGTGGCGACCTTGGCCAATATTTAATTTTCAAATTCGTAATTTTAGAAATTGAGAAAATGTTTCATATAAAATTTTATGTTTTTTTATAGTCTATTTACTGAGATAGGAGACAGGCAAAATTTTGTTCGATCACTATCTTTGTCAGTTTTTCTTTGATTCTAATTTCTCGGAAACAGTTAAAGATCAGACCTATGTTGATTAAACTTATTTACTCATTTTGGTCAGTATTATATACCCACAAAAATTTTACCTTATTTCTCACACCCTGTACGTAAATACCCGTCACTGAAATACACTGATCTCTCAGAACGGGAAGAAGCCCTGAGGTTGAGAACTGGCACCTTATCAAGTGACCTCTAAAAAACTTCCCGCTCTTTTAGAAACTGATTTTAATAGTATCTTCTCAACTTTTTAAAAGTTAAAAATCGTTATATTACTAACCGATTGTTTATAAACTGTTTTCAACACCTACCTCAGTCATGTTTAAAGACAGTATTAAAAGTAATTTAATATAGACAGTAATATTTGAATTGAAAACGGAACACTAAATGTATTTCTGTACCCTTGAAGAAAAGAAACTCAAGTCATCCATAAAAAATAAAACTCCAAATTCCAGTTGTAATTAAACACGCTGTATCTTGTATCAACAATAAAAGAAAATTGAAAACTATTGACAACCTTGTACCGATACATGATAAATTAAACAATCTAAAACATTACCTGTAATCAGATCGGCCTTGGAAACAAAAGCCACTCAACAAGACAAAAGGAAATCGACATGGACACCTATTCTCGCTTGAATTCGATGTAATTACGATAATTGAAACAATTTTCGGATTAATTAACTTGAAATTATTACTATCTGCTCTGTAAATCGTCGGGTACATTGTACTTGTTGACGTATGACCTGAATTACTTGAGTACGAACCTGTAATATTTAATAATTTATCACGGTATGTTGACTGCAAACATTTGAAAGTGATTTTTTTCCGCGTAATGTACGGTAACTTGATTTATATTTGAAGTATGAGTATTGAGATAGAGGTTTTTATACCATGTGGTATTTGGTTTTGAAAAATGGTTCAATCAGAAATAAATTAATTTGATTGAACGAATGAGAGTTAAAAATTTTGTGCTGCAGAGGTTAATGGCATTTAAACGGTGTGGTTGTTCATTTATTTTATGATGACAACCTGTATAGATAATGAAAATGTCAAAATGGTTTAATCGAACAAGGCAGTGTTCCAGATCAGTTTGATATTTTATGGCGTATGTAATTTATATTTAAGTACATTTATTGTAATGATTGTAACCTTTGTCATTTAACGAATGTACGAGGGTCATTCAATAAGTAAAGAGACAAATTCTATAATTTTAAAACTATTCAATGAATGTGTACAATCTTTTCAGGGGTGTTAGTTGGCAACCTTGGGATATGCTCTGATCAGCTGTTTCATCATTTTATGTCAACATAACCTCAAAATTTTCAGTTCACCATGGCAAGTCCACTAGAAGATTGCACCTTAGAAGAGCAGCGCTCAGTCATTAGATTTTTAGTCGCAGAAGGTGTAAAACCAAGTGAAATTGTTTCTAGAATGTTAATACAGTACGGTAAAAGTTGTATGAACCGTGCGAATTTTTACAAGTGGGTTGATCGGTTTAAAAGTGGCCGAACAAGTGTAGGTGATGAACCCCGATGTGGACGTCCATCTTTTGGGACTCACAGGGTCCAGTCTATTGCGATTTCCTTGAAGATCAGCGAACTATCAATAGCCAATACTACTCTGAGATGCTAGAACACAAAGTTAGACCAGCTATCAGGAGCAAACGCCGTGGACTCTTGTCAAAAGGAGTCATTCTTCAGCACGATAACGCCCGCCCTCATACAGCCCAGCTGACCCGTGATAAGCTTCAAGAATTGGGTTGGGAGGTC
This sequence comes from Harpalus rufipes, assembly GCA_951394225.1. NCBI lineage: Eukaryota > Metazoa > Arthropoda > Insecta > Coleoptera > Carabidae > Harpalus > Harpalus rufipes. The sequence goes on along the minus strand of OX596277.1, from coordinate 54,032,523 downwards.
TTACCTCATCCTGCCTACAGTCCCGACCTCGTCCCATCTGATTTTTACCTGTTTGGACCACTCAAAGACGCCCTACGTGGAAAAAGATTTGCTAACAATGAGGAAGTTAAGGAAGCGGTGCAAAAGTAGCTTCGGGGTAAATCGAAAGAATTCTTCGCCAAGGGAATTAGGAAGCTGCAAGAAAGATAGGACAAGTGCATAACTGTGGGGGGTGATTATGTTGAAAAATAGCCTTAATGTTTAAAGATTGAAATAAACCGTTTTTGAGCTATAGCCATTTGTCTCTTTACTTATTGAATGACCCTCGTACAAAAGCTGTAAAAAATATTAGGGAATAAAATATAAATAAAGATGATGAATTAAATTATATAGACATACCAAATTAATAATTATCAAGCGTATTAACTTTATTTACTACTTTGTTATAAATAAATAAACTAATAACTTTGTTTTCTTTCTTCGACCTTCAACAATATAAAGTAAAAGTTGTTTATATCCAATATTAACATTTAATATGATAGTTTACCTACTGTAAAGCAATACTTTAATGATGACAACGGGTAAAACTACTAATTACTGGTTACTTAGTTAATATACGAAAGAAGATCATCATTATTTATGATCCCAGATATAGTAAAATTAAGATGTTCGTAAAGGATTTTTACTTCCTGCTACTTTTGGTAAGGGAGGTATAGAGGGATAGTGCTTGAAAAAATTGAAGAATTTACACTGAAATGTATGAATATTATGATATAAAATGCTAATAGAATGAAGTATAAACGTATATTTTAAATAATTAACAACATATGTAATAATTTTACGATTTACAGATTCTTCAAAAATTTGAGCTATCAACTTATCCAACTTTATTTTGATTTCATTTTAAGGGTAAAATAAACTTTTTCAGTTTGTAAAATTGAATAATTGACTGTTTTTTACGCAAAAACCATACATCCTACAGAAAATCTACATTTAATTATTTTCAACTTCATTTTACCTCCCGCTACCCTTGGTAAGAGAGGTATAGGGATCGTGCTAAAAATCGCATATCGAGATTTTGATAAATGATCACGTTTTAAGGTCCCTAGAATCCAATTTTAACATATTCACGATGATTTTTGTGTGTATGTATGTATGTATGTATGTATGTATGTGTGTATGTGTGTGTGTGTGGATCCTTTTTACGCTCTAATTCAAATTCTATCATTCAGAATATTTGAAACCATGTATTTCTACCTTATTCTAATATGGAAAGAAGCCATTAGATTTTGGTGGCAATCGGATAACCGGAAATGGCAGTTTATTTGAAGCTCAAGATAGTTTTTCTTCAAAAAAATACCTTTAAATATAATTTTTTCGCAATTTGTTATTATAAAAATGAAAGATTATTCCATTTTCTACAGGTTTGCTTTAATACTTTTTACCTCTCGCTAAGAGAGGTATTGGATTCATGCTAAAAATCGCATATCCAGATTTTATTGAATAAGCACGTTTTAAGGTCCATACAATCCGATTTTAACATTTTTACGATGATGTCTGTGTGTGTGTGTGTGTGTGTGTGTGTGTGTGTGTGTGTGTGTGTGTGGATGTGTGTGTGTGGGATGTTGGAAGGACGGTTACTCAAAAACTATAAGACTTAAAATTTGTTTAACAACGTATTTCCCAATCGGACATTCATGGGAAGATCTGAAAAGGTTTTGGTAACAATTGGACAACCGGAAGTAGAATATTCTTGAAAAAAAATCTTCTAAATATTATTTTTTGAAAATTTTTCTTGATAATATTAAAGAAAAATAAATTCTCTTTCTGATACATTTAAATATTTTTATACATATTTTATAGATTTAGAGATAAAAGGAATATAATATATAAAATAATGTTGTAATTAATTTTACAACCGAAAGGATGCCATGAAAAATAGTTGAAAATTTGAATGTTTGTAACTGAGAGATAAATGTCAGTGTCAGAAATCCGGAGACATTACTGAAGATTTTTTTTGGGAAGTACATACATTATATTATTTCTTATTGTATTTATAGTTAAATATTTAAAATTATAGGTATATTACACATACCCTTCAGAAATACTATTAATGGTCTCCACTCTGCAACGTAAAATACAGAAAAAAATGTATCTCATCGAAATAATGGGTAATGAAAGAAAAATGTACTTGGAGAATCTCTTAATTCTTGATCTGTGACTATTATGGAGGTGACAAGTCTAAGTTGAAGGACTTAAATTTGTTTTAAACATTATGGGACAATGCACACCAGCACTGTAGCTGGAGTAACATTGAACTGCGAAAAAGCTATCAAATTCTTCTCAAGTAAGTTGTAAATATTGACAAAATTACACATCGTTATAAGAAAATAATCGGAGTGCAATCTATCCATCACTTTATTAATGGGAATTAGTGTTATTTAGATATAGCATGTATGAAAAAATAAAATGTAAAAGAAGATATGTAAGAATAGATGCACAATTCAGATTATACATTTTAGCCGCCCAAAATTAATGTTTTTACTAGAAGAATATGAAGAGAAAGTAAACAATAACGTTGTTCGAATTGAAAATCCGTGTTACCAGCAGGTATATATAGTAAACTCTACTTTGTAATTTATTGTACATAATTTATGGTAAAATATCTTATAGATTTTGTAAGTATATGTGAAAATTATTTTATGTTGAGTCATAGTTTATACGTTATAGACTTATATGAATATATTATTTGTATTTCTAAAAATATTCTTTGCTTTATGAATAGAGCCAGGTAAAATATACGGCGAGAGGTTATGTGCTGGCCACATCAGATTTTTTTATATATTTTATGGATAAATTTATGAAATAATATAAAAATTATATCTCGGAGCTTATGCTTTAAAGACATCTCAATGGTTACATAGTTCAGTTCAAATGTATGTAACTGACAGATAAATGCCACTGTCAAAAAAATTATCATTTCAAATTAATAATAGTAACGTTTTAAAAGGAAAATTGTAAATAGAACAATAGTTTTATGGAAAGGAACTTAATATACATAATTTATAGCATTAGTAAATATGCAGGTATGTATTTAAATAAAGAAATAAATAAATATATTATCACGGCATATTATACATTGCTGGTGTGATAATCTGATTTATACATACATTTCGGTAATGATAATGACATATTTGTATTGTGCGGGCGTTTACCACACGGGTTAATTTTATGCCATTTAAAATTCGAATTATTTGGCGTTGATCTGGATCGAATCGGATTCCCCAGATTCGCGACCAGCCACGTGGCAACGAGACCCCATAGGTAAATGGCGGGAGGTATTGTGTTGGTTACATCAGATTTTTACTATTAGAAATAAGTAAGAAAATATTAATAAATGTAGCGGTATGAGCGTATAGAATGTATGTATAATACCATACATTTTCTATATTAGTTAAACATCGTTTAGGTATTTAGTCTCGTATTTAACGCTAGTTACTGCATCCATATTAATATAAATGCAAATTGATCATGTATAAAACAAAATCATGTTATTAAAAGCATAATTAATAGCTAAACGGTTATCATTAGTATAGATTTACATCTAGAGTACTTATTAAACAAAAAATAAACAATTTTAGGAACGTGTACATGTAATTTTTTTCACCTCTAACTATAAATTAAATGAAATCAAAAACTTGTATTTTGTATAAATAGGCATTTTAATTGCTATCTACAGCTTTCAGTGGATTTCGAATAATTGACAAAAATCTATAATTTGAGAAAACTATAAAACGTTAAATTTTAAAGGAAAAATCTGTATGATTTTAAATATTCTAAACAGTAAACGCTGATAATATCATTAGAAGACACTTGTTCATTTTTTTCTCTAAATGATTACAAATTTTAGGACCTAGGCGAAGCTAGAAAAGTATATTAGGGGGCAGCAGATGCAAAAAAATACTATCATTATAAATTCTCACCTTGCATGGAGTGCCATCATATTGTCTTTACCACATAACATTCTTAAACTAACGTTACAATTTAAATATCATTGTTCTATCTAATAAATTTATACTCCATTCGCTGAGACGACAGAATGTGAAACTAATTTTTGTACAGAAACAAGCCATTCTATTGGTGTGGTTCCAAAATTATCCTTTTTTGACCATTAGAATAGCAATGGGTAATATGTCATCATCATTACCGATTTCTGTGTACAAAGCAGATTGGCACACCCAGCAATGGGTAATATGCCGTGATGATATATTTATTTTATTTTTTATTTATATATTTATTTTTTAACAATGAGTATAATTACAGTAATGAAGATTTCATTACTATAATGAAATGACTAACCAATATTTTTTAAAGTGAAAAATAAAGAAAATTAAATGACCCAATATACCAATTCAAATTCAAATGACAATTATGTATCAGGAACATTTCTATCCTTATAGACTGAACTTCTGGTGGATACCAATTTTGTAGGATAAATATAATAACTCGGCATATCTACGACTACGAGTATAGTATTTATACATCTTATTAAGATTATTTGTTATAAATTTTGGTATGGGTTGGTTATATACATAGTTTAATATGTACATGAAATATTAGGGGGTGCCAAGCATCCTCGGCATCCCCCGTAGCTTCACCTATGCTTAGATATAGTTTTTTATACTTAGCGTTATATTATTTTCTCCAACACCTACTTGTGAAATGCTTGCTTGCCACTCGAGAGAAAATACTTTCCTCCAACACAATTTTGGAAGCTACACATTCCACTACTAAAAATGTTGGAGTTAAGATCATTCCAATAAACCGTGTAGAATAATTTCGCACACCGTTTGGAATAACTCCGCACGGCTTTCGAGAAATCAGAATCTGTTTAGCCGCATACTAGCACGGTTTATCAAATATCTTGGTTCGTTGCTATGGTTACATTTCTTTGTTTTATTTTTATTTAGTTCTGAATTCACGTTTAACGCTTTGAAGTTTTGAACAGTTTTTTGTTAACCTTTTCAGGTTTTTGGAGAACTTACTATTACTTAGAAAATTAACTAAATAAAAAAAATGCTCTAAATGCGCACCATTTTTTTATATAATTTTTAAAATCTTGTTGGAGAATATATAGTCTACAACACTTTTGTAATGGCATATTTCACACTTGCAAACCGCAGTCCTCGCCTTCAGCTCGGACCACAAACTTTTTACTCGTGTGAAATATAGACCATTCCATTACTCGTTGTAGAATATAGTATATACCTATCTTTACTCACTTGTACCATAAATAACTATTATCGCTGAGCCCTTCAATTGATGCAAGAATTGAACTCATCTTGTATTCACTAAGTAATAATGGACCGAAATCTTACAAATTCGAAGTCTATGAATATGAATTATAATTCTTATATAGGAAGTATTGAAAGATATTATTAAAGGTTCAACTTACAACACTATACTCGTATGTATTAAAGAAAGAATAATAATAAAAATTCAGATACGAATTTGGTTCATTTCTTTTTAGTAGGTAACGGTTATTATAAGAATCACATTAATACAAATTTAATGTAGGATGAATGAACTTCATAAGAAACACGTTTATTTCTACATAATTAATAATAATAATTAATATAAGATTAATGATCTTGTATCATAATATCAGGATTTTGGTAATGATGTTTCAATTTACTTCTATCATAATTACATACATAAAATCACACATGCCTCACTTAGTGGGTTTAGCACAAACCCGAAAACAATAATAACATCAATATCATACAACAATTCCTCACTCTTTAACATATTAAAGTGAATATTTTGAAATTGTAACACAAAGCTAATAATATTGGTAAATCAAAATTATGTATTATATGCACTGCCAATCTATTTCTTGTGCAATCATAATTCTCTTTCTAATGAACAGTCATAAAAAAATTAGTACAAATCCAATTATCAAAAAATGTAACTTAGTGCCTCAATATATCACAGACACGCGGTATCATTTGAATATATGATTTATGAACAGCACATTGATATTAAATATTTTGTAACATCTATATAAAATTGTAGCAATTATGAGTATTTCACAATATGGAACGATAAGTCGATGTCAAGGGGACCACGCGATTTTTAATGTAAGAGACTTTTACTTTGGATAGAAATTAGTAAATTTACTGTTTTCATATTGAAGATAGAATTAATTTATTCATAATGTGGGAAGATGAAATATATGAATTATGAGATTTGGGAAAATATTCATATTTTGTTTTAATTTATTGATGATGTCATACTTATAACTAATTTATGAATTATAAGTAGAAAAATAAATTTGTTAAATAAAACAATGTTATGTCGATTTATATAGATCATTCTAAATTTTTCTTACTTTCATTTTTAGTTCTTTGGTTTCAAGACCTCAGTAACAAATAAAACAAATGCAATTTATAAAGACTCACGATTCTCTCTTGTTTGTTTCCTAATTTGTCGTGCATTGTTAATTAATTGTTGATTCAAGTAAAATTAAATTATGAAATATTACAATTTAGACAGACTGTTAGTAATGCCAATACCTACATAATATATTAATTCTTTATTATGAAACATTGTTGTTCTTTAACTATGTTTTTATTCAACTGACTTTTCTATTTATTGTTAAATAAATAGCTTATTGTTTTATATAAATTTCTTAACACACATGGAAAGGTCTTCAAATTTAATAACTTTTACTTAAGTTAAATATGAATGCCAAATTATATTATGAATAACACATTTAAATATATAAATAAACAAAGGAAAATATCAAACAGTAGTAAAATATATGATAAAATGTTTCTTGACCTATTGACAATTTTTATATACTTGGGTATTATTGTTATAAGGTGTTACATAACTATGAAAATCGCATCGTATAATATTTTATAGTATTTTAATTATTAATTTAGAAAATGGATCTTTGTATTCATGAATTACAATACCTGACACAATTTACATTATTAATCAAAAGGATTTGCCTCATGTATTTTTGAATATACAGTAGAAACTCTTTAATCCGAAATGCTAAATGTAAGAGGGTATTCGGGCTAATGATTTATTCGGATTACTAAATTTGTATGGATAAGTGTAAATGTTTTGAAATAATTACAGTACTTCAGATAAGAAATAGAAACAATAAACATAATTATTCTTATTTTTTTAGGTTTCTTTTTTACTTGTGTATGTATTTACATTACTTCTTCATATTGCTATTTAATATTATTCTGTAATTGGGATGTAAGCGTCATATTGAATTAAAAATAATAACTAAATAATTAATTATAGAAAAAATCATCAAATTCCGTTTGTTTTCAGGCGTTCATTCAGGCTTTGATCCCCATTCGCCGAAATATTATGTATTATTATTTAATAAACAATAAATATAATCATAAATCATAATAAACATACATCCACCAGTTATAATCTCGGGCAAAAATGTTTATCACATCCAGCCAACTGAGTAGAAACTAAAGCAAAATTTAATAGTTCTTTTCAAGAATCACACGTTTAAGTTGTGTTTCGAGAAATATTATTCCACAGTTCGGATTAAAGAGTCCTTGTTCGGATTACAGTCCTTCTACTCTATGTTCGGATTGTTGGATGTTCGGAAACGTGGGTTCGGATTAAAGGATCTCTATTGTATTAATATTTTAGTGCTCGAAGTTGTTTTAGCAGATTTTTAATGAATGTTCTGTCTCGAAATAAATCTTGCTTCTATAAATGTTTAATTATCTTTCACCACAATGGAGGTTGTTACTGTTTTGGCCCGTGGCCGTTATACTCTTAGGCTGGGAATGACGTATCGAGAATTTAGTTGCCAGCTCTGTGAAACTAATTTGAATCATCTTTCAGCACAAGGAATATTGTATGCACTTTATCAAGTCATTTTTCTTATTCGTTAGATTATTATGGTCCAAGATGATATTCTTTAGTGAAATTTTGCGTTTTAATATTGATTTCAGAATCATAAATGTCAATGTCTGAACTTGAAGCGCGTAGTACGGTTCTCTGACAGATATTCTGGAGACATTTAATGAATAGGGACAAAAATATTACTAATAGACCAACTCACCCATTGGTCCATCTCTCCAGGAATTACCCTACTGAAAATAACAAGAGGCGCGATTAATTAGGAAAGCCTGGCGTCTTCCATATCATCCTGAATAGCCTCGCGCCAATGCTACTGTCTGGTAGCGAAGAAATATCGTAGAAACTATAGCGAGGTGAATGGGCATCACAGTAATTGATAGGTGAAAACCAAATAGATAGAATGGAAAACTTGGTTATGTGTAAAAATGAACACTTCATAAATAATAGAGGTCAATTCGTCTCCTTCTGCTTTCAAAACAGATAGTTTGTAGGGAAAATTGTGTTGTTACAAAATGATCAATAAAGGAATTGTTAATTATAAATAGGTAAATGATTTCTGTTCTATCATTGGTCAAAACGTTATTCGAGTTCACAAAGAAAAAGATAAATCGCGGGTCTATTGTAACATGGTTGTAACCGAATGTGGAAAATGTGATTTTTGCATCACTAGGTTATTTGTCATATTTTATCTCTTTCTTGATATTAGTTTTTAAATATTGTGGCCCTTTTTCGAGATAGTACAGAAACAAAGTTCTATATTTCAAAAATTTAATCAAACCTGTATTATAGTAATTAACGTATCAAGGGTGTTATAGGGACAATAACGCCTGAGGTCAACAGTGTGCTTTCCGAGGGCCTCCGGCCCGAGGTGTGTACGTTGACCGAAGGCATTATTGTCCGTTTAACCGTGGTACGTTCAACGGTTAATGTCCAACCGATATATTATTTTATTAAAGATTTTTTTCCTATCATTGTGATTTTTGTTAGAGATATTAATCTATTTGCTTGCAAACGCTGTAACTAGGTAACGCGATATTCTTGTTTGTATCCTCCCCAGAGTTTCTGTATTTTGTACCCAATAGCAACAACGTCAAATTTATAACACACCCTAGGGTGTTATTTGGTATATAAAAACCCTGAAAGCAGGGTTGTTATGATAACAATAACGTAACGGTCGGACATTAATATTATTTATATTCTTAAAAGAAAAACGACGTTTTTGTATACATATATTACTTCATCAGGACAAGATCTTACAAACCTACATATGTGTACATGAAGATATTATTTACCCTGAAGAAACGTAATATACACTTATTCGTGCTACACAATATCTTAATCACAACTTGACTAACAGTGGTTTCGATCATATTGGATACGGTATGAAGATAGAAACTACTAATAGCTGATTCATTAAGTACAGGCTGAAGTTATCTTTGCAAGTGCATACAACGCAGAAAGCAGTTATAGTTTGGTTCAGTTATTACCCGTATGGTATAATATGACTAGCAGATAACTTCACTGCATTTCATATACATAGACGTGCCACATAAAATATTTATGGATACATTTTAACTGCAAAACTAAGTGTAGTTTATTTGCAAATTATGTTTCTTTTTAAATAATGCCTTTCTCAAAGATTTGTGCTCTTCACCTATGTTTTTGCAAAACACAAAAAACATGGATTTGACAAAAACCATAGAATAATAATTTGATTTAAATGTCAATGTCAATAATTAGATATCAGAAACTCTACGACATACGTCATTATTATTTGTAGTGTGTTATAAAGTAATGTCACCATTTACGTATATCTGTCACACAACATAAACTACATAGACATACGTCGAGTAATCTTTCTCTTTCTAACATGAAATGTTGCTAGGCTACTACTGTATAAAGTGCTGTGTATTCTTTCTTCGAACAAGTGACCTTGAATAGTCATCTTTCGTGAGCCAAAGTATAACAGTTATCATTGGGTAAAAATAAATAATCTAAAAACTGTGCTTCTAAGTTTCTGCTACCTTAATTTGCAGTTATAGAAAATATATGTCGTGAGTAAAGAGGCATTTATAAAACTTTTTCTCTATTGTAATTGTCTTGTACGAATAAAATATGGGAAACCATATCGTTTATTATTACTATTTTAATCTAAATTGTTGTTATAAAATAGTCAATCAAAATTAAAATTTCTTGTCATTAAAAAAAATAATTCATTATTTATAACAATCACGGAAATAAATAAAAAATGAGATAAATGCATGAAATTATTTTCAAAACTATTATACATTGAAACAATATTATAATTTACATAAAAAATTATAAACATTCTTCCCCAAATTAACAATGAAAGTAAACTTGATATTAGAGTTTATTATATTATATGTGTTGTTGGTAACAACAGGGAAAAATGTAAATATGTTTTATGATAATATGAATTATATAATTATTGTCCTTATTTCTTAGATGCGTAAAGGAATAGTTTTGGACAGGGTAGACGTGTGCGAGTTATCACCTAATTCTTCCATTATTATAGGAGAAATAATCCTTACAACTATTAACCATTGTACTTTTGTCAATTCTACATTTGAAATTACAAAAAGAATTGAAAAAATAAAGGTATGAAACATATAAGACTGATTCGCAATGTTGCCTATTTATAAAACAAAACAAGAGCGATTGTAATTTCTTGCAGTCAAGTAAATGTTATATTTTTAAGGTGTTAACAATTACTCGAAATCTCAGTCAAACATAATTTATTCTTACAATATCGACGTTTCGGTGTACACTTGCAGTTCTTCACGGTCTGTAACGTTTAATAAAACACAAAAGAGTATATTCGTAAGATCTTACGAAATATTACATATCATGCACACAAAATACATTCGTTCTTCACATTCAGTTTTACACATCTACAAAAACTTCATAATCGACAACAGAATAATTCGGAAAATACGAGTATATTTTATGTTGCTCATAGATGTCACACCTAAATTTCAGAAACAAGTAAAACAACACAATTTCCATTTGTAGAGCAAATTAAGCAAAGTCTAAAGTGATTGTGAACATGCCTTAAATATTTATTAAAAAATCGGTTGTGGCCAGCACAATACCTCTCGCCGCATCCACAGAAATCCACGGACATCCACAGAAATCTACGGACATCCATAGAAATCCGTGGACATCTACGGAAATCCATAGATATTCATAAACATCCACGGAAATCCATGGTACTCCACATGTGTGTACACCGAAATCCACAGTTGTTTACCCCTCGGTTTTTGGTTACATAAGTATAGGGCGCGAGCAGTCATGTGATATTGTTGGTCTTAACAAGCAGATATGGAGACCCGTGTCAGAATGACAATTAGTAATTATGTGCATAGATGTCAAATGTCAGAATTTTTCATTAAAAATTTAAAGATTTTTCTAAATTCACGTAGTTAATTTGTCACCAGGAGTATGGTATTTACTTGTCGAGGAAAATAAACCACATGGAATTGGAAAATCACTATATTTATAATGAAACATTAAGATATTTGACATGTATGTACATAATTACAAGCTACCATTCTGACACGGGCCCCCATATCTGCTTGTCAAGGCTAACAAAGTTACATGACTGCTCACGCCCTATTGTATTTAACATTTCTTGTATCTACACTCTACACCAAAAATTCTAGTTATATCTATTCTTTATATTTAGAATTTTTAATTTTAAATTTGTTCTATGAAGAAATTTTGTTTTACTCTTCTAATTTTTCGAAATGTTTCCAATTCATTGTCGGAACTGATATAACTATTAATACAATAAGAAATAATATAATGTATGTACTTTCCATAAAAAATCTTCAGTAATATCTCTGGATTTTTTAGTCTGTGAGATTTATTTGAACAGATTATAATATACCATATCTATAAAAGATATAATAAAATATTTATGTATTAGATAGAGAATTTACTCTTCTTTAATACTAAAGAACAAAAATTTTCAAAAAATAATATTTAGAAGATTTTTTTTTTAAAATTTGCTACTTCCGGTTGCCAATTATTACCAAAACATTTTCAGCTCTTCCCAGTAATGTCCGATTGAAAAATATGTAGTTAAACATATATAGTATTATCGTTTTTGAGAAATCGTCCTTACAACATCCACACACACACGCACACACACAGACATAATCGTAAAAATATTAAAATCGGATTGTAGGGACTTTAAAACGTGCTTAATCATTAAAATCTGGATATGCGATTTTTAGCATGAATCCAAAACCTCTCTTAGCGAGAGATAAAAATGAATTACAATACAGTAGTGTTTTATGGTTTTTCATGTTCTTATTTTTTTTAGGTAATTGTTAGAGTTACAAGATGCTCTTCAAAAGATAATTTGGACACTTGCGCAAATTTTAAACTTATTAAAATCAACAATGTTTGCCCGTTAATAAAACAGGAAGGAACTTTATTATCGCGAATGATCTATGCTATTGATCCTCCCGCAATATGTCCGTTGGAAAAAGTAACATTTATATTTGTATTCATATTTTAAATGTATGTTATATTGTTCGAAATTTTAGGGTCATTATATACAAATCATTGGAACTTATGATCCAAACTTGTTACAAATTTATCCTATGGATAGTTGGTACTGGAAAGTTAAGCTCGATTTATATGAAAAGGAAGAATATTTACTTAGTCTTTGTGTAGAAGGACAAATTATTCCTTATTTTTTGTAAAATAATAAATGGTTGTAATTGGGAGTAATCGATTTTTAATTATTATTAATAAAATTATTGTAATTTTTTATTTTCATCATCATCAGCGGTAATAATAAATAATTTCCTATTTCCAGATTAGGTATTCCGAGAATATCTCTTAACCCTGTGATAAAATGACGTTATGGAGAATTTATTCTAGAGTTAAATCTTATTCCATATTTATTATTATACATTTGTGGGTTAATCTCGTGATAAACTATGAATAGCTGTTCCTGTGTTAAAAAGAAGTTATTCTGAACTTAACCCTTGTTTATTATTACCGCTGCATATCTATTAAAGCGAAAATTAAAATATAGGTAGAAGCACGGTGTTTAAATATAGGTGGGGCAACTCTTCAAAAATATAGTGTTTACGAAGTAGGCCTTCGCCAAATGTCTCAGCGTGTACACAAGTACCGGATATATGCAAGAAATATTGTGTTGAAGAAGATTTCGTAGAAGGAAATGGGACTGCATGTGCCCGACAGTGGATGTCTTTTTATATTTTATATTTCTATGGGATCTCGTGGCCGTGTGCCTGAGTGTCTGGTCGCGAATCTGGAGACCCGGGTTCGACCCCGACCGACGCCAAAAATTACATCGCATTTTAATGGCACAAAATTGACCCCTGTGGCGCACTCTCCACGCCAGCAATGAGTGCCCGCGAGGTGACGCCTGGTAAGCGCCCACACGGTACAAATATTCCATCATTACCGATATCTGTGTACGAAGCAAATTGGTACACCCAGCAATGGGTAATATGCCGTGATGAAATATTTATTTTATTTATTTATTTATTTATTTATTTATTTATTTATTTATTTATTTATTTATTTATTTATTTATTTATTTCATTGTATATACATATTTATAAGCCTGTTTTACATTATCATAAATTTACATGCATTTTTACAACTTCGTATTTGATCACAAAATTTCAATGATTACACGATAATAAATTTACAACTTCTTATGGTACCATACGATGCTGTAAAAAATTCTCAAATAGGGCATGTTCTAATTTTGAAGGTCATTTGCTTCACATTTTGGTGATATTTAGGGTTTTCATTAAACAAAAGTTTACATTTCATGTGTAGTTGCAGGTAATTGGCTACTCTGTTTTATGAAACTTTTCACAAAACCAAACGTCAAGTTCAAATGAAGAACAATGAATAGAAAAATTAAAAAAAATATTTGGAAATGTCGCAGTTGTTAATGCACGAAATAAGATTTTGAAGTGTAAACGAGCACGACACAGATGAAAACATCAGCTGTAAACATTTGAGAAGTTAGTAAACCGTAGTAGTAAACTGTTACCAACATATAAAAATGTACTTAAGTTGGCAACAATCAAACATGTCACAAATATTTGGCCGTGTAAAACGAAAAGATGTTGATCAAAAATTATTATGTAAAAATGAAAATATTTTGCATGTAAATTTAATTGTAAATATATGATTGTGTAAAACAGGCTAACAAGTTGGACGCGAGTAAATAAATAAATTCAAAAAAAATAACCTACAATACTATGACAGTTATAGTAGACTTATGGCTAGTTGCACCAACGTAACTTTTTAATTTTGGGATCAATAATTTGTGTTTCGTTGTGTGTTGGTAGTTTTGTTATTTCTTGGTATTATATTGTGCATCTTGCAAAGACGATGTTTCTAAGATTGCTGACAATTATTACAATATATTAATAATAATATTACTTTATTACCCAACAATGAACCAATATATTGAACAACATAAAAATAATAATAAAAAAATAATATAGCTTTTTGAAAAAAAAGAGGTATATTTCATTCATTATATTTATATCGTATTTATTCAATTCGTTTAATATTGCTAAATAACTATTTATACTTCCAATTTTGATGACTAATAAAACTGACAATATATGTAGGTTATATTATAATACTGTCAGTTTTGACATTACATCATAAATATTCAATTGATTTATTATTGTGAAATAAATAAATGTCGGAAAAAATATATTAACAGCAAGAATAAATAAATTTTTAGATTACAATTGTTAAGTATATTAGAGTAATTTTTTATTTTGTGTATTAATATAGTGTACTGGATTTAAATATAATATTATTACCTAAATTTATCATTTTCACAATAATCTACGGGCATACATATGACAACAGACACGTGCAATTTTTTTTCGTTCCAACAGTAAATAATGCAATATTTATGTTAGTATTATTTATAAAACTGAAGGTAAAGAAAACTGACAATATATTCAGTTAATTACTATATTAAATTTTATTTTTTTGGTAAATATTTTTGCAAAGTGACATTTATTTATTAAAGTACCACCTACAATTATATTAAAAACAAAAATAAATAAACTTCTGGATGCTATGATTATTACTCCAATTCATCAAATTTTGATATGGTGTATTAATAGAGTGTATAGAACTTGAATACATTGTTTATAATAAAATTCATTAGGGTTAATAATATTTATTTGCAAATAAACCATTGTCTTCATGTGACAAATGTTTTCGTCTTTAATAATTCGCAAATAAATTTTATTAAAGTAATAAAATTTAAGATAGCAATTAATTGGGTATATAAACCCTCAGTTTTATAAATAATACTAACATAAATATTGTATTATTTACTATTGTAACGAAAAATTTTGGGACTTGTCTTTTGTCATATATTATTGTTTAAATGAGAAATTTAGTTAATAACATTGTATTTAAATCCTGTACACTTTATTAATACATAAAATACAAAAAATGCCAAATTATATTCTTAATTATTATAACCTAAATTTTTTTTTTTTTATTGCTGTTAATATATTTTTTTCAGTGGGTACGAATACAATTGGGGTTGGGCTCGTAGAATATACTATTAATTTGGAGTCATAGAAGTTGTATGTCGTGACTAAAGAGACATTTACGAAACTTCTTTTCTATTGTAAGTGTCCTGTACGAATAAAATATGCGAAACCATATCATTTATTATTATTTTAATCTAAATTGTTATTTTATAAAATATGGAACCAAAATTAAAATTTCCTGTCATTAAAATAATTCATCATATATAACAATCACGGAAATGAATAAAAAAGAGATAATTGCATGAAATTATTTTCAAAACTATTATATATTGAAATAATATTATAATTTACATAGAAAATTGTAAACATTCTTCCCCAAACTAACAATGAGAGTATACTTGATTTTAGAGTTTATTATATTATATGTGTTGTTAGTAACAACCGGAAAAAATGTAAATATATTTTATAATAATGTGAATTATATAATTATTGTTCTTATTTCTTAGATGCGTAAAGGAATAGTTTTGGACAGGGTTGATGTGTGCGATTCACCACCTAATTCCTCCATGGTTTTTGAAGAAATGTATTTTAGAACTATTAACCATTGTACTTTTATCAATAGTACATTTAATATTAAAAGAAGAATTGAAAAATTGACGGTATGATATATACAGGATGTACGAGAAATAGGACACCAAATTTGGAAAATATATTAATCAAATCAAAACAAGAAAATAATCCTAATATATCCATGTCCGGAAACGAACCATTTCGGAATAAAACACTCTTTTGTTTGAATTTTTAATTTTATTTTTAGTAATGTTTTTACTCTCAAAATTACAATAGTTCCGTTAATACTTGTAATTTGTTTAATCACGTTTCCTTAGCAACTGTCATAATTTGTTGTCACCGTAATTAAATTATTTTGACATTGTTTAGACTGTTGCAATAGTATAAGACAAAAACCAGGAATATTCGTTTTCGACAATCCATGAGAAGACGTCTAAAATGTTGCATGCAAGTTCAAGGAGGACATTTCGAACAACTATTGTTATTTTGAGAGTAAAAAACATTACTAAAAATAAAATTAAATATTGAAACAAAAGAGTGTTTTATTCCGAAATGGTTCGTTTCAGGACTTATTAGGATTATTTTCTTGTTTTGGTTTGATTAACATATTTTCCAAATTTGGTAACCTATTTTTCGAACATCCTGTATAAGACTGATTTTCAATATTGCCTATTTATAAAACAAAAGAGCAGCGGCTGTAATATCTTGCAGTCAAGTAGTATTTCTAAGGTGTTAACAATTATTTGAAATCTCAGTCAAACACAGCTAAGTTCGGTAGGCTGGAGCCACGAGGGTGGATGAAAATTCTAAATAATTCCGGCATGCGCAGCAATGAGACGAAGAATACTTTATTTTATATTACCAGGATAGGAAGTTAACGGTACAGGCCGCGAGCAGACACGGGATTCGAGCGACCTTAACGTACTTGGAATTGGCTGATTTGTGTATGCTTGTCACTTTGACAAAAACAATATTTTAACCTATTTTGATTTTGAACTGCTGAAGAGTTATTAATTCACAATTTTCAGGAAGTAAAATACATGAAATTAAAAATAATAACTTTTTAGAAGAATTTCAAGAATTTCAAGGTCGCTGTCGCTGACATGACATACTTTGCGGAACTATTGTTTATTCTGTTAAAATTAATTTCTTTTAAAGCCATTTTGGCACTACGACCATGCACACATCCATTGAAAAAATATAACTTTCAATAATAAGGCATTTATAAGCCTATTATTGGGTAATCTGTTGGCTTCCCGTAAATAAATAAAATAAAATAAAAAATCTGATGTGGACAACACAATACCACCCGTTTAATTTAATTTTTATTCATGTAAATACTTAATATTAAATTTATTTTAATTACCGGGTTCGATCCAGACCGACGCCAAATATTTCGAATTTTAAATGGCACAAAATGATCCCTGTGGTGCATTCTCCACTCCAGAAATAAGTGCTCGTGAGGTGACACCTGGTAAACGCCCGCACGAAACAAATATGTTATCACTATTACCGACATCTGCGTATAAAGCAGATTGGCTTACCCAGCAATGGGTAATATGCCGTAATGTTATTTATATTATCTTACCTATATTTTTACATATTTACTTATGCTGGAAACTGTATTAAGTTCCTTTCCATATAATTATTGTTCCACTTACTATTTTCTTTTTAAAATGTTAAAATTATTATTTGAAATGATTAGTTTGTTGACAGTGACATAAATCTGTCAGTTATAAACATTTGAGATTTGAATTGTGTAACCATGTGTATGAGTTGTGTTTAAAGCATATGCTCCGGGATTAAAATTATAGTTTTATAAATTTATCCATAAAATATATAGAAACAGTATTAATGCAAACCTGTAGAAAATTTAATAATCTTGAATTTTTATATAACATAAATCTCGAAAAAATAACATTTAAAGGTATTTTTCGAAGAAAAACTATTTTGAGCTTCCAGTAAAGTGCCATTTTCGGTTATCTGATTTACTCCAAAATCTAATGGCATCTTTCCATATAAGAGCAAGGTAGAAATACAAGTTTTCAAAACTATCTGAACGATAGTTTTTGAGTTAGAGCGTGAAGAGAATACACACAAACACACACATACACACGCACATACTTATATATACAGACATTATCGTGAAAATGGTAAAATTGGATTGTAGGGATCTTAAAACGTGGTCATTTACCAAAATCTCGATATGCGATTTTTAGCACGAACCCCTATACCTCCCTTGCCAAGGGTAGCGGGGGGTAAAAAAAAATGTAAATGTGCCTTAAATGAATTACAATATAGCAGTGGTTTATGGTTTTTCATGTTCTTATTTTTTAGGCCATTGTTAGTCTTACACGATGCTCTTCAAAAGATAGTTTGGACACTTGCGCAAATTTTAAACATCTTCAAATTAACGATGCTTGCCCGATAATAAAACAGAAAGGAACTTTATTATCAGGCATAATCTACAGTGTTGATCCTCCTTTTATATGTCCCTTCGAAAAAGTAACATTTATATTTGATTCATATTTTAAATGTATTTTATATTGTTCGAAATTTTAGGGTCAATATGTACAGACTAATGCAACTTATGATCCAAACTTGGTACAATTTTTCCCTATGGATAGTTGGTACTGGAAAATTAAGATGGAGTTATACGAAAAGAAAGAATTTTTACTTAGTTTCTGTATAGAAGGGAAAATTGTTCCTTATTACTTGTAAAATAAATAAATGGTTTAGATTTATCAAAATAGTTATTTCAATCAGAAGTATACACATTTTTTTTTATCAGAAACAGTAATCGATTTTTAATTATAATTAATATATATATATATATATATATATATATATATATATATATATATATATATATAATATTCCACTTTTATCATCACATGTATGAAAGCTAAATTTTTGAATGTGGATAACTAAACTTTATTCCAGTTAAGAAGACAGGTAGCTACATAGGGCTTCTAAAACTATTTATCTCTTTCTCTGGAATTGCATAGGCATATAAATTTATAATATATGGTAATGCAAATTTTGTAATTAAGCAAAATTATTTATTTATTATTTTATAAATAATATAATGTTAAGCATTAAAAATGGATCAAATAAAAGTAAAAAAAATCTGATGTGGACACCACACGACTTCCTTGTACGATTATTAAACTATACATATTTTTTTAATAAATAAATTACAAAATATTAATTTTAACTTCAAAACAGTAAGATATATAGCGACCATAATCTAACCCGGTTCTTTTTAAAGAGAGTTTTGATTACAACAAAGAAATATTTGATTACAACAATGAATATGACTAATTTCACAATAAAAATATAATATTTGTTATTGTACGAATCATAAAATTGCACGTATTTAACGTAATTTGACATGAACATTTTTTTTATGTTTTTGTCCTAATCCATAGCAAGCTTTATTACAAAAACAAAAAAGTATATAATTTTTAAATTTACATATCTCGCTTATACAAAGGGCTAATTTAATAATACTTGATGTGATAGATGCAGAAATTAATTCTCTAAAACTTTTATTTGAAGCATTTATTTCTAAAATCAAAATAAAATCATTTTATTTAAGAAAAACTGTTAACAACTTCAAGTAATGTACCACTTCCGGTTAACCTATTTTAACCAAAATCTATTATGTTATTTCGATTGACATAAAAGTCTTGTATACCAAATTTGAAAAGTTTTGGATTATATTTTAAAACAGTTTTTCATTAAAATCTATTATAGGCTTCATGTAAAGTGCCACTTCTGGAAATTGTGTAATAACCAGAAAGGGAGGTGCACAACTAGATGTTATAGGAGTCCTAAATACAAAATTTCAACTTTCTACGGCTTACCGTTTTTGAGTTATGCGAGATACGTCCGTACGGACATACGTACGTACGTATGTACAGACGTCACGACGAAATTAGTCAAAATGGATTCAGGGATGATCAAAATGGATATTTCCGCTGAAATCTGAAAACCGAAATTTTTCGCGATTACATAACTTCCTTGTACGTAAGTAAAAAAAAAATGTTCTTGGTAAGGAATATGAAGTATGTTTACTTAAAACAATTTTTTATGTACCATATTGTCTATTTTTGAAAAATATGGTGGGTCATTACATGCTTTTGTTGGAAAATCATTTCCTTTGATGCAATAAACCCCAAAGTGATAAATTTCTATGCTCGAAAACCTATTGTCGTCAGCCATTTTTAAATTTGTTCTGAAATGAATCTGTGTGATCAGTCAAAAAGGATGATTCAGTAGGGAAAGGGGAAGGTTGTCTAGTTTTCACAAAATGAGAAAGTGGAGATAACGAATAGGAAATGAAAAAAACATACTTCTTTTTAATCCTGATCACTTTGTTGATTTAGGTTGCGAATCACAGCCAGAAGGAACACGACTATTGCGTAAGTCTTTGATACCGGATTTTATTCGTTTTACTTTTCAATAAGAGATGTTAATATTGCTTTTGCAGATATTTTGCTTAAATATGTTTTCTGTTGACTTAACCTAAATAGTTTTAAGCCTTCAATTTTTTGTATTAATTAACATAAATGGCTCTCCTACCTTCACTACTGCCAGATGTAATATTCTCCAAATTTAATTTGAATTTTTTTTTTTAAATTACCACTGCGTTTTAATGTTTTTGGTAGCACTATTCATTAAAAAAAAATCTGGAATAACAGTTAAAGTGAATCATGCTGTAATAGTGTCGCGGATGGTCTTTTCAATTGTTTTAAGTAGTGAGTGCCCAGTCAACAAAAAGAAGATTATAAGTCAATATTCAGCAAACAAAAATAGTATTTTATGTATTTAGGACGAAAAGTGAATCTTGAAGGTATGAGCAATTTGTTTACGTGCGAGGCGGGCGGCCGAGGCCATAATTACTTGTGAGTACTTAATAAAACTTTTCATCTGAGGTACACACATAATTTTATGTCATACTAGTTTCTAGTTATTAAATTATTAAAAGAAATATGCTTCAATTCCTAGCAGAATGAGTTTTATATAAGGCTAAGTCGCAATTGTTCGAAAATCCTACCAAAATTTTGACAGATTGACAGATTGAAATTGATTTTTTCTGGTTTCGTTGACATTCTTATTCGCTATAATTGATGAAAAATACATTCCTCGAGATATTTTGGATGAAGCTGCTGAGGAGAAGAACAGTTTAAATACCGCATGAATAAAGGACTCCGTATGAAGCTGAGATTTTAAAGTCCTAGAACTTTAAAATGATATTTTAAAGTTCAAGGATTTTAATGTTACATTTTTTGTTTTATAAATCGTTCAAAAAACTGCTTTAGAAACCAATATGACATAAAAAAAATATAATGTCAATTTTAGTCTTTGTTAAATGTTAAGGGCATTATAGTACTGACAAAAATGATGGAGGCAGTGAAAGATGAGTTTTTACGGAGTTTACCTCTGCTATCTCGAAAACTATATAGACGAGTTATGACTTCGAATAAATGAGACTTTCTGTTTACCTTTCAGAGGTAATCTTAGATGTGCTTTTGTTTTTTTTTAATATTTAATTTTCAAATAACTCCGTAACTATTAGAAATTGCGAAAAATGTTTCATATAAAATTTTATTGTTGTTTTATAGTCTATTTACTGATAGACAAAATTTTGTTTAATCACTATCTTTGTCGGTTTTTTCCAATTTTTCGTTTTTCTCGGAAACAATGAAGATCAGACCATTTTGGTCAGTACTATATGCTCTTAAAAAAATTACCCTTTTTTTAAAATGTATGTTATATTGTTCGAAATTTTAGGGTCATTATGTACAAATCAATGGAACTTATGATCCAAACTTGTTACAATTTTATCCTATGGATAGTTGGTACTGGAAAGTTAAGCTCGATTTATATGAAAAGGAAGAATATTTACTTAGTCTTTGTGTAGAAGGACAAATTATTCCTTATTTTTTGTAAAATAATAAATGGTTGTAATTGGGAGTAATCGATTTTTAATTATTATTAATAAAATTATTGTAATTTTTTATTTTCATCATCATCAGCGGTAATAATAAATAATTTCCTATTTCCAGATTAGGTATTCCGAGAATATCTCTTAACCCTGTGTTAAAATGACGTTATGGAGAATTTATTCTAGAGTTAAGTCTTATTCCATATTTATTATTATACATTTGTGGGTTAATCTCGTGATAAACTATGAATAGCTGTTCCTGTGTTAAAAAGAAGTTATTCTGAACTTAACCCTTGTTTATTATTACCGCTGCATATCTATTAAAGCGAAAATTAAAATATAGGTAGAAGCACGGTGTTTAAATATGTAGGTGGGGCAACTCTTCAAAAATATAGTGTTTACGAAGTTGGCCTTTGCCAAATGTCTCAGCGTGTACACAAGTACCGGATATATGCAAGAAATATCGTGTTGAAGAAGATTTCGTAGAAGGAAATGGGACTGCATGTGCCCGACAGTGGATGTCTTTTTATATTTTATATTTCTATGGGATCTCGTGGCCGTGTGCCTGAGTGTCTGGTCGCGAATCTGGAGACCCGGGTTCGACCCCGACCGACGCCAAAAATTACATCGCATTTTAATGGCACAAAATTGACCCCTGTGGCGCACTCTCCACGCCAGCAATGAGTGCCCGCGAGGTGACGCCTGGTAAGCGCCCACACGGTACAAATATTCCATCATTACCGATATCTGTGATTTATATCATTGTATATACATATTTATAAGCCTGTTTTACATTATCATAAATTTACATGCATTTTTACAACTTCGTATTTGATCACAAAATTTCAATGATTACACGATAATAAATTTACAACTTCTTATGGTACCATACGATGCTGTAAAAAATTCTCAAATAGGGCATGTTCTAATTTTGAAGGTCATTTGCTTCACATTTTGGTGATATTTAGGGTTTTCATTAAACAAAAGTTTACATTTCATGTGTAGTTGCAGGTAATTGGCTACTCTGTTTTATGAAACTTTTCACAAAACCAAACGTCAAGTTCAAATGAAGAACAATGAATAGAAAAATTAAAAAAAATATTTGGAAATGTCGCAGTTGTTAATGCACGAAATAAGATTTTGAAGTGTAAACGAGCACGACACAGATGAAAACATCAGCTGTAAACATTTGAGAAGTTAGTAAACCGTAGTAGTAAACTGTTACCAACATATAAAAATGTACTTAAGTTGGCAACAATCAAACATGTCACAAATATTTGGCCGTGTAAAACGAAAAGATGTTGATCAAAAATTATTATGTAAAAATGAAAATATTTTGCATGTAAATTTAATTGTAAATATATGATTGTGTAAAACAGGCTAACAAGTTGGACGCGAGTAAATAAATAAATTCAAAAAAAATAACCTACAATACTATGACAGACTTAATTTTGGGGTCAATAATTTGTGTTTCGTTGCGTGTTGGTAGTTTTGTTATTTCTTGGTATTATATTGTGCATCCTGCAAAGACGGTGTTTCTAAGATTGCTGACAATTATTACAATATAATAATAATAATATTACTTTATTACCCAACAATGAACCAATTACAAGGTATATTGAACAACATAAAAATAATAATAAAAAAATCTGTTGTGGCCAGCACAATACCTTCCGTCAATCCTGTGTATTATGTACAAATTCCATACATAAATTTTCTTCTAAAAGATTCTAATTTTTTGGTATTTTATGATTCCCTTTCTCGGCAACTGAATTCCATTCTCCTGATAACAAACAAACCACATGAAATAAGAAAATCATGAAATTTTGAATGAAAAATTATGACACTTGTCAGTTATGGACATAATTAATTGCTGTCATTTTGATACGGGTTCCCATATCTGCTTGCCAAAGGCACGCGCCCTATACATATTTTTTTTTTGCAAAAGATGCTATATTTCCAGTAAAGTTATTTCATAAACAAACTATGCAAATTGCACTTGACACTGACATCTACTTCTTCTTCTTTAGTTTTTCCCATTCGTTAGGGGGTCGCTATTTTTTATTTTCTTCTTCCACTCATTTTTGTTTTGCGTGTCTTTCTCATTCAGTTCCTTTTCTCTCAAGTCTTCTGCAATACAATCTTTTCATCTTATATTTGGTCTTCCTATGTTTCTTCCACCTTCTATTAATATATTCATCGCTTCTCATGACATGTTCAAACCAATGTAATCGTCTTTCTTATATCCAGAAACTTCTAACACTAGAGTTACTTCCCTTATTCTGTCATTGATTTACATTTTATTGATACTGACATCTGTCAATTTGAATTAGTAGTTTCCATGGTTAAGTTAGCATAGCTGGCTGAATTATGAAATTTATATGAATTTTTTTATCTTTATTATTCTTTAATCCTATATCTGTTAAATATGAAATATAAAATGCAATCAAATCGTATAGACAATAATATATTCTTTAAGTTATAATAACATTTAACTGAGTTTTTCAAGAAAAACTGTTAAAATCTTCAAATGAGGGTATTTCCGGTTGACCAATTATAACCAAAATCTAATCAAGTCTGCATATGGTTGTAAGGAAGAGGAATACGCAAGAATTGTAATTTTTGGAATTCTAGTATTGGAGATATCGTGCAGGAAAAAACGGTCACATACACACACACACACACATACACACACACACACACACACGCACATACGAACACACACACACACATACAGACATCATCGTAAAAATAGTAAAATCGTATTGTAAAGACCCTAAAACGTGCTTATTCAATGGAAACTCACCACCGATTTTTTTGACCAAAGACAATACCTTCCTTACCTATAGGTGACGGAAGGTAAAAATAATATAGCTTTTTGAAAAAAAGAGGTATATTTCATTCATTATATTTATATCGTATTTATTCAATTCGTTTAATATTGCTAAATAACTATTTATACTTCCAATTTTGATGACTAATAAAACTGACAATATATGTAGGTTATATTATAATACTGTCAGTTTTGACATTACATCATAAATATTCAATTGATTTATTATTGCGAAATAAATAAATGTCGGAAAAAATATATTAACAGCAAGAATAAATAAATTTTTAGATTACAATTGTTAAGTATATTAGAGTAATTTTTTATTTTGTGTATTAATATAGTGTACTGGATTTAAATATAATATTATTACCTAAATTTATCATTTTCACAATAATCTACGGGCATACATATGACAACAGACACGTGCTATTTTTTTTCGTTCCAACAGTAAATAATACAATATTTATGTTAGTATTATTTATAAAACTGAAGGTAAAGAAAACTGACAATATATTCAGTTAATTACTATATTAAATTTTATTTTTTTGGTAAATTTTTTTGCAAAGTGATATTTATTTATTAAAGTACCACCTACAATTATATTAAAAACAAAAATAAATAAACTTCTGGATGCTATGATTATTACTCCAATTCATCAAATTTTGATATGGTGTATTAATAGAGTGTATAGAACTTGAATACATTGTTTATAATAAAATTCGTTAGGGTTAATAATATTTATTTGCAAATAAACCATTATCTTCATGTGACAAATTTTTTCGTCTTTAATAATTCGCAAATAATTTTTATTAAAGTAATAAAATTTAAGATAGCAATTAATTGGGTATATTGTTAGTTACCTTTACCCTCAGTTTTATAAATAATACTAACATAAATATTGTATTATTTACTATTGTAACGAAAAATTTTGGGACTTGTCTTGTGTCATATATTATTGTTTAAATGAGAAATTTAGTTAATAACATTGTATTTAAATCCTGTACACTTTATTAATACATAAAATACAAAAAATGCCAAATTATATTCTTAATTATTATAACCTAAATTTTTTTTTTTTTATTGCTGTTAATATATTTTTTTCAGTGGGTACGAATACAATTGGGGTTGGGCTCGTAGAATATACTATTAATTTGGAGTCATAGAAGTTGTATGTCGTGACTAAAGAGACATTTACGAAACTTCTTTTCTATTGTAAGTGTCCTGTACGAATAAAATATGCGAAACCATATCATTTATTATTATTTTAATCTAAATTGTTATTTTATAAAATATGGAACCAAAATTAAAATTTCCTGTCATTAAAATAATTCATCATATATAACAATCACGGAAATGAATAAAAAAGAGATAATTGCATGAAATTATTTTCAAAACTATTATACATTGAAATAATATTATAATTTACATAGAAAATTGTAAACATTCTTCCCTAAACTAACAATGAGAGTATACTTGATTTTAGAGTTTATTATATTATATGTGTTGTTAGTAACAACCGGAAAAAATGTAAATATATTCTATAATAATGTGAATTATATAATTATTGTTCTTATTTCTTAGATGCGTAAAGGAATAGTTTTGGACAGGGTTGATGTGTGCGATTCACCACCTAATTCCTCCATGGTTTTTGAAGAAATGTATTTTAGAACTATTAACCATTGTACTTTTATCAATAGTAAATTTAATATTAAAAGAAGAATTGAAAAATTGAGGGTATGATATATACAGGATGTTCAAAAAATAGGGGACCAAATTTGGAAAATATATTAATCTAATCAAAACAGGAAAATAATCCTAATATATCCATGTCCGGAAACCAACCATTTCGGAATAAAACACTATTTTGTTTAAATTTTTAATTTTATTTTTAGTAATGTTTTTACTCTCAAAATTACAATAGTTACGTTAATATTTGTAATTTGTTTAATCAGGTTTCTTAGCAACTATCATAATTTGTTGTCACCGTAATTAAAATATTTTGACATTGTTTAGACTGTTGCAATAGTATAAGACAAAAACCAGGAATATTCGTTTTCGACAATCCATGAGAAGACGTCTAAAATGTTGCATGCAAGTTCAAGGACGACATTTCGAACAACTATTGTAATTTTGAGAGTAAAAAACATTACTAAAAATAAAATTAAAAATTCAAACAAAAGAGTGTTTAATTCCGAAATGGTTCGTTTCAGGACTTATTAGGATTATTTTCTTGTTTTGGTTTGATTAACATATTTTCCAAATTTGGTAACCTATTTTTCGAACACCCTGTATAAGTCTGATTTTCAGTATTGCCTAGTTGTAAAACAAAAGAGCAGCGGCTGTAATATCTTGCAGTCAAGTAATATTTCTAAGGTGTTAACAATTATTTGAAATCTCAGTCAAACACAGCTAAGTTCGGTAGGCTGGAGCCACGAGGGTGGATGAAAATTCTAAATAATTCCGGCATGCGCAGCAATGAGACGAAGAATACTTTATTTTATATTACCAGGATAGGAAGTTAACGGTACAGGCCGCGAGCAGACACGGGATTCGAGCGACCTTAACGTACTTGGAATTGGCTGATTTGTGTATGCTTGTCACTTTGACAAAAACAATATTTTAACCTATTTTGATTTTGAACTGCTGAAGAGTTATTAATTCACAATTTTCAGGAAGTAAAATACATGAAATTAAAAATAATAACTTTTTAGAAGAATTTCAAGAATTTCAAGGTCGCTGTCGCTGACATGACATACTTTGCGGAACTATTGTTTATTCTGTTAAAATTAATTTCTTTTAAAGCCATTTTGGCACTACGACCATGCACACATCCATTGAAAAAATATAACTTTCAATAATAAGGCATTTATAAGCCTATTATTGGGTAATCTGTTGGCTTCCCGTAAATAAATAAAATAAAATAAAAAATCTGATGTGGACAACACAATACCACCCGTTTAATTTAATTTTTATTCATGTAAATACTTAATATTAAATTTATTTTAATTACCGGGTTCGATCCAGACCGACGCCAAATATTTCGAATTTTAAATGGCACAAAATGATCCCTGTGGTGCATTCTCCACTCCAGAAATAAGTGCTCGTGAGGTGACGCCTGGTAAACGCCCGCACGAAACAAATATGTTATCACTATTACCGACACAAAGCAGATTGGCTTACCCAGCAATGGGTAATATGCCGTAATGTTATTTATATTATCTTACCTATATTTTTACATATTTACTTATGCTGGAAACTGTATTAAGTTCCTTTCCATATAATTATTGTTCCACTTACTATTTTCTTTTCAAAACGTTAAAATTATTATTTGAAATGATTAGTTTGTTGACAGTGACATATATCTGTCAGTTATAAACATTTGAGATTTGAATTGTGTAACCATGTGTATGAGTTGTGTTTAAAGCATATGCTCCGGGATTAAAATTATAGTTTTATAAATTTATCCATAAAATATATAGAAACAGTATTAATGCAAACCTGTAAAAAATTTAATAATCTTGAATTTTTATATAACATAAATCTCGAAAAAATAACATTTAAAGGTATTTTTCGAAGAAAAACTATTTTGAGCTTCCAGTAAAGTGCCATTTTCGGTTATCTGATTTACTCCAAAATCTAACGGCATCTTTCCATATAAGAGCAAGGTAGAAATACAAGTTTTCAAAACTATCTGAACGATAGTTTTTGAGTTAGAGCGTGAAGAGAATACACACAAACACACACATACACACGCACATACTTATATATACAGACATTATCGTGAAAATGGTAAAATTGGATTGTATGGACCTTAAAACGTGGTCATTTACTAAAATCTCGATATGCGATTTTTAGCACGATCCCCTATACCTCCCTTACCAAGGGTAGCGGGGGGTAAAAAAATTAAATGTAAATGTGCCTTAAATGAACTACAATATAGCAGTGGTTTATGGTTTTTCATGTTCTTATTTTTTTAGGCTATTGTTAGTCTTACACGATGCTCTTCAAAAGATAGTTTGGACACTTGCGCAAATTTTAAACATCTTCAAATTAACGATGCTTGCCCGATAATAAAACAGAAAGGAACTTTATTATCAGGCATAATCTATAGTGTTGATCCTCCTTTTATATGTCCCATCGAAAAAGTAACATTTATATTTGATTCATATTTTAAATGTATTTTATATTGTTCGAAATTTTAGGGTCAATATGTACAGACTAATGCAACTCATGATCCAAACTTGGTACAATTTTTCCCTATGGATAGTTGGTACTGGAAAATTAAAATGGAGTTATACGAAAAGAAAGAATTTTTACTTAGTTTCTGTATAGAAGGGAAAATTGTTCCTTATTACTTGTAAAATAAATAAATGGTTTAGATTTATCAAAATAGTTATTTCAATCAGAAGTATACACATTTTTTTTTATCAGAAACAGTAATCGATTTTTAATTATAATTAATATATATATATATATATATATATATATATATATATATATATATATATATATATAATATTCCACTTTTATCATCACATGTATGAAAGCTAAATTTTTGAATGTGGATAACTAAATTTTATTCCAGTTAAGAAGACAGGTCATAGGGCTTCTAAAACTATTTATCTCTTTCTTTGGAACTGCATAGGCATATAAATTTATAATATATGGTAATGCAAATTTTGTAATTAAGCAAAATTATTTATTTATTATTTTATAAATAATATAATGTTAAGCATTAAAAATGGATCAAATAAAATTTAAAAAAATCTGATGTGGACACCACACGACTTCCTTGTACGATTATTAAACTATACATATTTTTTTAATAAATAAATTACAAAATATTAATTTTAACTTCAAAACAGTAAGATATATAGCGACCATAATCTAACCCGGTTCTTTTTAAAGAGAGTTTTGATTACAACAAAGAAATATTTGATTACAACAATGAATATGACTAATTTCACAATAAAAATATAATATTTGTTATTGTACGAATCATAAAATTGCACGTATTTAACGTAATTTGACATGAACATTTTTTTTATGTTTTTGTCCTAATCTATAGCAAGCTTTATTACAAAAACAAAAAAGTATATAATTTTTAAATTTACATATCTCGCTTATACAAAGGGCTAATTTAATAATACTTGATGTGATAGATGCAGAAATTAATTCTCTAAAACTTTTATTTGAAGCATTTATTTCTAAAATCAAAATAAAATCATTTTATTTAAGAAAAACTGTTAACAACTTCAAGTAATGTACCACTTCCGGTTAACCTATTTTAACCAAAATCTATTATGTTATTTCGATTGACATAAAAGTCTTGTATACCAAATTTGAAAAGTTTTGGATTATATTTTAAAACAGTTTTTCATTAAAATCTATTATAGGCTTCATGTAAAGTGCCACTTCTGGAAATTGTGTAATAACCAGAAAGGGAGGTGCACAACTAGATGTTATAGGAGTCCTAAATACAAAATTTCAACTTTCTACGGCTTACCGTTTTTGAGTTATGCGAGATACGTCCGTACGGACATACGTACGTACGTATGTACAGACGTCACGACGAAATTAGTCAAAATGGATTCAGGGATGATCAAAATGGATATTTCCGCTGAAATCTGAAAACCGAAATTTTTCGCGATTACAATACTTCCTTGTACGTAAGTAAAAAAAAATGTTCTTGGTAAGGAATATGAAGTATGTTTACTTAAAACAATTTTTTATGTACCATATTGTCTATTTTTGAAAAATATGGTGGGTCATTACATGCTTTTGTTGGAAAATCATTTCCTTTGATGCAATAAACCCCAAAGTGATAAATTTCTATGCTCGAAAACCTATTGTCGTCAGCCATTTTTAAATTTGTTCTGAAATGAATCTGTGTGATCAGTCAAAAAGGATGATTCAGTAGGGAAAGGGGAAGGTTGTCTAGTTTTCACAAAATGAGAAAGTGGAGATAACGAATAGGAAATGAAAAAAACATACTTCTTTTTAATCCTGATCACTTTGTTGATTTAGGTTGCGAATCACAGCCAGAAGGAACACGACTATTGCGTAAGTCTTTGATACCGGATTTTATTCGTTTTACTTTTCAATAAGAGATGTTAATATTGCTTTTGCAGATATTTTGCTTAAATATGTTTTCTGTTGACTTAACCTAAATAGTTTTAAGCCTTCAATTTTTTGTATTAATTAAAATAAATGTCTCTCCTACCTTCACTACTGCCAGATGTAATATTCTCCAAATTTAATTTGAAATGTTTTTGTTTTTAAATTACCACTGCTTTTTAATGTTTTTGGTAGCACTATTCATTAAAAAAAAATCTGGAATAACAGTTAAAGTGAATCATGCTGTAATAGTGTCGCGGATGGTCTTTTCAATTGTTTTAAGTAGTGAGTGCCCAGTCAACAAAAAGAAGATTATAAGTCAATATTCAGCAAACAAAAATAGTATTTTATGTATTTAGGACGAAAAGTGAATCTTGAAGATATGAGCAATTTGTTTAGGTGCGAGGCGGGCGGCCGAGGCCATAATTACTTGTGAGTACTTAATAAAACTTTTCATCTGAGGTACACACATAATTTTATGTCATACTAGTTTCTAGTTATTAAATTATTAAAAGAAATATGCTTCAATTCCTAGCAGAATGAGTTTTATATAAGGCTAAGTCGCAATTGTTCGAAAATCCTACCAAAATTTTGACAGATTGACAGATTGAAATTGATTTTTTCTGGTTTCGTTGACATTCTTATTCGCTATAATTGATGAAAAATACATTCCTCGAAATATTTTGGATGAAGCTGCTGAGGAGAAGAACAGTTTAAATACCGCATGAATAAAGGACTCCGTATGAAGCTGAGATTTTAAAGTCCTAGAACTTTAAAATGATATTTTAAAGTTCAAGGATTTTAATGTTACACTTTTTGTTTTATAAATCGTTCAAAAAACTGCTTTAGAAACCAATATGACATAAAAAAATATAATGTCAATTTTAGTCTTTGTTAAATGTTAAGGGCATTATAGTACTGACAAAAATGATGGAGGCAGTGAAAGATGAGTTTTTACGGAGTTTACCTCTGCTATCTCGAAAACTATATAGACGAGTTATGACTTCGAATAAATGAGACTTTCTGTTTACCTTTCAGAGGTAATCTTAGATGTGCTTTTGTTTTTTTTTAATATTTAATTTTCAAATAACTCCGTAACTATTAGAAATTGCGAAAAATGTTTCATATAAAATTTTATTGTTGTTTTATAGTCTATTTACTGACAGACAAAATTTTGTTTAATCACTATCTTTGTCGGTTTTTTCCAATTTTTCGTTTTTGTCGGAAACAATGAAGATCAGACCATTTTGGTCAGTACTATATGCTCTTAAAAAAATTACCCTTTTTTTAAAATCTTGTATATATTCTCTTTTAATATTTGTGTTTGTATATTGTTCTAAAGTGTTTGTACCTTGTCGCTTGTTGCATTTAAAACATATCGGCTATTTGTATATTTTAAACTAATGTAGGTATTTAAATATAAAAAATTATACTTTTAAGTTCTATGAGGATATATGTTGTATGTGAACAAGCTTTGCAAACAATCATCAGCTCTCTTTGTAACAAGCAAAGCTTGTATTACAAATAAAGATATTATTGTTATTTTATTTTGATAGCATTCATTTTTTCGTGACCTTCACCTTCAACAGACTCTTTTTCCCCTATTTTAATATATATTATTATATGATAAAACATATATTTAAAAGTAAAATTGCCCATTATTCATCATTTAACTACAATCTATAAATATAAAATGAAATACAATATGAAATTGTTTCTTACATTGTTTAATTCATATAGAAGATAGTAAAAACATTGTTCCGCAAACTAACAATGCAGGTAATCTTGATTATATGTGTTGGTAACAACAGGGAAGAAGGTAAATATGTTTTAATGTTCTATAATACTGTTAATTTGAGTTACAAAATTATTGTCATTATTTTTTAGATGCTTAAAGGAATAATTTTGGACAGAGCGGATGTGGACGATTCAGCACCGAATTCTCTGATATTTTTTTAAGAAAGCGTAATTAAGACTATAAACCATTGTTCTTATGTCAATAGTTCATTCTAATTTACAATTGAAAAAATAGCGGTATGAAACAAATAACAAGATGTAAATTTCGAATTAATGTCGCATGTACAGAACGAATAAAATGGGATAAATGATTTACAAACTTTATTTTCTAAAAAAAAAAATAGTGTTTAGTTTAAACCTGTCGGTGAGGTGGTAATTGACGCAAGCGCCGGCTAAATATAAAAGGCGTCAGACGCTCGTTACCAGACGCGCGCGGTTATACGCGTCAGACGTAAATAACTCTTTTCCATTATATATATATATATATATATATATATATATATATATATATATATATATATATCTTATATTATATTATATGTTTTGGTAGATCGCTGTATGTAGTTTGGTTGTGAAGAATACATTGTTGACTTCGTACACTTTAAGTTTAAGCCAGCTATGTCATGACTGAGTTCTGCAGACCATGCCCCAACAAATTGCCCAGTGGCTCCATTGGTGGATCTAGGAAATGTCCAAGGAGGGGGCGAATACTTTAACTTAATCGTTCGATTTAAAGTGCTTTGGTTTTTGATAAAAAAAAGAGTCCAATGTATTTTGTTAGCGTTTTTGATTGGACATTTTATAATGAAGTATACTGAAATGCAATCAAATAAAAATTAAATTAAATTGATTTTTATACCTTACAATTGTCTAAGAAAAATACTTGCAAATATCTTTAATTAAAATAAGCTAAATAACACTACTGGTATTTTTAGATTTTATGTTATATGAGTGTACATAACCTAAAAGTACAATGTACACGCATTGATAAAACTGCGCAAACGGGCACCGCAGAAGCGTTATAAGTGGCGCCTGGTGAGTCCATTGACGGTGGGGGGTGCGCAGCAACGCATCGTAAAAGTTGTTAATTTGGCTTGTATCACTTTGCAAATAATTTTACTAAAAAAATTAATATAGTAATTAATTAAATATATTATCAGTTTCCTTTACCTTCAGTTTTATAAATAATACTAACATAAATATTGTATTATTTACTGTTGGAACTAAAAAAAATAGAGCACGTGTCTGTTATCATATATTTGCCCGTAGATTATTGTTAACATGATAAATTTAGGTAATAACATTATATTTAAATCCAGTACACTTTATCAATACATAAAATATAAAATTGTCCAAATATAGTCTTTAATAAATTACAAAAACGTAAGAAAAAATTATGAATAATTAAGCCATATCAGGTGGGGTGTGATAACAAAATGATCATTTTTTTGTAAGAAAATATGGAATGTTACAAAAAAAAAACAAAAACGTACTATATAATTGAATTCATAATTTTATGTAGATTCCAAATATATAAAAATATAAGGTGTCTCATTTGAAATATAAGAGTTAATGTCACTTTCGGTCAAACCGGAAGCGTTACCATCATGCCAAATACCAAGATTTGTGAGCCCCTGAGCCTAGATTACAAATAAAGAGAATTAAAAAATAATTATAAATAAAAATGTTATTTTGAGTGGCCCGTTTTTCAGTGTCTTATAATTATTATTAACATACAGGGTGTTGACCGCAACACCGGAACATATATAGGAATTTAACATGTAAAATAACACTTTCGAAAATGCCTGCATCCCTAAATATTTTAGGTATTTTGCATGCTTTATAACGGCAGAAATTAGGTTTGAAAATCACCCCAAAAATAGCGATAGCCATGGAATTGAAACTAAAAATTAACAAATCTTAGCGATTTATCTGTCAAGCTAGGTTATTAGATTTGTAATTTTTGTTAGAGTGAAAAACTATTCATTTAAATTAATAATAACTTGAACAACCTAACCTAACTTGTTAAACGTCAATCATATTTGTTAATTCATTTATTTCAATTCCATGACTTTCGTTATTTTTGTGGCAATTTTTTATATTTTCATACTTACTTTCTGCGGTTACGAAGCATATAAAATTATTTTGTTTATTCAGATGCAGAATTTGAAGCTCTACAATTTTTATTTGAAACATGTATACCTAATATAATTAGGGAAGCAGGAAATTACGAGAATATGATTTTACATGTTAAAGTCCTAGTATAAAATGTCAATTTTTTTATATCCGCTAATTGAAACCAATATACGAAGAACATTCCTGCTTTACCGATACAAATTAACCAAGGTGTTCCGAATCACGACCACTTTTCAGTAACCATAAACTGACCATGTGGCCACATGAACCATAAGAAAACCATAACCACAGTCGTTGTTAAGTTATACTAATAATTTGCAATCAGAGAAGATGTATGTCGTGACTAAATCGTTTATCAAACTTCTTTTCCATTGTAATTATCCTGTAGGAATAAAATATGCGAGACCATATCATTGATTATTATTTTAATCTAAATTATGTTATAAAATATGAAATGCAAATTAAAATTTCCCGTCATTGAAAATAATAATTTATCATAATATAACAATCACAGAAATGAATTAAAGAGGAAATAAAAGCAGAAATTATTTCCAAAATTTATTATACATTAAAACAATATTATAATATACGAGTACATAGAGAAAATAGTAAACATTCTTTCCCAAATTAATAATGAAAGTAAACTTGATTTTAGAGTTTATTATTTTATATGTGTTGTTAGTAACAACAGGGAGAAATGTAAATATTTTTTATAATAATGTGAATTATATAATTATTGTCCTTATTTCTTAGGTGCGTAAAGGAATAGTTTTGGACAGGGTAGACGTGTGCGATTCGTCACCTAATTCTACGGTTGTTATGGGAGAAATAATTCTTACAACTATTAACCATTGTACTTTTTACAGCTCTACATTTGATGTTACAAGAAGAATTGATAAATTGAAGGTATGTAACACACTGATTTGTAATGTTATCTATTTACAAAACAAAAGAAGAGTGACTGTAATTTTTTGCAGTCAAATAAATGTAACATTTCTAAGGTGTTCATAATTACTCGAAATCTCAGTCACACAGCATTTATTCTTACAACACAGTCGTTTCGGTATACACTTACGCTTTCTTCAGGGTTTATAATATTTAGTAAAACACAAAATAGTACATGGACATTATTACACTAAGGACCAAGTTAACCATCAGTAGTTAAAGTGACTTTATTAACCATTAATTACGTATTAAACTGAAGGTTAGAAGTAATGCTGTGAGGATCCGACAAAACTTGGATCCGAGAACCCGGATTTCAAAATATCCGGATCTTCGGATATCCGACGTTTGGATATTGAAGCAATATTTTGTTTCCAGATCCAAATTTTCATTCTGGCTCCGATTCTTCATTTTGAATGTGAAGCCTGTTTATCTAACACTAGTAAACAAACAGTAATACATTTTATAATACCCCTCTAAAATAGTCAGGTAGTTTGTGCAAATGTAAAAAATAGTATATTGTGCAACAAGTGCAGAAAAGCACCTATTGCCCACGAGGTGTGAAAGTTTCAGCACGAGACGAAGTCGAGGGCTGGAATCACACAAGTGGGCAATAGGTGTTTCTGCACAAGTGGCACACTATACTTTTTCTACGACCACACTCTTTTGTAAGATAAATAATTTATTTTTAATAAAAAACATATAGTTGGCAAGTCGTGGGATAAAGTGTGAGAAATAATTTCTCACACTTTAACCCACGAAATGATTAACTTTCGGGCTTTGTAAAGCAAGGGAATGTGTGAGAAATAATTTCTCACACTTTATCCCACGACTGTGGGAAATTAATAACTTTCGGGTTATGTAAAGTATGGGAAAAGTTCAATTTTCTGTAGTGGTCGTAGGAAAAAAGAATTTATACTTTCACAGAATCCTATATAAAGTAACATATTAATATGACATGAATTTCATTAATTTATTGTGTGCTTTTGATGAGACCCGATGCTAATATTTGAATGTAAGGTTCTATACTGAGAATATTCGAATCCGAGAAGCGATCCGGATACTGAAATTCCATATCTAAAATCCGATACTCATACTCATATTCGAATCGAAGATCCGATAATCAAATCCGTTTCCAAGATTCGATATTCGGTTCCGGATTTAAGATCCGATACTCAGATTCGGATCCAAATTCCAATACTCAGATTCAGATACAAACTCCGATGCTCAGATCCGGATCCAAAATCCGATACTCAGATACGGATCCAAAATCCGATACTGAGATTTGGATCCGAGATCCGGATAGTTTAATATTCAAATGTCTGTATATCCCGGTATTTTTGGATCCGAAACCGAAATGATCAGAATTCGGATCCCACCATTAGTTAGAAGCAATACGAACAACAGTTTTAACTTCTAATTATTTCTAACTAAAGAATAATTTTGGGACAGATAAGCGTTGGTTATTCATAATTGTCACTCTAACTAGAAATGGTCGGAGCAGGCCTTAAAGCAAGATATTACAATATATTACATATCATGTACACAAAATACATCCGTTCGTAAAATTTCCCCCGAAATAACACAAATAATCATTGTTCAACAACACGGTTTTATAAACTAGAACTTTAAAATGACATTTTAAAGTTCTTTTACCTTCAATTGAATCCTTTATTTATGGGGCATTAAGATGTTCTTCACCTTAGCAGCTTAATCCAAAGTATGTCGAGGAATGTATTTTTCTTCAATTATAGCGAATTAGAATGTTAACGAAACCAAAAAATCTGATGTGACCATCACAATACATCCCGCTATTTACCTATGGGGTCTTTTTGCCACGTGCCTGATGTCTGGGCGCGAATCTGGGGAATCCGATTCAAACCCGATCAACGCCAAATAATTCGAATTTTAAATGGTATAAAATTAACCCTTGTGGTTAACGCCCGCACAATACAAATATGTCATCATCATTACCGAAATGTGAGTACAAATCAGATTAGCACACCCATCAATGGATAATATGCCGTGATAATATATTTATTTATTTCTTTATTTAAATACATACCTGCATATTTACTAATGCTAGAAATTATGTGTATTAAGTTCCTTTCTAAAAAACTATTGTTTTATTTACAATTTTCCTTTTGAAACGTTACTATTATTAATTTGAAATGATTATTTTTTGACAGTGACATTTATCTGTCATTTACATACATTTGAGCTGAACTATGTAACCATGGAGATGTGTTTAAAGCATAAGTTCCTAGATATAATTTTTATATTACTTTATAAATTTATCCATAAAATATATAGAAAAAGTATTAAAGCAAACTTGTAGAAAATGAAATAATATTTAATTTTTATAATAACAAAGTAAACTGCCATTTCCGGTTATCCGATTGCCACCAAAATCTAATGGCTTCTTTCCGTATTAGAATAAGGTAGAGAGAAATCCACACACACACACACACACACACACACACACACACACACACACACACACACACACACACACACACACACACACACACGCACACACACAAACATACATAGACACATACACACAGACATCATCGTGAAAATGTTAAAAATGGATTCTAGGGACCTTAAAACGTGGTCATTTACCAAAATCTCGATATGCGATTTTTAGCCCGATCCCTATACCTCCCTTGCCAAGGGTAGCGGGAGGTAAAAACTTAATCAAAATAGGTCCGATCTAATAGTTGTCGAGATATACGGCAGTGAAAGATGAGTTTTTACGGTGTTTATCTATGTTATCTCGAAAACTAGAAGAGTTATGACTTCGAATAAATGAGAATTTTTATTTCCCTTTCAAAGGCCAATCAGCCCTCTTTGTAATAAGCAATAAGCTTGTATTACAAATAAATTATTATTATAATTATCATTATTTTTATTCAGATAGCATTTGTTTTCTAGTGTCCTTCACCTTCAACTAGCTCTTTTATCCCCTATTTTAATATATATTATTATATGATAAAATATGTATTTAAAATTAAAATTACCTATTATTATGAGAAAACCAATTCATCATTTAACTACAATATCAATATCTATAAAAATAAAATGAAATATAATATGAAATTATTGAATAATTCATATAGAAGATAGTAAACATTGTTCCGCAAACTAACAATGAAGATAATCTTAATTTTGGGGATTATTACATTACACGTGTTGGTAATAACAGGGAAAAGGGTAAATATATTTTAATGTTTTAAAATACCTACTGTTAATATGAGTTACAAAATTATTGTCACTATTTTATAGATGCGTAAAGGAATAATTTTGGACAGAGTGGAAGTGAGCGATTCAACACCGAATTCTCCAATAATGTTTGGGGAAACCGTTCTTAAGATTAAAAACCATTGCACTTATGTCAATACTTCATTCCATATTACAAGAAGAATTGAAAAAATGGAGGTATGAAATAAATAACAAGATGTGAATTTCGACAGTGAAAAAGATCATTTGACGCGAGCGCCAGCTGAATATTACAGTTTTTAAATAAGAAAACACTTGCTTGCTTTACATTAGAGTTATATGGACAAGACTTGTTTTTTTTTTTTTTTTTTTAATATAGTATTATATCTAAAACTAAACTGTATTATATAGTATTTTTGAGAAATATTGAATTTAAATAGCTATTTGTGTATTAAGAGCGCAAAATAGGACATTGTCGATTGAGAGGTTGTTGCCGCGCGACGCAGGAGCGCGTCATTCTCTCGGAGTCGACAATGTCCATTTGCGCTCGAAACACACACAAGATTTTTTTCTACAGTCACCACAATGGGGTCCTCCACCATAAAAATAATAATAAAATGTACACTTTGTACTTACACTACTACTCAATTAATAAGGATTAATATAAAGAAAAAACGTCTTTTATATTTAATTTTAATTTAACGTTATTTCCTATTTTTCTCGACCTATTGCTTTAGTCTAATCTAAACATTTTATACTTTCGTTTTTGTAAATGAATTTTCACAATATTGCGGCATTTTTTTTTGGTTATGTAATGTACCGACAGAGCAGTTATGTCAGATTTATTTGTAAAGGTGGTAAATGTGTCACTACAGTGCCATTAGTTCCTGACTAAACGTTTCCATCAAGAATGTATACAAGTGACATTTCTCAACATTGTATAGTTATAAATTTGGACAGCGAACGTTTTTTCTACTTTGTCGCGCTAGAGCAGCAAAGTGACATTTTGCGTTGACAAAAGAGAGCGCAAATGGCTACTTTCTATGTAGACTGTAGAAAAAGTATATTATGAATATTTCATTCAATACAAGAATAATTTATGTTAACATCACCAGCATCAACATTTAACAAAAAGGAATTTCTTTGATTTCTGTTTTATCATCATTAATTAAAATGATACCAGTTAACGTATGTGGTGCGGTTGACTGACTGACGGGCACTTGTTTGAAAACACAGAGCGTATATAACTTTATTGTAATTACTAGACACAGTACCACATAAAATTATGTGTCTACTATTTATTATTTGTTGACCTGTCATAATCCTCATGCAAATTTATACATTGTGAATCTAAATCTACAGATATAAATATTAAGAATAATAAAATAGGAACTCTGGTTTCTATTTACTAATTCTGACTAATTATAAGATATATAATAGTTATTTATGTATCAAGGTACTGAAATTCTACTTTTTCTACTTTTTTTTTTATCACGAATATGGAATTTAGTTGCCGAGGCCGTAAGGTCGAGGAAAATAAACCGTATGAGTGATAAATAGTATATTACATCCGAAGTGGGATATGTTTCATTACAGCCTAGGACTTATGTATATTACCGAGAGACGAACCCTCGAGGTGAGATACAGCGCGAGGCTGCAATGAAATTCCCACCGAGGTATGTATACTATTTTATTCACAATCATCTTCTTTGTAAATCAATAATTTTCAAAATAAATCATTGAGTTATAACCTTTAATTTTGTTGATATTTTTTGGCAGCTGCATTAAAATTTGTTTAGCCTACTTTATTATAGGCATGACAATGTTGCTAGGTAACCTCTACATAAACATTTCCAACCCGTGAGGTGGAAGTAAAATCTGTTATTTCTAACCCAAGAGATTGTCATTTCAGTTAGGAATGACGTATTTCCCAACATCTAAAAGGTTAGGAATCGACATATTACTATAATGAATGTGAATAAAAGGAATTTCAGTGTCGAGGTACATATTAAATTTTATTTGAAATCGAAATTTTGCATACCGAAAACTCTTAAAACACCTCCCCAGTCTCCTGATTTCAACCCTAATGTGAATTTATGCTCGTAACGGAAAGATAGGTGGCCCCGAAAAAAATATTTTCCACTATTTAGCAACTTCGGACGAATTTGACTGAAGAATGGGAAAAATTTCACCTTCCATATAATCTAATTTAATAAAATGAATGTCTGATTTACTAGAAGTTGTAATAAAAGCCAATAAGTATCCTATTACATATTAAAATGTAATTTTATGTGCTAAATAATTTTATAACTGTAGATGTACAAATAATTTAGTGTCTCAACTTTTGTATATAATTTGTTTTCAGCAATATTACATAAAGTAAATTAAACATTTCTTAAATTTGATGCATTTTATTTGATTCTGAAATATCGAAAGAAGACCACGACTATTTTTTTAAATGAAATTTTTTTTTGGAAACCCTTTTATTTTAAATTTTACTAATAAAAAAGTGTACGAATAATTTTGTGACCCCCTTTGTCATAATTTTCTAAATCCGCTACTGACGAAGACGGGTGTTTTTCGAGAAAGATGAAGATGAAGTTTTAGTTGACAGGTGGCAAAACTCCCCTCCATTTATGACATGAAATGTAATGTATTCTGTACAATGAAAGCTGTTTTTTTTCGGTTAGAATATCCTAAACTCATAGGTAATAGTAGATTGTCTTCAATATGACGTCATGCACGATTTTTCATTTTTATCAATAATTGATAGAGTAATGAGAAATAATATACCCATATTTTTTATTTTTCCTCAAATCGATCTTTAATAATGAGAAAATTGCAATTAAAAATGACATTGTTTAAATGAGGCTGATTTTCCCCGCCAAGTGACGTCATATTTAAATATCAACGGCCATTTTGATTTTCACACTAGGTTCTTAACGTCAAATTGATATTTAAAGATAACCTGAAATTTACGAAAGTAAACATGTCGGTGAAACGTTGTGCCATCGTGCCAAAATATTAGTGAAAATATATTCAATTCAATGCCTCACATGCGTTTCTACGTATATAGCTAAACAAACTTTTGGTGGCTAATCTCAAATTTTTACAAAGAAGCACAGCTGATGTGATGTGTTGAAAACTTCAGGCCAAATGAAAATTATTTTATAAGTAAACATAGGGATAATTAACATAGACTAAAATAAATATTAAATTATGAATTAAAGAAACGAGAAATTATTTATTTATGTTTATACACTTAAGAACTATATTAAACTAGTAACAAATTTTTATTTTAACTTATCAAATACTCAAAATTGGCACCACTAACTTCCAAACAATATCCTAAACGATTATAAAAAGAATTAATAGCATTCGTTTTTCGCTGGCGAGTAATATTGTGTGAAGCTGCACTAATTCAATTCTCTCACCATGTGTCCTCAAAGAAAAAAATCTGTTGTGGCCAGCACAATACCTCTCGCCACTACCTTTTTTTGGTTACATAAGTATAGGGCGCGAACGGTAATGTTACATTTTTGGGCTTGACAAGCAAATGTGTGGGCCCGTTTCAGAATGATAATTAGTAATTATGTACATAGATGTCAAATGTTAGAATTTTTCATTAAAAATTTCAAGATTTTCTAAATTTACGTAGTTAATTTATCACCAGGAGTTTAAAGTTTACTTGTATGCCTTAGATATTTAACATTT
This sequence comes from Harpalus rufipes, assembly GCA_951394225.1. NCBI lineage: Eukaryota > Metazoa > Arthropoda > Insecta > Coleoptera > Carabidae > Harpalus > Harpalus rufipes. The sequence goes on along the minus strand of OX596277.1, from coordinate 53,989,799 downwards.
AATTCTGCTCCACATGGAATTGGAAAATCACTAAATTTAGAATGAGAAATTATGATATTTGACATCTATATACATAATTACTAGCTATCATTCTGACATGGGCCCCCATATCTGCTTGTCAAGGCCAACAAAATCATATGACTGCTCGCTCCCTATTGTATTTAACATTTCTTGTATACCTACACTCTACACCAAAAATTCTACTTACGCATATATCTATTCCATATATATTTAGATTGTTTAATTTTAAATTCATTTTTGATGAAGAAATTTTGTCCTCTTCTAATTTTTCGAAATGTTTCCAATTCTATCAATACATTAAGAAATAATATAATGTATGTACTTCCCAGAAAAAGTCTTCAGTAATGTCTTCGGATTTCTGACACTGACATTATCTGTCAGTTACAAACAAATTAAATTTTCAACTATTTTCCATGGCCATTCTTTCGGCTGTAAAATTTATTATAACAGATTATTTTACATACTATATTTCTTCTATCTCTAAATCTATAGAATATATTGTAAAATATTTAAATGTATCAGAAAGAGAATTTATTTTTCTTTAATATTATCAAGAAAAAATTTCAAAAAATATTATTTAAAAGATTTTTTTCAAGAATCTTCTACTTCCGGTTGTCCAATTGTTACCAAAACCTTTTCAGATCTTCCCATGAATGTCCGATTGGGAAATACGTAGTTAAAAAAATTTAAAGTCTTATAGTTTTTGAGTAACCGTCCTTCCAACATCCCACACACACACACATATACACACACACATCCACACACACACACACACACACACAGACATCATCGTAAAAATGATAAAATCGGATTGTAGGGACCTTAAAACGTGCTTATTCAATAAAATCTGGATATGCGATTTTTAGCATGAATGCAATACCTCTCTTAGCGAGAGGTAAAAAATCATTTGGTGCAAGCTATAATTATTATAGATTTTTCGAATTGGTGCTGGGCAGGGTCTGGGTCGATTATTAAATGTAGCAGCAGATACATCTGAAACTTAACTTATATTTGAATATTTGAATTATACCTGTTATAATCTGCAATTTTATATAAAAAAAAACATTTTGAAATGTGCCAGTTTGACAAGTATGACAAATATTCCCTATGTTTACTCATAAAATAAACGGTTCAATACATTGCTGTCATTTTGTAACTGTTGAAGCTTCTTCAAGTAAACTATGGGAAAACATTGTGTTATGAAAGTAATTTTACATATTATACACATATTTACAGACTAATATTTTATAATAATTTGTTACAATGTGTAAAATCAATCATGTAGATCTTGCCGAACAATAGAATAATAAATAATTAATAATATTTATTATTCTATTGTTCGATGAGATCTACATGACTGATTTGACACACTGTAACAAATTATTATAAAATATTAGTCTGTAAGTATGTGTATAACATGTAAAATTACTTTTATAACATTATTTTTTTCCATAGTTTGTCTTGAAGAAGCTTCAACAGGAAGCGAAACGTTGGCTTTTGACTGAATAAATTTCTTATTCTTACTTCTTTTATCCATTACTTCTTCAGTCGCTTACATACCGTTGGGTTAAGATTGTGTTGTACTGTTATGATGATATATTGTTGTAAAGTAACATTGTAAATTGTTAAGATTGAAATGAGTTGAAGATCACAAAAAAGTTGACAGTCTGAGGAACAAATAAAAACTGGAAAGGTTTTGTGGAACTGTGAGTTGTTATAAACTAAAATTTACAGGTATACAGAAATAACCAAATTAAAAATGAAAAGAACTAGTTATAAAGGTAATATCAAGAAGAAGTTATAAAATATTTAAATAATTCCTAATCAGATTTTGAATATCTTCTGAAATTTATTGAACTGATATTTTTGACAATGTGTAACATTTGCAAAAATATATTTTTGATAATGGTCCTTTTTATCCAATATCTGAACATTATCAAAACCAAAATTATGACCTAATTGATAATGATAATTTGCAAGGGCTGTCTTCATTTTTAATATGACTATACTTACAGCCGTTTTTATGGGATTGTATACGTTTGCCTAACCAGTTTTTGATTTGGCCTACATCCTACATATGTCCTATTACAATTGAGGTTTTATTTTTAAAACCACTCAACAGGTTTAAATCCCAATTACAGAGTGGGTTCACAGCACAAACATCCAAGCCTTAGTGGGATTCGAATCCAAAACCCCGAGCGCACTCATAACTAAGGAGCGTTGCTTTAACCATTGAGTCACCGGAGCCGGTTATAGTCTTTTAATTTAGTGAAAATTTCAGCTAATATTCTTGTTGTAACACACAAGATCGACGTTATTATATTTAAAAATAGCCCCCAAACCCTCAGGCAGTCCTTATATATATTGTATTTTATAATAAAATTTAGTTCTTTACTGACTTAAATTCTAATCATCAAGATCAATTAGGTCATAATTTTGATTTTGGAAATGATACGCATTGTTAAAAATATAATTTCATGTTATGTGACATTAGTTTGGTAATATAAACATAAATCTGTTCCATTATATTTATATTACTTACTTTACAGTACTTCTTAATAATACACATTTAAGTATAAAATGAATTATGAAACGTCAATTATCAACGTTAGATCCTTTTAAAGCCGTTTTGGCGCTGCGATCTTATTTTCAATCCCCAGTGTTCGTGTATTCTATACCCAATAGCAACAACGTCAAATTTATAACACACCCTAGAGTGCCTAGTTATTTGGTATATAACAACTCTGAAAGCAGGGTTGTTATGATAACAATAACGTAACGGTCGGACATTAATAATTTTTATCTTTTCTTGTATTTTATATATTTAATTGTAATATTTGTATATTAATACAACTTTTGTTTTTCAATTGTTAAAATATATTTATACAAAACTTTTTTTATGTAATTTTAAAATTTATTTTTTTAAAAAAAAATTATAATACATTGTACATTGTAATCGTTTTCTTTATAGTATGTAGCTTTTTGAAAATGATTAAAATTTAATCGAAACATCAACTTCCAAAAAGTAATTTTATGTTTAATTCCGATATTGAATACTAGCCAAATTTGGTACGGTATTCCGGTTTTTGGGATCCCGGGATTCCGGTATTGCATTCCCTAGATTAGATCTGTTCGCACTAGTACGTACTGGAACTTTTCTAGAATGAATAGTAGTATATATATGTCAAAAATTTACAAAACCTGTATTTTGTAACAATTACAAAAATTATTAATTTACCGCACTTGTTACAAAAATTTTCATGTTCTTCATTTTTTTTAGGCTGCTGTTAGTGTTAAAAGATGCTCCTCAAAAGACAATTTGGACACTTGCCAAGATTTTAAATTTATTAAAATCAACAATATTTGCCCGTTAATAAAACAGAAAGGAACTTTATTATCGCGCATTATCTATACTTTTCAACCTCCTGCAATATGTCCCTTCGAAAAAGTAATATTTATATTTGTATTTATATTTTATGTATGTTATATTGTTCAAAATTTTAGGGTCATTATGTACAAGTCGATGGAACGTATGATCCAAACTTGGTACAATTTTTTCCTATGGATACTTGGTACTGGAAAGTTAAGATGGATTTACACGAAAACGAGGAATATTTAGTTAGTATTTATTTAGAAGGGAAAATTGTTCCTTATTATTTGTAAAATAAATAAATGGTTTAGATTCATCAAAATATTTATTTGTATACCAAGTTCTTTACAAAGATATGTATGTATACCGCCAATGTCTTATTTGTTAAATTAATGAATATTATATATTATGCTATATATAATTACTGATAAATTTAAATATAAAATTAGCAATATATATTTATTTCATTTCAAAAACCTTCAAATAAAGGTTGTAGTGCAAATATTTCTGCAGCTGAATTAATAAGCAATATAAATTTTGCATGGTTTGTAACCGTAGAAATTAGGTATGAAATTATCGAAAATCGCCTCAAAAATTAAGCGCTGATTCTTTTAATGCTCAACATTGCAAGCGTGCATTCCCCTGGTTAACCCGGATATAATTATAATAAAATACATAATGCGATCATTATCATTAAATATTATTTTACTCAATATTATTTTCTGATAATGTATATCAATTTCCTGTCATAAATAATAATAATAAAAGCATACATCATTACGGATATGAAAATAAAATGCATTATTTCTAAAATTATTTTAACATTGAAACAATATTATATATAAAATTATCTATAAAAAAATAATACATAGAAAATTGATATTCTTGTAAAAACTAACAATGAAAGTATTACTGATTTTAGAGTTTATTATATTTTTTTGTGTTAGTAACAAATGGAAAAGTGGTAATAGTTATTTTATATCAATGACGAGTGTAGAAATCTGCGCGTGTACGTAATCTTTTTCAATACGTTCTTTCTGCAACTGATTATTTTGAAAATCGCTAAAATATTATCAGGATTAATAAAATTTTGAAGTTATTACATTATAACGATGTTTTACAACGTTTGCTGTGGTTTGTTTGTTGATTGCTTATTACGAGGGTCATTCAATAAGTAAAGAGACAAATTCTATAATTTTAAAACTATTCAATGAATGTGTACAATCTTTTCAGGGGTGTTAGTTGGCAACCTTGGGATATGCTCTGATCAGCTGTTTCATCATTTTATGTCAACATAACCTCAAAATTTTCAGTTCACCATGGCAAGTCCACTAGAAGATTGCACCTTAGAAGAGCAGCGCTCAGTCATTAGATTTTTAGTCGCAGAAGGTGTAAAACCAAGTGAATTTTTTTCTAGACAGTACGGTAAAAGTTGTATGAACCGTGCGAATTTTTACAAGTGGGTTGATCGGTTTAAAAGTGGCCGAACAAGTGTAGGTGATGAACCTCGATGTGGACGTCCAGTGGAAGTTTCTGGTCTATTAGCGAACTATCAGTAGCCAATACTACTCTGAGATGCTAGAACACAAAGTTAGACCAGCTATCAGGAGAAAACGCCGTGGACTCTTGTCAAAAGGAGTCATTCTTCAGCACGATAACGCCCGCCCTCATACAGCCCAGCTGACCACGGGATAAGCTTCAAGAATTGGGTTGGGAGGTCTTACCTCATCCTGCCTACAGTCCCGACCTCGCCCCATCTGATTTTTACCTATTTGGACCACTCAAAGACGCCCTACGTGGAAAAAGATTTGCTAACAATGAGGAAGTTAAGGAAGCGGTGCAAAAGTGGCTTCGGGGTAAATCGAAAGAATTCTTCGCCAAGGGAATTAGGAAGCTGCAAGAAAGATGGGACAAGTGCATAACTGTGGGGGGTGATTATGTTGAAAAATAGCCTTAATTTTGAAAGATTGAAATAAACCGTTTTTGAGCTATAGCCATTTGTCTCTTTACTTATTGAATGACCCTCGTATTTCATTATTTCAAGCTATATTCTTTCAAAATCGTCTATACTTTTTCAACTATTATTAATTTCGGAAAAACTGACATTAATTTCAGAAAAAGTAAATTCAATTTCAGCTTGCATTTTTATTAACAAAAAATAAACTGGAGCAGAATTAACGACAAACAATTAAGTCATATGATGACTGTCACTTTAATGTGCACATGAACATGTATATAAAAATACATTCTAAAATTTCATTTAGTTTTCCTGAAATTGAATTTACTTTTTTGAAATTGAATTTTAATTTTCTGAAATGGTATTTTACATCCGAGGTGGGATATGTTTCATTACAGCCGAGGGCTTATGTATACTAGATTTCAACCGAATCTGAATTTTAAACTGTTAAAATAAAATTCAGGTTCATCAAAAATGCAGGTTAATTCGGGTTTTCGGTTCAGGTTCGGGGAACCATTATTAATATGAAGTAGGTTTCTTACAAACCTGTAGTATTAAAATGTAATAAAAATTGTTGAGCAAATAAATCAAATGGGATTTATATTTTACTTGTATAAAATGAGAAATACAGCATAACTTTGTAGGTACAGCAAATTATCTCTCTGATACATATTTAGAAACATATGTTGTTTATGCTATTAATGTTGTATCATAGCAAATCATACAATATTGATATCTTACAATTTATAATCACAGATTAAAGAGAAAACAAATTTGTAATCTTTCCACAAAGTTATCCTAAAATGGCAAAATGAAATATGTATTACAAGTGAAAATACTATTGATAATTCACCACTTTCATTATTTGAAGTTATACTCGACGTTCGCTTTGCGGATTATGCTTAACTTAGCGGCAAATGGCAAATACAGAAAGGCCTCAACTTCAACTTGTATATCTGTCAACAACAGCTTGATGTTTCACCGGAATAGGAAACTGGGATTTCTATTCATAAGAAAAAGTACAATACATATACTCGTATGTTTAGAAACCATATATTTTCACAACTGAAGTATGATTAAGATGAATAATAAAACTATGTATCAATGATGATTCAAGAACTTCCTTCGTGATTTATTAATGGTATAACTTGACTTATTCTTTAGAATATGAGTACAAATTAAGATTGTCACTAAAAATCTTTACAATCCTTGAATATTAACTTTTTACCCTCCGTCACCTTTAGGTAAGGAAGGTATTGTCTTTGGTCAAAAAATTCAATGCTGAGTTTTTAGTGTATAAGCATGTTTTAGGGTCCCTATAATAAGATTTTAGCATTTTTACGATGATGTCTGTATGTATGTGTGTCTGTGTGTCTGTGCGTCTGTGTGTCTGTGTGTGTGACAAAAGTTCCGGATCCCATAACTTCAATACCACGATTTCCAAAAATTATATTTTTTTCGTATTCCTCAAGTTTACATCCAGAAGAACAAGTGATTAGATTTTGGTTATAATTGGTGAACCGGAAGTACCCTCATTTGAAGATTTAACAGTTAAATTTGATTTATTGACATTTAACGTTATTATAACTTAAAGAATATATTATTCTCTATCCGATTTGATTACATTTTATACTTCATATTCAATAGATACAGAATTAAAGAATTTTAAAGAAATTAAATTTTATAATTCAGCCAACTATGCTAAACGTGGAAACTATTAATTTATTCATATAATTCAAATTGACAGATGTCAGTATCAATAAAAAGTAAATTAATGTGGCAGAGATGAGGATGTTGAAGTAGATGTTGGGGAAAACACGGAAAGATACGGTAAGAAAATAACTCTAGTATTACAAGTTTCTAGAAAGATACAAGAAATATGATTACATTGGTTTAAACATGTCATGAGGAGAAATGAAGAATTATATTGGAACAAGAATGAATAGTTTAGTAATAGGATGTTGAAGAAACTGAGGAAGACCAAAGATAAGATGGAAGGACTGTATTGCGGAAGACTTGAGAGAAAAAGAACTGAATGATAACGCCACGCAAAAATAGCAACCTCTAACGAATGGGAAAAGTTAAAGAAGAAGAAGATGTCAGTGTCAAGTGCAATTTGAATAGTTTTTTATGAAATAATTTTACTGGAAATTTAGAATCTTTTGCAAGAAAAATTATGTATGGAATTTATACATTATACACAGGATTGACGGAAGGTATTGTGCTGGCCACAACAGATTTTTTAATGTTACGTTCTAATTCTACATTCATTATTAAATTTTCACTGTTATTAAATTTTAAAATTTCAAGTACAATTTATACTTGTTACATATAATATTAAATTTTCTTTACATATGTTTCATTATTTATATATATTATTTCAGCTGTAGGTCTGAAGATGTCATTTCGACGAAATCGATAGCCACAAAGCAACCATTTTATAAAATAAAATATAAATTTTATAAAATCTTCGGTATTTTAGTTCAGGTTCGGCGTCAGCTTCAGGTCAAGATTTCAATTTCTGAACTAGCTTAGCTCTATTGAATATAAGAAGATATTAACATTGTTACCACTACCCTACAAGACGCCTTTGATCGAACCAAGTGGAGACGGGACGGGTATGTAATTACGCAAACCCTGCAGCAACTTAGCAAGAAACGCAAAAAAGAAGAATAATGTTACAACAAAATGAAATATCATATACGAGTATTGATAGAAAAGTATATAGAGAAGTTTAAAAGTGGAGGAACACCGATGATGAGGTCAAAATAAGTGATGCATACTTTAACAGCAGAATTTTTTATTACTCATCAAAACGTAAATCATTTCGGAATAATTAAGCCATCTTCATCTCCATCTAGAAGGCGTTGTATGACATCAGCTCCTCTCCTTCCGCTTAGAACAAAAGGCGGCTTCCGTTTGGTGGTATCCTTGACAGCGACTGCATTGGATGGTATCGCAGATCGCAGGCGGCCGGCTGGGCTATTTGCATTCAAGAGTAACAATGCTAGGATTACGCGATGATGCTTTGCCATGCTAGAGTTGTGGCCTTGTCTTCATTATATAGCTGCAGGGGAAACAGAGGCTAATTGTGCGCGAAATCGGATGATGTGGTTTTGAAACCGAAACCGAATACGTTTAATTGTATCAAATATATTCTAAAATTCCGTAGCTGTGTAATATTTAAGATCAAATTTAAAAATTTGTCAACAAAAAATCATATATTATAGATCTGTATTGTTTGAGGAGATATCCTATTTTTAAAAGTTTTGTTTGAAAGTTGATTGAAAAAAATCTGATGGGTCCAACACAATATCTCCCGCCCATTAATTTTTATTAATTTAAATAAATACCTACATATTTACTAATGCTGGAAACTATATTAAGTACCTTTCCACATAACTATTGTTCTATTTACTATTTTCTTTTTAAACTGTTACTACTAATAAATTGAAATGATTAGTTCTTTTGACAGTGACATTTATCTGTCAGTTACATACATTTGAGAACTGTGTAACTAAGGAGTTATGTTTAAAGCGTAGACTTGGGGACTTAAATTATAGATTATTTTATAAATATATCCATAAAATACAAAGAAAAGTTTTTTTGTAGATCTGTAGAAAATTTAATAATCTTTAAACAAATGAATATCAAAAAAGTCCTGAAACAAAGTCATGGCAAAATAATAATGAATAATTTTGGAAAATTAAAAACTAGGTTAGTGAAAATATACGTATTGGCATCACTGTAAAGCTAAATTAAATTACTTTCAGAGTTTCAGAAAACAGACCCTGTATATTAATTGACATTAATTAACATCGACTTTCTCAGATGTCGCTACCTCGATTCATTTAACAGAAGTTTAAAATATAGTGTGAAGTCGTTATGTAGAATCGTACATGACTCCAAGTTACGATACTTGTGTTTGAATAAATTTACATTGTCACTATAAATTGTAAAGTCTTGTTAGCTGATTATTTGCGATTTGTGGATACTCTCCTGCCCGTTATATTGCCAATTAACTGTGGGAAATTTTGAATCTACATATGTGTAATATCTTTCGATATATTATTTATTTATTTCCTATTTCAAAATGTAAATATTTTCATTGATATCTCCACAATGATCAAATTCCTTCGACTTTCTTTTATTCGATTCGTGTCTTCGTTGTTTTTATGAATGAAATTATTTTATTATTGGCCGTTGTTTTAGGCATGATTAATAGAATTGAATTTTAGTTCTGACAACCGGAGGTGAAATGACATTTCAATTTACCAAAGTAGAAGCCTTTGCATTAATACAACATACTATGGATTAAAAAATAATCTGTAGCGAGATATTTTCTATTATGGAAGTTGTTTTTTATGAATTGTACTATGTCAAATGAAATTTGAAACTTGTATGTTCTATTTTTGTTATTTTTTCAATGTTAAACTGTTAAACATTTTTTTAAGCGTTGTCTAGACAGATAAAGAAAGTAAGATATATGCTAATTTGTATTAGTAAACAAATACGGGTACTATTTTAAATGCAAACTTCGTATTAATAAATCTGCAAACACGACTCACAGATTTCTAAGTTAAATTTAATATTTATGTACATAGGTACTCGTATATTGTATTCGTTGATCAAGTATTCAATTGGTGAGGTTTTTACCTTCCGTCACCTTTAGGTAAGGATTGTATTGTCTTTGGTCAAAAATTCAATGATGAGTTTTTAGTGAATAAGCATGTTTTAGGTTCCCTATAATACGATTTTACCATTTTTACGATGATGTGTGTATGTATGTATGTATGTGTGTGTGACAAAAGTTTATTTATAATTGTAATCTTTTTGAATATCTCAAGTTTACACCCAGAAGAACAACTGATTAGATTTTGATTATAATTGGTGAACCGGAAGTAGCCTCATTTAAAGATTTAACAGTTAAATATCATTTATTGACATTTATTGTTACTATATCTTAAAGAATATATTATTCTCTATACGATTTGATTGAATTTTATACTTCATATTCAATATAGAGTTAAAGAATTATTAAGAAATTAAATTTTATAAATCAGCCAGCTATGCTAATTATGAAAATTATTAATATATTCAGATAATTCAAATTTACAGATGTCAGTTTCAATAAAAAGTAAATTAATGTGGCAGAGATGAGGATGTTGAAGTAGATGTTGCGGAAGACACGGGAAGATACGGTAAGGAAATAACTCTAGTGTTACAAGTTTCTAGAAAGATACAAGAGAGATGATTACATTGGTTTGAAAATGTCATGAGGAGAAATGAAGAATATATTGGATGAAGAATGAATAGCTTAGTAATAGAAGGTTAAAGAAACAGAGGAAGACCAAAGATGGAAGGACTGTATTGTGGAAGATTTGAGAGAAAAGGAACTAAATGAGAACGACACGTAAAACAGAGATGAGTGGAAGAAGAAAATAAAAAATAGCGACCCCTAACGAATGCGAAAAACTAAAGAAGAAGAAGATGTCAGTGTCAAGTGCAATTTGCATAGTTTGTTTATGAAATAATTTTACTGGATATTTAGTATCTTTTGCAAGAAAATTTATGTATGGAATTTATACATAATACACAGGATTGAGGGAAGGTATTATGCTGTCCACAACGGATTTTTACTTTCTTACATGAATCTATAACTTTTTTTTGTGAATAAGTATATTTAAAAAGAAAGACTAATGAGATAATAAACTGTTCCTGATGCTCAGAAAATAGTTCAACGAATTTGTCAAGAATGACGGCTAACGAAATATTGATTAAGAAATAAAAATATATCTCGCTCAATTTCCCGAAACAAGTGAAGATAACGATAGCCGACTGTAAAACATACAAGCCCAAACTGATAATAATTCGGCCGGTTTACATTTTCAACAAATTATAAAACCTACACAAATGGTTAGAAATTTCTATACAATTCTTTCGGCTCCTTTAAATATACTCTTAAAACAATATTTAAGAAAAACTGTGATAATAGTTCGAGCGACATTGTAAGGATTATCTTCTAATCCAAACTTAGCTTTTACCGAGATTTGAGTAATTTAAACATATTGTAGCGGTAGATTAGTACACTAATGGGACTCAAATTCTTTGAATAAAAATTGGTTCACAGTTTACAGTCTTTAAACGAGTTTTTATTGAATAATCCTTGTGCAGAATCTATTTTTAAACAGTCCTTTGAAGTATAGTTAGAAAGTACAAGTAAAAAATACATAATGACATATGTGGTATTATATATCTTAATACTTCATATAACATTTACGTTCATATGTTGATAATTAGAAAATGCATTCTTTTATTTAGTTACCATAACTCAATCACGTATTTATAACAATGCAAACAATTTCTAATGTAACTGCAAACAAGCGTTACATAATTACAAAACATAATACTCGTACTCGAGAAAAAAGAAACATGGTTGTTCTAGTCTGCCTAAGGTGTTGGAATCGCTATAAATCCAGTCTATTATCTATTATATCATAGCCAACGCGATTTGCAGGACTTGTTTGTTTGCACGCTATCTGATATCTCGTGCGGCATTTGTCAACACAGTGTTCCTTAAACTGTACAAGAACGAATTCACAAGATTTATTGTTGGTACAGTTACTTGTACGAGTATAGTCGTATCTCAATATCAGATTGATGTCAAATGATGTAAATTTAATGGTGTTAACATTTGTTGCTTGTTGTACAATAAGACTATTTCTAGATTAGTATTTGTATTTTATGGACAGTATTTGGAAATATAAGTGCGTACATAACATAATAAATGATACAAATATTATATGTTATGTTTATTTTTACCTCTCGCTAAGAGAGGTATTGCATTCATGCTAAAAATCGCATATCCAGATTTTATTGAATAAGCACGTTTTAAGGTCCCTACAATCCGATTTTAACATTTTTACAATGATGTCTGTGTGTGTGTGTGTGTGTGTGTGTGTGTGTGTGTGTGTGGATGTGTGTGTGTGTGTGTGTGTGTGTGTGTGTGTGGGATGTTGGAAGGACGGTTACTCAAAAACTATAAGACTTAAAATTTGTTTAACAACGTATTTCCCAATCGGACATTCATGGGAAGATCTGAAAAGGTTTTGGTAATAATTGGACAACCGGAAGTAGAAGATTCTTGAAAAAAAATCTTCTAAATATTATTTTTTGAAAATTTTTCGTGGTAATATTAAAGAAAATTAAATTCTCTATCTGATACATTTAAATATTTTATTATATATTCCATAGATTTAGAGATAAAAGAAGTATAATATATAAAATAATCTGTTGTAATAAATTTGACAGCCGAAAGAATGCCATGAAAAATAGTTGATAATTTAAATTATTTGTAACTGACAGATAAATGTCAGTGTCAGAAATAATGAGTAATGAAAGAAAAATGTACTTGGAGAATCCCTTAGTTCTTGATCTGTGACTATTATGGAGATGACAAGTCTAGGTTGAAGGACTTAAATTTGTTTCAAACATTATGGGACAATGTACACCAGTACTATAGACTAGAGTAACTTTGAATTGCAAAAAAGCTATCAAATTCTTCTCAAGTAAGTTGTAAATATTGACAAAATTACACATCGATATAAGAATAATCGGAGTGCAATCTATCCGTCACTTTATTAAAGGGAATTAGTGTTATTTAGATATAACATGTATGAAAAAATAAAATGTAAAAGAAGATATGTAAGAATAGATGCACAATCCATATATACATTTTAGACCGCCCAAAATTAATGTTTTTACTAGAAGAATATGAAGAGAAAGTAAACAACGTTGTTCGAATTGAAAATTGCAGTTACCAGCCTAATATTTATATATGGTAAACTCTACTTTGTAATTTATTGTAACATAATTTATGGTAAAATATCTTCATGTTGAGACATGCTATTATTGAATAATAAAGAAGTTTATACGTCATAGATTTATATGAATATATTATTTGTATTTATAAAAATATTCTTTGCTTTATGCATACAGCCAGGTAAAATATACGGCGAGAGGTTATGTGCTGGCCACATCAGGTTTTTTTAGGTATTAGATTCCTGATCGTATTTCTCTGAGAAGAGATTGTTATGTAATTTATTTAACCTTGAAGGAAAAGTAATGACTATAAAATAATACTGTATGTAGTTATTTCTGATATCCTCGTTTCATGTTTGTAATCGGGTCCTCCACCATGTAACAAATTAAAAATTTGGTCAATTGTATTACTACTTTAAAACTGTATAATTTATTTATCGTATCCAAGCAATAATAATAGATATAAGTAACTTACATAAGATTAAATACAGATACATATAGTCTAGATACAACATGATGTCAATTTGCTGTAAGTGTATTCGTCATTCGTTCCTAGACTTATTAACCAGTTTTTCTGTATATTCAGCAACAAGCAAGTGAAGGTACAGGTTGGTGGTAGCAGAATGACAAATTTCAAGTATACGAGTATGTTGGACATGTTATTCTAGATCTAGATAATAGCGCAAGTATATAGGGTGTTCATTTTATTTTGTCCACTATTGTTATCTCTAGAACTATAAGAGCTATAAGGTCGGTTAAATGAGCAAACAATTTCTATTCTACTAGACAATTTTAATGAGCATAATTATTTTTTTCAGCCAGTGGTTTTCAAACTGTGGAGACCAACTTATGTTATTTTTAAATGGGACCATACATTTTTTATTTACTTATTAGATAGAGAATTTTATTCTAAATTCAGTGATATAATATTTGCATTTTTTTTTGAGAAAAACGCATGTTTACATTTATATTAGTTTTATTTCATTATAGCTAAAATAAATATGCCATGGTTGAATATGGATTCAGATTTTAGAGTGCTGTGACCGGAGCTTTTTTATCTTTTCCGTTACATTTAGGTAAGGTAGCTATTGTCTTTGGTCAAAAAATTCGATAGTGAGTTTCTATTGAATAAGCACGTTTTGGGGTTCCTAGAATACGAATTTACTATTTTTAAGATAATGTGTGTGTGTGTGTGCGTGTGTGTATGTGTGTATGTATGTGTGTGTGTGTGTGTGTGTGTGTGTGTGTGAGAGAGAGAGAGAGAGAGGGTATGTGTGTATGTGAAGATCGTTTCGGATCGCATAACTCCAATACCACGATTCTAAAAATTATATTTTTTTTTGTATTCTTCGAGTTTAGATGCATATGCAGACGTGATTAGATTTTGACTATAATTGGCCGACCGGAAGTACTCTCAATTGCAACTTTTAACAGTTTTTCTTGAAAAAACGCAGTTAAATATCATTTATTGAAATTTAATGATTATAAATTTTGAAGAATATATTATTCTCTGTACGATTTGATTGCATTTTATACTTCATATTCAATAAAGAATTATAAAGACATTCTGAGGAAGACCAAAAATAAGATGGAAGGAGTGTATTGCGGAAGATTTGAGAGAAAAGGAACTGAATGAGAAAAGCTAAAGAAGAAGAAGATGCCAGGGTCAAGTGCCATTTGCATGGTTTATGTATGAAATAATTTTATTGGAAATATAGGATCTTTTGCAAAAAAAATTATGTATGGGATTTGTACATAATACACAGCTCTTTAGAAGTGGGTTCGTAATATGCCCCATAATATGTTTTAAATAATTATTTATGTTGACCAGGGCTTATTATAACGAACTTTTTCATATATAAGATACCTGTGTGTGAACATAAATATTTCAATATAAATTTTATCAAGTTTGGTAGTCACTGCTCTATCTATAATAAATTACATCCGTAGCTTGTATCTGTGTTACTATTGTGAACGCCCACGTTTTTACTCTACAAACAGAGCAAAAGTATCTACCAGATGTTAATTGTTCTGGCCTCCGCGGCCTTCAGTTGTTCTTATTGTTTGAATTATTTCGCTTGTGGGTGAATATTACGTTACGATGCTAACCACGAAGACTATGAATTAATTCATTGTGTTCTAATAAGTATAATTTTCGTCCAGAGGCAGATAAAATGATGTAGTTTAGCTAAAGGGGTATTGGGAAATTTTATTCGTATGTTTTATGGTTATTTCGTGTTAGAATGTTGGCAGTTTGACAGTATTAGTGCGACTGGAACATCCCGGAAGGATTATAAAAATAATTTCTCTGATGTTTGTATAAAAATGATTGACAACACAATGGCTTCTTCTGACAATTGGAATTGTTTTAAAAGTTCATTTGATATTTATAAATAGATTTTATAGAAATTTATATTTATAAATCTACGAGTAATAATTGCATAGAATAGCTATGCATTTTTAGTACATTTTGTTAAAAATATCAAGAAAATATTATTAAGGCGATGCAGTAAATATTCTAATGTAGCAAATCTGAATGTATAAATAAACTGTTTCCATATTTTATTCAAAGTTATAATTAAATGTTTAAACTGTATTAATAAGTAATGTATAAATTACAGTTATAAAATAAAAATAATGTAGGTGAAGTTATGATGTCAGACTATGACAGAGTAATGAGTAATAATAATCGTAAGTTTTGTTATAAATATTAATTTTCATATTCTTCGACAATTATGAATTTTATAGGTTATGCAGATGTCTCAAAAGTGACACGCATGCTTTAGGGATTTGATTCAGGGGAATCAAACAAATAGAAAATAAGTGGAAAAATTTCTAAATGTCCTTTGTTATCAAGTTATTGATAAAAAAATCTGATGTAGCCAGCAAAATATTTTCGTCAAATCTGTGTATTTACAAACTCCTTACAGAAAGATTATCTGAATATATTATTCTATGGTTATAGCATAGCTAATTAATGAAATTTAATTTCTAGAGAATAAAATATTCTTTAATATTTATAATAACATTAAATGTAAAAAAATATATTTAACATTTTTGAAGAAAAACTGTTAAAATCTTCAAATTATAACCAAAATCTATTCAACTCTTCATATGAATGTATAGAAGCGAAGGAGAATTTTTTGTTACAAACACATGCATACAAACATCATCGTAAAAATAGTGAAATAATATTCTAGGGACTCAAACGTGCTTATTCATTAAAAACTCACCACTCATATTTTTGACAAACGACAATACTTTCCTTACCTAACGGTGATGGATGGTAAAAACAAATATTAATTTTTAAATGTGGGAAATTTATCGACTGATGTCAAACAGCATTTATTCTCTTACAAGTTACAACACCGACGTTTCGGTGCACTCTTGCTCCTTCTTTTGGGTAAGTAGGATCTTACAAAATATTACATCTTATGTACATAAAACAAAATACATCGTACAAAAATTCATAAAAACACATACAGTAACAATTTTAAAGTTGTCCGATCAAGGTTATCTGTAACATGAACGAATTAACAAATTGGTATACATGTATCTCTCTCATTATCTCGTTATGTTCTGTCAGTGTCATTGACATTGACACTGTCAGTATCTCATTATTCACATATTTGGTTTTACATTTCCTAATAAACTTACCAGTTGACCTAATTTTAAATTTTGAATGCTTTTACTGTAACATATTTTTATAATAATAAAAACTAAGTAAACGACACTACTGATTTTGACAGAATGGGCGGAACCAAAATCTTAATTCATACAATTTATAGATGGCCTTGATCGGACATCTTTCATTTTTTTACTGTACATATCAGAATGTTACCTATTTTGAAAGCAAACTGATGTGCTCTTTATGAATTTTTGTACAATGCTGTAAAACTGAATGTAAAGTACGAATGTATTTTGTTTTGTGTACATGGGATGTATTATTTTGTAAAGTTTTACTTACACTTACACAGAAAAAGGTGCAAGAGTGCACCGAAACATGGTGCTGTTTGACTGAGATTTCGAGTAATTTTTAACACCTAACATTTAACTTTGTTAAAAAACGAATAATATTAGCAAACAAGATATTTTCTATATCTGTTGTCTCAAAAAGGGTTCAAATAGGTAGCCTCCTATTTGAAGGCAAACCTTCACACGGTTTATCAATTTAAAAATTGCCAAATTAGTATTTGACTGACTTAAAAAATGCCATATTATAAATCATTCAAATTAGTTGCATACTATAGTGCATGCCCAACCGACTTTACCGAATGCGAGCGCCGGTACTGGTAGAATGTTCTCCAGCGATGATGTAATTCCCTGCGGGGTAAACACATACGTCTAGACTTGTTTAATTACATTCGGTGGGCTGATTCTTTGTATTCGATGTTATTGTTGCGTCGGAAAGTTCCAGAAGGACATCGCGCTTTATAAATCCGTCGCCAAAACCAGCCAACACATATATATGTGATATAGAAGCAACAAGCAATTAACAGTGGGTGATATAAATATTGTTTAAATAAATAATCTTAGAGCTTAAGTATTTAATAATATTCTTAGTCTTACATTAGTGTTTATAATTATTTAATCATAGTGTTAGTTATTTTTATTATCTTTTTAATATTTATCCATAATTATTTATCGTTTATTAAATGTATTATTTTAATTAATAATATTTCTCCGATTTTTACAGTCCACCCAAATAAATAAAACGTTACAATACACATAGATCGCAATAGAGGTATTTATTTAATTTTCTTATGTAGATTGTCAGCAGAGTATAAAGTTATTTAGAAATTTTGTAACTCATTTTATTTTCAATTAAAACTTAAATGAGGTATGTTATTTATTTGCCGCACTTATATATTTCACTGGATAATTTATGAAAAATTTACTCGTCGTAAATTTAGCCTTTAACCGAAAGCGTTCTACAACATAATTACCTTTATTTACACCTTCATAAAATCTCATTTCCAGTCAGCAAACATTACCGAACATTACTTTTACAGCTTGCTTTAATGTTTTAATTTTAAAGTTTTTTTACGATCTATAAAAACCTGACATATCTCCCTCATATGGTAAAAAAATTCGTGCATTTAATGTTTTTATTTCACCGCAACATTTTCGTAACAATATACTGTCCATTTCCTTTTAATGTTTTGTTTATCTATTGATCTTTTTATGTTTGTTGGATTTATTACACTTTTAAGTGTCTTACAAGGCCACCTATGCGTAATAACAATGCTAAGTTTCGTAATATTGGATCTAGTGTGTGGCTCATAAGAAAATTGACTTATGTTAAGTAGAGATTTATGACTGAGCAAATTTACGTGATTATGTATGAGTTTCATTTAATACCTTTATAATTATATTTAATCGATTGAACAGTACTGATATGCATATGTGAATATGTGGGAATGTAATAATGTGATTATTTACATATTGTGAGAGTAATTAATATGATATTGTGATACGAGGTTAGAATTTAGTTAATTATTTTTACCTCTCGCTAAGAGAGGTATTGGATTCATGCTGAAAATCGCATATCCAGATTTTTATGAATAAGCTCGTTTTAAGGTCCCTACAATCCGATTTTAATATTTTTACGTATGTGGATATGTGTGTGTGGATGTTGGAAGATTAGTGATTCTTTAAAAAAATCTTCTTTCTGGGAAGTACATACATTATATTAATTCTTATTGTATTAATAGTTAAATATTTAAAATTATAGCTATATTACATATACCTCTCAAAAATACTGTCAATCGCGACAATGAATTGGAAGCATTTCGAAAAATTAGATGAGTAGAACAAAATTTCTTCATAGAATGAATTTAAATTTACAAAATATACATGTAGCTAGTAATTATGTACATAGATGTCAAATATCATAATTTTTCATTCTAAATTTAGTGATTTTCCTAGTCCATGTGGTTTATTTTCCTCGAAAAGTAAATTCCACATTCCTGGTGACAAATTAACTACGTGAATTTGACATCTATGTACATAATTACTA
This sequence comes from Harpalus rufipes, assembly GCA_951394225.1. Taxonomy (NCBI): domain Eukaryota; kingdom Metazoa; phylum Arthropoda; class Insecta; order Coleoptera; family Carabidae; genus Harpalus; species Harpalus rufipes. The sequence continues at coordinate 53,970,611 of OX596277.1, read as the reverse complement.
ATTATCATTCTGACACGGCCCCTATATCTGCTAGTCAAGGCCAACAATGTCACATGACTGCTTGCGGCCTACATTTATATAACCAAAAACGGAAGTGGCGAGAGGTACTTGTTTTGTAGTCCAGTTTTTTATTCTACAAAAGTTGGGGTAGAAACGATTGTAACATATGTTGTGTAGATCGGAAAGAGGATGTAAAGATCAAGTTTTCGACCTTGGATCAATGTTATTTTATTGAAAACATCAGCCCGTATGAAAATTTTACAAGAATACAAAATTAAAGCTCGTATTTTTTGTAGCAAAAAGGGTTCTTACATTTTTTACCTAGGTTGAACTCTCAAAGAATTATGTTAAAAAATAGTTAACCACAATAACAATTTACAAAAAAAAAAACTCAAACAATTAACCATATTAGGTAAGGGCGATTTTATTGTACTTTAATTTTAGTACGCACTCCTGATTTGACAATATGCGACTTTGTCTGAAGATGGGAATGATGCTGCAAATCATGGTAATTTTGATAGCATTGTTAGCATTCAGCCTTATAAAAGAAGATTTGTTGGGAGGTTTTACGAAGTAGAGAAAAGAATGATGTATATTAATTGTTGAAAGGAACTATTAAAGAAATTTTAATTAAATTCTAAAAAATATGAACCTTGTTTCTTATTTTTAACAACTCTACTGTGACCTTCGATTTGACAAAAAAGTCATGTACTTTCTCCATTTATCAAATTTATTACTTTTCCTATATTCATATTTTTTGGTAATTTGCTGATTTTTATCAGATACTGAAGATTAAAATAATTAGTGTTGATACCTACGTTAGTATGCGAGGATTCAATTAATTTTCTTTCCTAGAATGAAAACCTAAAATTAAAATATTTGCATATTCCTACACAACAGTAATTAATTAATCAAACCGTAATTTACATTTCTTTCCAGTTTTCAATTAATTTCACTAATTTCAAACCTACCATTATACATTCACGCATAAATAACAAACGCCAAAAATTCCTCAAATCACAAACTACAGTTTGTCGTGGGTGTTCTTTATCTATACCGGAAAGTGACTGGTGAACTTTGTTGTACAAATCGGAAAGTCGGAAAAGATCTTTATGACGAATAGCGCACACTGTCACAAACAGTGAAATCGATAGAAAACATCACGTTGGCTTGGTTGGCGATTGTTTGACAAATGACAAACAGTTTGTTTGACATTATCGTAGACATGTAGGATGAGTTATTTATGGTTCGTTTGCGAATTTTTGACATTTAATATTTTTTGTATTTATAGATGATGATGAAATTGGTATTGTTTATTTTGTAGCAAAAGTATTTGGTTGTAGTTCATCCCCCACGATGAATTTATGGGCGTAGTAACAATAGGACAATATTTTATTTTTAACGATATTGAATGACATGATTTTTGTGCAATACTGAAGGACTTTTGAAATTTCTATACAACGTGTACTAAGTTCTAAGACAATCATAGATTTAATTTTAATTAAGAAATGGAAAATTTAAAAGCAAAATCAATATTATTTCAATTGACTTATTATTGTATTACCAAAGCACACTATTGAGAGTTTTCTTATTAACTGTAAATTACAGAGGCGCAATACAAGTTCTGTAATAGATCCAGGGTCGTCACGATTCGGACTGTTTCATTCGATCTATAAACTTAAACTGAAAAAAATACTTTTCCTTTCCAATAGAAACTAATTAGCATGCTGCAAGACTACATGATAATAAAACTTTTATATTCTGATAATTGTTTCGATTGCTTAAATTAGAATTTACAGAATTTAAAAACCAAGATGAATTAGTAAAAAATTTAATAATAAATTTTCATTATTGTAACTTAAATGAACACATTTTATGCTAAATGTAAGTAATTAACTATATTTGAACTTGCAATGCAATGAAAAAATATTTGCTGATTTTCCAGGTTGTTTGTAAAACCATTATTTAAAATTATTCAAATCTTCCGATGATACCATTATGAAAAATCCTCCGTATTTCATATTTGGATAATCATTCAAATTTATTTAATATACTGGGTGGGTCTGGGAAGACGCCCCCCCCCTTAACTTTTTTATTATAAGTAGTAGAAAAAAATGGCTCATATAAAAGTTTTATTATTTTAAATATACTATTTGATGGCAGATGTATATATTTGTTATAAAGTACGGTTTACAACATACAACTATCAAATTTTATTTTTACCTTCCGTCACCTTTAGGTAAGGAAGGTAATGTCTTTGGTCAAAAAATTCAATGAGTTTTTAGTGAATAAGCATGTTTTAGGGTCCCTATAATACGATTTTACCATTTTTACGATGATGTCTATTTATGTATGTGTGTGTGTATCTGTATGTGTGGAACGAAAGTTTCGGATCACATAACTTCAATACCACGATTCCAAAAATTATAATTTTTTCGTATTCCTCAAGTTTACATCCAGAAGAATATATTGGAAGAATGAATAGCTTAGTATTAGTAGAAGTAGTAGAAGTAGTAGAAGGTTGAAGAAATAGAGTAAGACCAATGATAAGATGGAAGGGTTGTATTGCGGAAGACTTGAGTGAAAAAGAACTGAATGAGAACGACACACAAAACAAAAATGAGTGGAAGAAGAAAATAAAAAATAGCGACCCCTAACGAATGGGAAAAGCTAAAGAAGAAGATGTCAGTGTAATTTGCCTAGTTTGTTTATGAAATAATTTTACTGGAAATTTAGAATCTTTTGCAAGAATTTTTTTGTATGGAATTTATACATAATAACAGAATTTGCGGAAGGTATTGTGCTGGCCACATCAGATTTTTAAAATAATTATTTCACTAAAATATAAACCACCATATTTTTTTTAAATATTTGTTAAAATTCGAGAAAAATAAGATAATTGAGATATATGAGAAATAATATTTATTCAAATATTCTAAGTGGCTATGTGAAAATAAATAAATAGATAAATAAGTAAATAATAGATAAGTAATAATAAAGAAATAACAAACAAATGTATACTTTGTTGAAATTAACATTGTTATATTTTGTTTATTTTCACGTAGTCACCTATAATATTTGACTAAAAATTATTTTCCATATATCTCAAATTATCTTATTTATCTCGAATTATTTCAAATACATTATTAAAAACTAAGACATCGTTGAAAAAAAAATGGCGGTTTATATTTTTGTAAAATAATTATAGGTTGCTATTTAAAAAAATCTGATGTGGCCAGCACATAACCTCTCGCCGTATATTTTACCTGGCTCTGTATGCAAAGCAAAGAATATTTTTATAAATACAAATAATATATTCATATAAATATATGACGTATAAACTTCTTTATTATTCAATAATAGCATGTCTCAACATGAAGATATTTTACCATAAATTATGTTACAATAAATTACAAAGTAGAGTTTACCATATATAAATATTAGGCTGGTAACAGCAATTTTCAATTCGAACAACGTTGTTTACTTTCTCTTCATATTCTTCTAGTAAAAACATTAATTTTGGGCGGTCTAAAATGTATATATGGATTGTGCATCTATTCTTACATATCTTCTTTTACATTTTATTTTTTCATACATGTTATATCTAAATAACACTAATTCCCTTTAATAAAGTGACGGATAGATTGCACTCCGATTATTCTTATATCGATGTGTAATTTTGTCAATATTTACAACTTACTTGAGAAGAATTTGATAGCTTTTTCGCAATTCAAAGTTACTCTAGTCTATAGTACTGGTGTACATTGTCCCATAATGTTTGAAACAAATTTAAGTCCTTCAACCTAGACTTGTCATCTCCATAATAGTCACAGATCAAGCATTAAGGGATTCTCCAAGTACATTTTTCTTTCATTACTCATTATTTCTGACACTGACATTTATCTGTCAGTTACAAATAATTTAAATTATCAACTATTTTTCATGGCATTCTTTCGGCTGTCAAATTTATTACAACAGATTATTTTATATATTATACTTCTTTTATCTCTAAATCTATGGAATATATAATAAAATATTTAAATGTATCAGATAGAGAATTTAATTTTCTTTAATATTACCACGAAAATTTTTCAAAAAATAATATTTAGAAGATTTTTTTTCAAGAATCTTCTACTTCCGGTTGTCCAATTATTACCAAAACCTTTTCAGATCTTCCCATGAATGTCCGATTGGGAAATACGTTGTTAAACAAATTTTAAGTCTTATAGTTTTTGAGTAACTGTCCTTCCAACATCCCACACACACACACACATCCACACACACACACACACACACACACACAGACATCATCGTAAAAATGTTAAAATCGGATTGTAGGGACCTTAAAACATGCTTATTCAATAAAATCTGGATATGCGATTTTTAGCATGAATGCAATACCTCTCTTAGCGAGAGGTAAAAATTAAAGTTGATGGTCGTATCTTGCAAATTTGACTGTGTAAAAAACATCTACATCTGCCATAAAATAGTATATTTAAAATACGAAAACACCCTGTGTTTAGGGACAAGTCGGAACGACCAAAGAATCTTGTGTATTACACGTCCAAAAACTGCTTTGGAGTGCTCGTATTGAAATACTTGCACTCGCAAAATGTACTTTCTAGACTAGTGATACAAATAACTATTATTATCATTTATGTACATGGATATACATATTTTTCAGTCCATAAAATTTAATAACTGGTCTACATTTCATGCAAAAAACTGTTAAGACATTTGTTTTAAAAATACATTCACATTCAAATTTCAACATTTCTCGATTTCCAAAATTTCTAAACAAAATATCAAATGTTTTTACACTTGTTTTCGTGCTAATTTTTATTAATTCTTGCATATTAATTCAGCCATATTTGTATGTAAAATGAATTATCATATAATAAAACAAATAAAAGTGATTGGCGCGCGCTAACAAACATTAGCATTTTTAACTACCTGAACAGCTGAAGAAAGTGCCAGCCAACTGTGATTTTATTCTTGATGAAGCTGTTTTATTATGGAGATAAATATTCACGATCACAAATTACTGCAATTAAATACTGCGATTTGTGGCGAACATCCGATGAAAAATTCATTAGTTCTTAAGAGCAAATGATGATTGCGATGCGGTTGACAACGAGGAAGGAAGTGAAATTATTTGATGGAAGGAAAACTTATTGGGTAAACAAAGAAATTTTTATTGAGAGTTTATTATCCAATGAAGTAATGAATGGAAATTCACGTATGAAGTGTCAAGTCATTTTCCACGGAAATTTCAACGGTACGTCAAGAAAGTTGTCATTAAGTTTATAAAATTAATTGCAATCATAATTTTTCCTTAGACAATTATGGTTTAATGGAATGGCTGTATGCTATATTCTATATTATACAAGGTATAATAGGAAAAGAAAGCCATAGGTAATGAACTTGGGAAAAACAGTTTTTCCTTGAGCAAAATCAGCATATTAATTTTAGAAAATAATACTTCAAATAATTGTTAAATTAAATTCAATAGTCACATTTTATTTTGTAAATTTTGTAAATGAGCAAATTAAATTTAAAATTTAATAAAAGTTACTTCTTGTATTATGTACAAATTCCACACATAAATTTTCTTCCAAAAGATCTTATATTCTTTTTTAGCTTTTCCATTCGTTAGGGGTCGCTATTTTTTATTTTATTCTTCCACTCATTTCTGTTTTGCGTATCGTGCTCATTCAGTTCCTTTCTCTCAAGTCTTCCGCAATACAGTGCTTCCATCTTATCTTTGGTATTCCTCTGTTTCTTCAACCTTCTATTACTAAGCTTTTCATTCTTCTTCAAATATATTTTTCATCTTTCCTCATGACATATTCAAACCAATATAATCGCCTCTCTTGTATCTTTCTAAAAACTTCTATCATTCGAGCCATTTTCCTTATCCTTTTATTCATTACCCTAACTTTCCGCGTCTTCTCCAACATCTATCTCAACATTCTCGTCTCTGCCACATTCATTTTCTTTTCATTGATACTGACATCTGTCAATTTGAATTCTCTGAATATATTAGCAGTTTCCATGGTTAGCATAGCTGGCTGATTTATAAAATTTAATTGCTTTTTTCCAAGAAAATTTGTTAAAAGTTGCAAATGAGGGTACTTCCGGTGGACCAATTATAACCAAAATCAAATCAAGTCTGCATATGGACCTAAGCTTGAGAAATACGAAAAAATTATAATTCTTGAAATGGTGGTATTGGTGTTATGTGAACCGAAACGATCGTCACATACAGACACACAGACGCACACACACACACATACAGACATAAAATAGTAAATTCGTATTCTAGGGACCCCAAAACATGCTTATTATTAGAAACTCACTATCGATTTTTTTGACCAAAGACAATACCTTTCTTACCTAAAGGTGACGGAAGATAATTATTAAGAGTATATAAAAGTATAAAAATTGGATTTTATAAAATTGTGAATTTTCTTCTTAAACATATACATATGTAACTTTTTGGGATAATAACTTCAAAATAAGTAGGTATACAAATTTTGTAACATTATTATTAAATTATAAAGATAAAACTGCACAAGTGTACAAATTTTAGGAGTGTTTAAACAACTGATTCAATTATTAGAAAGAAAAATTTGAATTTTTGAAAAATAATCAAACCGTGCTATGACGCTGAATTAATTAGAATGTGTAATTAGATAGTCCAACAAATTTATCTTGGGTGAAAATTTTAGTTTATTTTAATTACTTACGAATCTCTTACTCGTTCTCTTGTTCAGGAGAAAATATGTAAAGTTAAAAATGAATTTATTACAAATTATAAATGAAATTATGTATGTGGTAGTCGCTAATGTAAGCTGGAACTTTCCTTGATTCCTGGTGTCTAATTGCATACAGAAAGCAAATAATTTAATAATTATTATTACAGTTGTAGTTCATAAATAATGTTTACTAGATTCCTATATGAAGTTGAAAAATATTGCTTGTATGCAACATAGTATCATACCAGTTTTTAATTATAAAGTTTATATTAATGTATACTAGTTTTTAGTAATGAAATTTATTATTGATCCAGCATAATTTATTTTATAGAAATGCATTCGTCAATTTCAAATATGAATATCCATAAAATATCTAATAATTAATAAGTTTAAAATAACTAATATCTAGAAAGTATGGTAACAGAAGATGGAAAAAATAGATCTAGAAATAATCAAAAGATGGCAAAAAAGAAAACAAAAATAAAAGTATACAATAGAATAATTGCACCAATAATCATGTTCGCTAGTAAATCCTAGAAAATGCAGAAGGAAAAATAAACGCAAAAGAAATGAAATGGGTATCAGGGAAATGGAGAAAAAGAATTAAATAACTGTTAATGAAATGGGCCTAAACACAGTAGCCAAATTTTAAAATAAAAGTGAGACTGAATAAATAACTGTGGTACTCTCTCCGCAACAGTTTTCAAAGCCTGTGCGGAGATATCTGATAAACCCGATCAACCATAGGGATATATAGGCATTACCAAAACCCAGAAATGAGTAATACGCCATGATAAAATCTTTATTTATATTTTTTATAATATTATTACATACAATTTATTTACCCTCCGTCAATCCTGTGCATTATGTACAAATTCCATAGGGCGCTGACCTTGGCAATCAGATATGGGGGTCCGTATCATAATGACAGCTATTAATTATGTCCATATAACTGACAAATGTCATAATTTTTCATTCAAAATTTCATTTTTTGGTATTTTATGATCCCTTTTCTCGGCAACTGAATTCGACACTCCTGATAACAAATAAACCACATGAAATAAGAAAATCATGCAATTTTGAATGAAAATTTGTCAGTTATGGAAATTATTAATAGCTGTCATTTTGACACGGGCCCCCATATCTGCTAGCCAAAGTCAACAAAGTCAAGTCACTGCACGCGCCTTATACATAAATTTTCTTGCAAAAGATCCTATATTTCCAGTAAAATATTTCATTGCGTGTCGTGCTCATTCAGTTCTTTTTCTCTCAAGTCTTCCGCAATACAGTCCTTCCATCTTATCTTTGGTCTTTCTCTGTTTCTGCTACCCTCTACTATTAAGCTATTTACTCTTCTTCAAATATATTTTTCATCTCTCCTCATGACATGTTTAAACCAATGTTATCGTGTCCTTGTCTTCCTCAACATCTATCTCAACATTCTCATCTCTCATTGGAGTTATGCGATACACAGGGTTACACACACATACAAATATTATCGTAAAAATAGTAAATTCGTATTCTAGGGAGTCTAAAACGTGCTTATTCATTAAAAACTCACAATCGAATTTTTTGATCAAAAATGATACCTTCCTTACCTATGTGATGTAAGGTAAAAAAGAAAAGATACGGTATACATTAGTAAATTTCAAGGATTGAAGAGATAGTAAAATATTTAAAAGTGTAAAATAAGATAAGTTCATCTTCTACTTAAGATTGATATTGATGTAATTAATTATTTCATTGAAGTTAAATTTAAAAATTAAATCTGCTCTTTATACATAGATAAAGGCTTAGTTGTTGTTGCAGTGTTGACTTTAATCACGTTGTTAACTTTGACAAGGTTTAATTTCCAATGTATTTTTGATACGCAACCATGATTATAGTATGCAGTTAAACAAATGATCAGCTAAAAACGTTTTATGCAAGTGGCACAAAAAGCTTAATGCTACATATTTAGCCTTCCACAAATTGTAATGTTAATTGTTAAATTATGAGAAGTAAATTATTTCGGCTAGACTTAATCATTAAATCTACACTTATTGTTAAAGATATTATAACATTTCCTGCGTTTATTTTCAAATTATTGTGTGACAAATTTAAGGAAATACATTATTATTTTAGCAATTTGAAATAAATTGTTTGGTTAATTTGATTTAAATGTGTGCGCGCAATAATTACAACAATAAACTTGGGTTTGGAGTACCATTACACTTTCATAATTTATTTCGAACATATAAACTGTTAGTTCTATGTTAATTTCAAAAACTGGTCCGATAGGGCCAAGAGTAAATTCTGGCATGTCCACAATGATGTTTAAATGTAGTGGTAATCCAACCCCATATCAGACAACGTGACATAAAACTGTATTATTCCAAGAGAGATACATTAGCGGTTAAAGTGGAAGATAATGTCAGCCATTGGATAGATCGACCATAGCTCAGTTGGTAGAGCGTTACCCCGGCTAAGTAATGCACCCTGGTTCAAATCCTGATGGCTGACATTGTTTTTTTTATACTTTCATAATTTATGACAACTTTATTTAGATATTTGACGAAAATTATATTTTTTACATTTTTCTATTCTCCTGTTCATTTTGCGCGCCACAAATTATAGATACTAAAGTATTTCAAAATTAAAAGTTGCATACAAATCTGTTTTTATATTTTTACCTTCCGTCACCTTTAGGTAAGGAAGGTATTGTCTGGTCAAAAAATTCAATGATGAGTTTTTAGTGTATAAGCATGTTTTAGGGTCCCTATAATACGATTTTACCATTTTTACGATGATGTCTGTGTGTTTGTGTGTCTGTGTGTGTGTGACAAAAGTTCCGGATCCCATAACTTCAATACCATGATTCCAAAAATTATAATTTTTTCGTATTCCTCAAGTTTACATCCAAAAGAACAAGTGATTAGATTTTGGTTATAATTGGTGAACCGGAAGTAGCCTCATTTGAAGATTTAACAGTTAAATTTGATTTATTGACATTTAACGTTATTATAACTTAAAGAATATATTATTCTCTATACGATTTGATTACATTTTGTACTTCATATTCAATAGATACAGAGTTAAAGAATTTTAAAGAAATTAAATTTTATAATTCAGCCAGCTATGCTAAACATGGAAACTATTAATCATATAATTCAAATTGACAGATGTCAGTATCAATAAAAAGTAAATTAATATGGCAGAGATGAGGATGTTGAAGTAGATGTTGAGGAAAACACGGAAAGATACGGTAAGAAAATAACTCCAGTATTACAAGTTTTTAGAAAGATATAAGAAATATGATTACATTGGTTTGAACATGTCATGAGGAGAAATGAAGAATTATATTGGAAGAAGAATGAATAGTTTAGTAATAGGATGTTGAAGAAACTGGGGAAGACCAAAGATAAGATGGAAGGACTGTATTGCGGAAGACTTGAGAGAAAAGGAACTGAATGATAACGACACGCAAAAATAGCGACCTCTAACGAATGGGAAAAGTTAAAGAAGAAGAATACGTCAGTGTCAAGTGCAATTTGAATAGTTTTTTTATGAAATAATTTTACTGGAAATTTAGAATCTTTTGCAAGAAAAATTATGTATGGAATTTATACATTATACACAGGATTGACGGAAGGTATTGTGCTGGCCACAACAGATTCTTTTATTATGGTTTCTTTGCAATTTGAAAAAGAAATTATTAAATCAAAGCATGAGAACTTTTACTGTTAAACGAAACAATGGTTTGCGATGTTCACATATTTGACAGGTCCTAACTAGCCGCCATTGATTTAGTTTCCGAAAATTCCGTTAATGTCGCATACTATTCTGCGGTATAATAAGGTAGCGAGTAGAGTTACAGAGTCAAACAGACCAACAAATTTATTTGGAGCAATGTTGAGTGGCCCAAATGGCAAACAAAAATATAGTTGAATGAAAAATTTTGTAGTATGATGTTTTGTATAACACGTTAATAAATAAATTTCTCCCAAATAATTCTTTCTCTTTTACAAACTTAATGCAAGACTTGTTAACAGTTACTAATGGCCCTATTAAAACTAAATTCCCCGAACACGCATAAAACCTATCCCATGTCGTTAGCACTAGAGTAGGCTGTGAACACTTAGTTTTACTTTCAGGTATCATGGCACCGATTCCTGAAAACAGCCGATAAATAAACAAAAAGTTGTTTGACAGTTCGACGGACTAAGTTACGATCAACACAGTAGGCTATGACAATAGAGCATATCTAATTATAATGTGGAAGAAAGTTTATGTTAATTAATTTTTAGATTGTTTGAATATAGAAAATAAGTTATAAATTTGATTTTACTCCATAAATAAACCGAAATGACATATTAAAATATTTATTGTAGAAACTGTTTTCATTTGTCTATGTAGAAAACTTTTGATCTTTCGATTAAGATCTTTTTCACATCCGATATATGTATTTACATAAGAATATATGAAAAAGAAGTTTCGTGAAAAAAAAACCATTTATTTTTGCACGATCGTTTTCTTTTTAAATGTTTACGATAGGGTTCCCAAGGAAGTAAGTTTAATTTAAAAGTTACTAATCGGTAAGTGATTATGATAATATGATTACTTATTAATCAGGGGTCGAGGCGGTTAGTACATAAAAACGATCAAAGCTTACATTAAAAAAAATTCAAAAATTATTTTTTTAAATTTTGTACGTCGAACGTACAAATGTTAAAAATATAACACATTAGAATTCCATAGCAACGGTTATAGTTTGAATTGTTGGATTCACTTTCGAAATTAGAAGGTACAAAAATGTTTAACTGGATAATAATAAATATTTCACTGTTAGAAGAAATAATAGTGTATTTTATACAGAGTTAAAAGACTTTTTACGTCTCATTTGTACGCCTATATGTATATTCGCCATAAAATTATCACTTTAGGTACGGTGTATAAACACTATGGGTGTGCCAACTGATCATAAAAATTATATTTACGAAGCTCGCATCCGCTAAATATCTCAGCGTGTAAGGTCAGAAATGCTCCCTGTACATACTGAGATGTTGCAAAAGAAATTAACATATCTTTTTTATTCTAAAAATGAATAAGTACCTTCTATAGAATTAGTAAATATGATTTTCGGTTCAAATCTCTGTATATATTAAACTCAGTAGCAGTAGCAATTTAAAAGTATACTATATATGAATTGGCGCCAAATTACACTGCCTGTGACGTCCAAGAAATACTAGCCAATGCCAACTGGAAAGAAAAAAAAAATATATTTAATATTTCTTATTTAATTATAAAAATATTTATGCATATAGCAAACTGATCTTCGCAGAATGAAACTTTGATTTTGTAAATGGTTGTATTTTTTACTTGAGATAACCATTTCTTTCTTTTTTCTTCGTTTTGAGGCATCAGCACTAAAACTATTTTTTTTACTATTATTACTTTTATTCAATCAATAGACGAGATAAACAAACAGGTAAATAAAAATCTGTTGTGGCCAGCACAAAACCTCTCGCCACTTCCTTTTTTTGGTTACATAAGTATAGGGCACGAACAGTCGTGTTACATTGTTGGCCTTGACAAGCAGATGTGGGGGCCCGTTTCAGAATGATAATTAGTAATTATGTACATAGATGTCAAATGTCAGAATTTTTCATTAAAAATTTCAAGATTTTCTAATTTCACGTAGTTAATTTGTCACCAGGAGTGTGGAATTTACTTGTCGAGGAAAATAAACCACATGGAATTTGAAAATCTGATATGGACCCACATCTGGTTGTCATGTCACATGACTGCTCGCGCGCTAATGTATTTAACATTTCTTGTATACCTACACTCTACACCAAAAATTCTACTTACATCTATTCCATATATATAGATTATTTTAAATTTAAATTCATTCTATGAAGAAATTTTCCAATATTTCGAGATGTTTCCAATTCATTGTCAGAAGTAACAGAATTTCTGAAGGGTATGTGTAATATACCTATAATATTAAAGATTTAACTATTAATACATTGAGAAATAATATAATGTATGTACTTCCCAGAAAAAGTCTTCAGTAATGTCTCCGGATTTCTGACACTGACATTTATCTGTCAGTTACAAACAATTTAAATTTGCAACTATTTTTCATGGCATCCTTTCGGTTGTAAAATTAATTACAACATTATTTTATATATTATATTCCTTTTATCTCTAAATCTATAAAATATGTATAAAAATATTTAAATGTATCAGAAAGAGAATTTATTTTTCTTTAATATTATCAAGAAAAATTTTCAAAAAGTAATATTTAGAAGATTTTTTTTCAAGAATCTTCTACTTCCGGTTGTCCAATTGTTACCAAAACCTTTTCAGATCTTCCCATGAATGTCCGATTGGGAAATACGTTGTTAAACAAATTTTAAGTCTTATAGTTTTTGTGTAACCGTCCTTCCAACATCCCACACACACACATCCACACACACACACACACACACACACACACACACACACACACACAGACATCATCGTAAAAATGTTAAAATCGGATTGTAGGGACCTTAAAACGTGCTTATTCAATAAAATCTGGATATGCGATTTTTAGCATGAATGCAATACCTCTCTTAGCGAGAGGTAAAAAAGAGAGCAAAAGGGAAGTCTGTCAATTGATATTCGTAAATAAGAAAGGAAAAATATATCAAAAATATATGAAAATCTAAATGAAGTTGAAAGAAATATGCAGATGGATCCGATAAGGGATGAAGAATTATAGATCTGAAGCGAACAATTAGAATTATTGACATACTTTGAAATAGATTGTCTAATTTCTTTTGCTTTCGAAACAATTGTCACTACGCTGTCATTTTTTTGGCACGTCTATAAAATGTAAAGAAAGAAGTAAAAGTCAGATTTTATTCTTGATAACAGTAACAACTCCTGTCGAAAAATTAGGCGTAGTGAATAAGTATATGGCTTATAATACACGTCCAATTAACAGAGCTGAATTTTTATTACTGGGAAGTGGAAAATATATGCTGTTAACTTTACAGTTATGAAAATATACGTACTAAGGTATTGTCGCGAGAGAAAGAATATCTGAGATTTTGCAAGTTCCGCTTGCTTCAGGGAACAAAATTTATGATTTTAATGTCGTATTCTTATGAATTATTGAAAGTTGGAAACTCCGATAATAATTACCCAATAGGATCTGTCACAAAAGATAAACATGATGACAATGTGTTTACGGAAATACTGAATAGTGAAGACATACAAATAAAATATGAAAGGCTTCAACGGAGAATACGTACAATGATTCAAATTTAATTAGAAGAGAGATGACAGATTCAACAATACTCGTAATTATTATATCAGCGCAGGAAATATATGGGGTCTCGTAGCCGTGTGCCTGAGTGTCTAGTCGCGAATCTAAGAAACCGAATTCGATCCCGACCGACGCCAAAAAATTACATCGAATTTGAATGGCACAAAATTGGCCCGTGTGGTGCACTCTCCACTCCAGCTATGAGTGCCCGTGAGGTGACGTCTGGTAAGCGCCCACACGGTACAAATATTCCATCATTACCGATATCTGTATACAAAGCAGATTGGCACACGGGTAATATGCCGTGATGAAATATTTATTTATTTTGAAATATATACAGTTTTGCAAGGTCAATGTGCAAAAAATGTAGCCTTATAAGTCATCAAACAAACTTGAATGAGTTTATTTTTATCATGTTGGTACCATGGTTTGTGAAATGTAAATTTGCTAAGATTCATTTATATTGGAACCATAGTTGTGACGCTACATATTGAAGAAGCATTTTGATATGGTTGGTGATTTTTACCTCTCGCTAAAAGAGATATTGGATTCATGCTAAAAATAGCATGTCCAGATTTTAATCAATAAGCAGGTTTTAAGGACCTTACAATCCGATTTTAACATTTTTACGATGATATCTGTGTGTGTGTGTGTGTGTGTGTGTGTGTGTGTGTGTGTGTGTGATGTATGTGTGTGTATATGTGTGTTGTGGATGTAGGTGTGTGTGTGTGTAGATACTGGAAGGACGATTCCTCAAAAACTATAAGACTTAATATCTGTTTAACTACGTATTTCCCAATCGGATATGAATGGGAATAGTTGAAAAGGTTTTGGGAACAATTGGACAACCGGAAGTAGCAAATTCGTGAAAAAAATCTTTTAAATATTTTTTTGAAAATGTTTGTTCTTGCAAATAAAAGAAAATTAAATTCTCTACCTGATACATTTAAATATTTTATTATATCTTCTATAGATTTAGAGATAAAAGAAATATAATTTATAAAATAACCTGTTGTAATAAATCTTACAACCGAAATAATGACATGGAAACCAAATGAAAAATTAAAATGTTTTTAACTGACAGATAAATGTCAGTGTCAGAAATCCGGAGACATTACTGAAGACTGGGAAGTACACACATATATTATTTCTTGTTGTATTAATAGTTAAATATTTAAAATTATAGGTATATTACACATACTCTTCAAAAATATTGTTAATCCCGACATTGAATTGGAAACATTTCGAATAATTAGAAGAGCAGGACCAAATTTCTTTATAGAATGAATTTAAAGTTAAAAAATCTAAATATATAGAATAGGTATAAATAGAAATTTTGGTGTAGAGTGTAGGTATACAAGAAATGTTAAATACAATATGGCGCGAGCAGTCATGTGATTTTATTGGCCTTGACAAGCAGATATGGGGGCCCTTGTCAGAATGATAGCTAGTAATTATGTACATATATTTTAAATATAATTTTTTATTCTAAATTGAGTGATTTTTTCCAATTTTTAATGAAAAATTCTGACATTTGACATCTATGTACATAATTACTAATTATCATTCTGATACGGGCTCCCATATCTGCTTGCCTTGCGAGAGAGGTATCGTGCTGGCCACAACAGATTTTTTTATTAAACCGATGTATAGTTCGTATCCAAATGTGTAATAAGTGAAGGATATCGACGGATGATGGATAAATTCAAGGAAATAAAATAATATATTCCTTGTTGCAAACGTTTCGGATTTTATTAATCCATCCTCAATGCTGGAGGACAAGGAAGAATGAAAATGTTACAGAATAAAACATCCTTGTATATCGTTATTATTAAAATCTGCGAACAAAAGCATAACATAACAAAGATAAAGTATAAACATTATTGTCCAAATATCTGTCATACAATTTGAAGAATTTTCTCTTTACATAGTCATAAAATCTAAGTACATATTATTTCACACGTCATGTAAAATAAATTATTTATTTAATAACTTAATTCTTTACTTAGAAATTTCCCATAAATGTAATTTAGCAAACATTATTTTGTTAATATTTAACAGTACTTTTCCTTTTTAAATTCAAATGTCACTTTCATTCCGAAACTCTCCCTGTACGAGTAAGTTTCTTCTGTTTATTATTTTCTAACAAAGCATAATCTATTCCAATGCCTACTTGTCACTACTTCAAGAAGAAAATTATCATATCTCCTTTGCGGTTCACAAGTTGACTTAGTACTCGTACGTGTTCACACAAGTAAAACAAACAAAACCTTTTATCACAGTCTCCTATCTTTGGATGGAGAGAAAATCTCCCATGTAACAATTGGCTGAGAAGTTGGTAGGCGCATCCATATGTATGGAACCGACAAAGACAACGATAAGTAGTTAATAGTCGGTACACGAGTAATCTCAGATATGCTGACTTGGCTTTGTCTAGTTAATAGATAGATGTAAATAGCGGTTTGGGTGCGTACAACCAACTTTTACATTAGAACAATGATTTCTAATGAAAATATATTTGGAATTTGTTTTGTGAAATCGAGAACCTATCCGAAAAATCAGATAACTGTCTAAGTTTTGTACGTTATGTTATGTTTAGAATAGCATGAATGATTTTTACCTCTAAGAGAGGTATTGCATTCATGCTAAAATCGCATATCCAGATTTTATTGAATAAGCATACGACGCGTGTACGCATTCTTGACTCAGAAGTCGGGGAAGCCCCGATGAGTATCGCCGCCGCCGACATATATTATATTATTTCTTAATGTATTAATAGTTAAGTATTTAATATTATAGATATATTACACATACCCTTCAGAAATACTGTTACCTCCGACAATGAATTGGAAACATCTCGAAAAATTAGAATAGGACAAAATTTCTTCATAGAATGAATTTAAATTTTAAAAATCTAAATATAAGGAATAGATATAAGTAGAATTTTTGGTGTAGAGTGTAGGTATACAAGAAATGTTAAATACATTAGGGCGCGAGCAGTCACGTGACTTTGTTGGCATTGACAAGCAGATATGGGGACCTATGTCAGAATGATAGCTAGTAATTATGTATATAGATGTCATATATCATAATTTCTCATTCTAAATTTAGCGATTTTCCAATTCCATGTGGTTTATTTTCCTCGACAAGTATATTCCACACTCCTGGTGACAAATTAACCACGTGAATTTAGAAAATCTTGAAATTTTTAATGAAAAATTCTGACATTTGATATCTATGTATATAATTACTAATTTATCATTCTGAAACGGGGCCCCCCCCATCTGCTTGTCAAGGCTAACAATGTAACATGACTGTTCGCGCCCTATACTTATGTAACCAAAAAAAGGAAGTGGCGAGAGGTATTGTGCTGGCCATAACAGATTTTTAATATAGCATTTTTTAAGTCTATATAGCATCCCCTTTCTAATTGAGATTTACGGGAAAATTACAACTTTTCTTATTAGAAATTTTACTTTCTATAACGGAGTCCTCCACTCTTTTAATTATATATTTTTTTTATGAAACATCTAAAATGAAAGCAATTAATATTTTTAAAAAGTCTTTATTGTAATTTGTTCAACCTTGATCAATTTTTAAATTTTCTAGAACATAGATATAAAGATGATTTTATTCTCAAACAGTGACTTTGCTAATAATTCGAGTTATATAAATTAACCTTTTTCGGTACTTACATAGTTTTAAAGTTTATTTTTAGTATAAATGATCCATGTTCTAATTTATTACTAAGGTAGAAGACCCTATTGCTAATAAATTAGAAAAATAATCAATTAAAAGTGTGAAACTAATTTTCATATTAGATGTATAATTTTTTTATTATCTGTAATCAAAAAGTAATTAAGAAAACATGAAAATTTTCTAGATTTTATTATAGACATTTATGTAGTGTTTAATACGAACCACTCATCAGTGAAGTTTATTATACCTTTCATATTTAATAATACCTATGTTCTCAGTTTATTTCTACAACTGCTAATTAAAGTTGATAAAACTTTTGCAGCACATAACAGCTTCACAATAAAAAGAAAAGTATATTTTTATTTTCGTATAAAGATTAAAACAAGGAAGCGTAGTTGTAATTTTAGGGAATTAAATTAATAACGACTAATAAGACCTGTCAAATACGAAAAACTCGTAAACTATCATTTTGTTTAACAGAAAAATCGCATATCCAGATTTCAATGAATAAGCACGTTTTAAGGTCCCTAGAATCCGATTATAACATTTTTACGATGATGTGTGTGTGTGTGTGTGTGTGTGTGTGTGGATGTGTGTTAAGGTTGTCGGAGGTACGATTTCTCGAATTATATAAGACTAAAGACCTGTGTAACTACGGATTCCTCAATCTAACAGTAATGGGAAGAGTTGAATAGGTTCTGGTAACAATTGGACAACCGAAAGTAGAAGTTTCTAAAAAAAAATTCTAAATACTATTTTTTGAAATTTTGTTACTACAAATAATAAAGATAATTAAATTCTCAATCTGACACATTTAATTTTTTGTTATATCTCGTATAGGTTTGGAGATATAGTATATAATATAGAATTGTAATTGACAAATAAATGCAAAATGTCAGTGTTAGATTTTTCTGGGAGGTATGAGTTCAATTATTTGTGTGTACAAGAAATGTTAAATTCGTTACTTATGGGCCGCGAGCAGTATTGTGACTTTGTTGGCCTTGGCATGCAGATATGAGGATCCGTGTCAGAATGGCGGCTAGAAGTACATAGATGTCACAATTTTTCATTCAAAATTTCAAAATATTCTGATTATTATTTGTCATCCATAGTATGGAATGTACTTGTCGAGGAAAATAATCCACTTGGATTTGGAAAATCATGCTTTGAATGAAAACTTAAGATACTTGATACCTATGTACATTATTACTAGCTGTCATTCTGACACGGGCCCCCATATCTGCTTGCCAAGGCCAATAAAGTCGCATGACTGCTTGCGCCCTATGCAACATAATATGAAAATGGCGAGAGGTATTGTGCTTGCCACAACGGATTTTTTTAACTTAACGCTGTTTAACGGTAATATTTTCATTACTGAAATCTAAAAATAATAGCGATGCTTATATACTCGTACTTATTTATTTACAAAGTTAAATGCACATAATAAAAGATAATCTTACTATCAAAATCCTATGAATCATAATCCCGCTTGTAATAAAGTATTGTTTGTAACGACACAGCCGGGCTTTAGTCTCCTGCTAAGTAATCACGACTCCTGCTGCATAGCAAACAAACCGATCCTGCTTAATCTGGTCTGATTTGCGTCTATTGTTACCCGACGTTTCTAAATCGTTCTAGATATTCTGATTGAAAGTTACCGTCGCAAGCATGTCGACAATCAAATCATATGCACCAGTAAGACTCCATAGTCATGCAGGTTTTATTAATTTTTTGTCAGATCATTGAAAGTGAGGTGTAAATGGGAAGAGATTTTACTTTCTACGGAGGTTCCCAGAATATGACCATATAGTGGAGATTGTAAGTGATTTTTTTGTAAAGGGAATGTCATATCCTGAAGATCTTTTCTTTGATAAAACTGTTTATTTGATATTTGACATGAATTAGAAATTTGTGCACATTTTTACTTTCTTTTCAAGATTTTATCAAACGCACTTTTCTAAAATATTGTCATATAAATGTACTCGTATTTTCTATTAAATTGTAATATGTATATTCTGCTCACATAATCGCACATAAACATATTTATACAGGTGGACCATAGAATCCGTGACATAGGTGTTTAACATGGTAAAACTGTTGTTTTCAAAATTATCTGTCCCGTAAAACTTTATAGGGTGATTTATACATACAATTTAAAATAAATAAATAAATATTTCATCATGGCATATTACCCATTGCTGGGTGTGCCAATCTGCTTCATACACAGATATCGGTAATGATGGAATATTTGTACCGTGTGGGCGCTTACCAGGCGTCACCTCACGGACACTCATTGCTGGCGTGGAGAGTGCACCACAGGGGTCAATTTTGTTCCATTAAAATGCGATGTAATTTTTGGCGTCGGTCGGGATCGAACCCGGGTCCCCAGATTCGCGACCAGACACTCAGGCAAAATTGATATATTTATGCTTTTGGTACCAGAGTAAACTTAATTTAAAGATGTAGATTTGGTACACATTACTTTAAGGAATAACAATTGAATAGCTGACAAATATATATTTTGTTATATACCAACAATTAGATATTTTAAACTTGTGTGAAATATTTGCTCAGTGTCATAATTTACGATTTTAAATTTAAATTCTTCTAAATTGGCCTCATTTCATTAAAAATATGACTTGTTAAATGGGCAAATGACAGCGTT
This sequence comes from Harpalus rufipes, assembly GCA_951394225.1. NCBI lineage: Eukaryota > Metazoa > Arthropoda > Insecta > Coleoptera > Carabidae > Harpalus > Harpalus rufipes. Next base: position 53,950,192 of record OX596277.1, on the reverse strand, counting down.
TTTTTTCTTCTTTATTTTCCAAAGAATACTAAGAACCTTTGTTTCAATGTATCAACCAAAGAAAAAAAATATGATGTGGCCAGCGCATTACCTTCCGTCAATCCTGTGTATTATGTACAAATTCCATAGAGCGCGAGCAGTCACGTGACTTTGCTGACCTTGGCAATCAGATATGGGGGACCGTATCAGAATGACAACTATTAATTATGCCCATAACTGACAAATGTTATAATTTTTCATTCAAAATTTCATTTTTTGCTATTGTATAATTTTTTCTCTACACTCCTGAAAACAAATAAACCACATGAAATAAGAAAATCATGAAATTTTGAATGAAAAATTATGACATTTGTTTGTTGTTGCCAAAGTCAGCAAAGTCATTTGACTGCTCGCGGCCTGTACACACATACATCATACATAAAAATGTTAAAATCGTATTCTCGGGACCTTAAAACGTGCTTATTCACTAAATCTGGATATGCGATTTTAGCATGAATCCAATACCTCTCTTAGCGACAGGTAAAAAAGGGTAAAAAAATAATATCACTGATTAATTTATAAGGTTGAAAGTAGCATCATAGTGAATCAAGTTAGTATTTTAAGTTGTAACTAATAGATGACACTAGTTGTTGGACTGGGAATCACTAGTTCTGTTGGGTTGCTAACTACTATTTTAGTAAAAAATATTGACATCGTATGCTAATGGCACATATTTTTATAAAAACTTACACCAATCATAAGTTTATCGTAAATTACAATATTATAATTAAAAATGTTAAACTCGAAATCAGTTAAAGATTTATAACTTCCACATACACTTGTCGCTATATTTTTGTTTTTATATGTTCGTCCTTGGTCACACCCTATGTGGACCATTATTTAATTACCGTGATTTATGTGTTGCGAATTCTGAAAAAACACATTTCGCTGTAGGAAGAATATTCTTGTTTTCCTACTCTGTTATTAAAATTATAATCCTATAGGCACCCAACAAAGTTACCACATAATAATAATCTGTATTGTTGTTGTTGTAGACCTTCACAAAGATATAAATTCTTAAGTAGTTTATTTATTGGATAACTGGTGGGCTGGATTCGAATTTTTAGAACTATTACTTTATTATAATAACCTACAAGAACATATTATTTTATTTTATATTATAATTATATTGTTCGGAACAATCTTTGGAAAAATCATTTAGAGGTCCTTGATACACGCTTTTTAAATCTGTTATTAAATTATTAATAATTAATAAAGTAGCACAGTGCCAATGATTAGGAAATTAACGCCTAATTAAATGTAAATATTATAATAAATATATGATCAAATTATTTTGCGTTTGTGTACTATAGTAACGATAAAAAAAATTAGATCAATTTTTTTTTCGTTTAGATAACGAATTTCAAAAAAGTCTTTTATTTCATTTTCAAATAATAATAACGTTATAATAAATAAAGAGAAAATAATTAACAAAAATTGATTACAACAATCAAAAGAGATATAATAAAAATGCATTATATTTTTTTTGATGTTAATGGAAAATATTTTTGTTTTCACCTTCCGTCACCTTTAGGTAAGGAACGTATTGTATTTGGTCAAAAAATTCAATGATGAGTTTTTAGTGTATAAGCATGTTTTAAATTTATAAAATAATAATAAAGTAATTAATAATAAATAACGTACACAAGGCAATGTACTATTATTATGTCCAATATTATGGCTTAATTTTCTGCCGGACACTTTTTATTTACAAAAAACTCTCTTCCCATGTTAAACGCCTATGTCAAAGATTTCTTGGGACACCCGGTATATGGGGTATCGTGGCCGTGTGCCTGGGTGTCTGGTCGCGAATTTGGCAACCCGGGTTCGAACCTGACCGACGCCAAAAATTACTTCGAATTTTAATGACACAAAATTCACCCCTGTGGTGCACTCTCCACCGCCAGTAATGAGTGCCAGTGAGGTGACGCCTGGTAAGTGTCAGCACGGTACAAATATTTCATCATTATATTGTATGATAACTATTCCATTAACGCTATTACTATCTTTCTCCATTACTGTGTAAACTCAATAAAAATGTGTAAATAGTATTGCCACATTTTCATATTACATTCAACAAATTGTCGAAACATCATAATTTGTGTAAAATATATAGTTTCCTTAACATTTACTGCAACCATTTCGCTAAGTACAATCTCCGTAGTGCAATTACTGTAACATTGCAATGATTACATAACCTCGCGTCGGGTTCATCGTCTGTCGTCTCATTGACATCTCCCACACTGTGTCTCGGCCTTGTCAAGAACGTCGCTTGTCTGCTCACTGCTCTGCCTATCCCAGCTTTGTATTTGTAGTGCGTGTTAAGCAGCATAATATACCTCACGGGCTTACGGCATGCGACAACAAAACATCCGCATCGCGTGATTATCAAGAATGCCTTGTGCAACAATCATTGTTAAATGTACTCGTATATAAAATTATGTAACGCATAATAGATAAACGGATGAAGGTTACAAAGAAAAGTGAAGAAAATTGCTCACGTTCACTCCAGTTACAAGTATTGGGTTTCAGTAATTAAGTAAATCAATGTTTTGTTGTGTTACTAGTTTCGGATAGTACGAGCTCGCAAGTTTAAATATCAGTAAGAATATGAATGAATATTGAAATAATATGCATACACAGTGTGGCTAGATTGATTTAGGACTGATTTTCTGTAGCGCTAAAGTCCCTAGATTACTAAAAGTACCGCGATTTGCTGCCATTTTGACTCCACATTTGAAAGCCAATACGATGAAAAATAGGTTTATAATTACAAAATTATTAAAAATGATTGACTTTACCGAACAATAATACAAAAACAAACTAACCTCACAAATAACTGACAGATCCGACAAATGAGTTCTTCTTATAAAGTTACGTCAAATTTCTTTTCTTTTTCTTTCACGTAGTATTCTAAATAGTCGAAAACCCTTTTCAGATCTATTCTTGTAACATGTTATACAGTCAGAAGGCACTTTTAAATAAATTGTACAAATGCCAAGACCCACCATTTTGGCTCCAGATTGTTAATACACAGGTCTAATGAATCGCGCTGCTTTAATAATCTAAGGACTTTATGCAGCGCTAAATAACAGCGTCATCTATGAATTGGCAACCAAACTATTTTTGAATAACCTTGTCTCGAAATTTCACGTCTCGCCAAGACGAAAAAGCTTTTTGAACTCACGAGACGAGACTTACATGTCGAGGTTCTCGACAATTATTCTGATATTTCTCGACAATTCTTTTTATTTAAAAAATATATTTAAAAAAAAATATTAATGGAATTTTTTATTTTTTTATCAAAAAATGATCATATTTTTGTAATTATAAATCTGAACAAAATCGCTAAAATTTCTTAAAATAAAATTACCTCTTATTTCCCTGACGTCATAATACACGTTCACTTACCGACAGAGTGTTATATCCAGTAATGGGTAAAAAAGCGTGGTGATATATTTATTTTATTTTAATAATTTATCATTTTAGGGATTCTTTTTAATAAATAATGTTTAAATAAGCAAAATACACACGTACAAAATTGACATTACACAAAGACACTTTCACTCCGAATGACATTATATTTTTTCTTCAAACGTATATATCTACTACTGACGTTACATTTTACGTATTTTTGTTATAAACATTGAATTGAAAATTTTCACGTTTTGGCGTTTAAATAAAAACTGTGCAATTTTGTATCTTACTTGTGTGCAATTTTGACGGAATTTGAAGTTTTATAACACATGCCCCATGAAGTTGTTCAATTTAATAGAAATATAACAGTGTGACTGAAAGATATGTCCAGAAATCACTGCAAAACAATATAAACTTTTCTTATCACTTTAATTCTAAACATTCTTATGTTCATTATAGTCCGTGTAATTGTTTGTAATCTGTAAGTCTGCTATTCTTTAATATGTTATCAAAAGTAAACTCTGTTTATATTTCAATTCATAGGTTATTTATTTAAATTTGACAGCTACTGATGGTATTTAGTAACTTTATTCTTAGGTTACCTAGTGTGTCATTTAGGGCGATATTACAGATTTCTTTTATACAAGTTATTTCTTATTCTTGATTCTGTAAAGTTTCTCTCGGTGTCTATGGATACTTATTTATTTTATTAGCTACTTCTACTCCGACGGCGTAGAGATTAAACTTCTACCTTGTGAATCAAGTCACAAAAGTTTCTACTTTTATGACGTTTGAAGAAAAACGTTTATTTTTTAACATATGAAGATGCGTCCAAATAGGAATGTTTTTGTATTAGGGTAAAATGTACCATTCATAGTAAGCTAATAACATAATTTACATTGAAGAGAACGCAAAACCTCCAATAAAAATCATGAAGAAAATGATACATACTTTAAATTTGATCACAACACAACTCTTTTACTCTTTTTTTCTCGAAATAATGAGCCACACATACGTCCTCTTCTTTTACTAAATTATGGAAATAGCTATTTGTGTATTAAGAGCGCAAAATAGAACATTGTCGATTGAGAGGTTGTTGCCGCGCGACGCAGGAGCGTGGCATTCTCTCGAAATCGACAATGTCCATTTGCGCTCGAAATACACACAAGATTTTTTCTACAGTCACCACCACAACAAAAAATAATAAAACGTACACTTTGTACTCACACTACTACTCAATTTAGAAGGATTAATATAAAGAAAAAAACGTCTTTTATATTTAATTTTAATTTATCATTATTTCCCATTCTTCTTGATCTATTGCTTCAATTTAATCTAAACATTTTATATTTTCGTTTTTGTAAATGAATGCCCTATTTTATTTTCACAATAGTACAGCATTTTTTTGGTTATGTAATATACCGACAGAGCAGTTATATGTCAGATTGATGTAAAGGTGGTAAATGTGTCACTACAGTGCCACTAGTTCCTGACTAAACGTTTCCATTAAGAATGTAGACAAGTGACATTTCTCAACATTGTATAGTTAGAAATTTAGACAGCGAGCATTTTTTCTACTTTGTCGCGCTAGAGCAAAGCAAAAATAGCAAAACGTTCAACAGTTTCAATTTCCGGTTTGCTAAACAGTGCTGACTTTTGCTGCTTTATTGAACCTACCCACTGTGTCGTAAAAGACTTGAGAGTGGATAGGAATGAGTGGAAGAGAGAACATCGACCCCTAATAAAATAGAGAAACGCTGAAGACGATGAAGAAAGAAAAGCAGAGAAATATATGTATGTATTACATAATTCCTATTGCTCCTGTTTTGCGTTCGCGTGGCAATTTGCATACCTCCCTCTGGCCAAGGCGTTCGCGAGACCTTGGCCTTTTTACGCACTCGCTGTCCAGCTGTTCTAGTAAAACAATGCAACATGATCAGCAAATATAACTCATACTCATATTGATATATACATGTGTGGGTAGAGAAAGGTTTACCACGAGGCGCACATACTGGTCTATTTTAGATTATGTGGGCTTACATCAAATTGCAAGTTATCACCGATCGAAAGATAGAAGATTCGTGAATTATGAAACAAAATAAATTAATAAAATATTACATAAAGATTCTTTATATACTTATAGATAATTATAGACTTTTTTCAACAATCTTGGAAGAAAACAGATTTTTATAATCAATTCTAAGTGTATGTTTATGTTTTATTGTTCATATTAGTTTGACCAAGATTACATAAAATAAATAAATAAATACATATGTATATCATTACGGCATATTATCCATTGCTAGATCTGCTTTGTACGCAGATTTCGGTAATGATGATGACATATTGCACCGTCACCTCACGGGCACTCACTTCTGACGTGGAAAGTGCACTACAGGGATCATTTTTTTGTCATTTAAAATTCAAGATTACATAAATAAACAAATTGTTTTTTCTTCAAGTGTACAATAATATTCATATTATGCTACTGTACACACACTAAAGAAGATATTCATTTTATTACTAGTATAACAATGTTGTTCATTATTGTACTAGTAAAAAAATGTTAGCTTCTTAGTTCACCGCTGGCGGCAGCAGTCGTCACAGCAACACAGACCATATTGAAAATTGTTATTTGACAGTTATATCGATTGTGTTATGTAGTGTACATAGCCAAATATGGCTGAAATAGCAAAATCTACAATTAAAACAATTCCAGAAAAATATAAGAAAATCCCCAATTTATTTTAAACACTTGAAGAAAAAATAGTATATGTTATTCGGAGTAGAACGTCCTTTTTGTGTTTTACCCAGCTTGCCTGTCCTCAGCAGGCGCCTCGGCCGCAATAGCTGGGTTCAACACAAAAAGACCACTTTCTACTCCTAATAACATAATATACTATTATATTATCTTTGCGCGGCAGAAAATGGAGTGAATATTAACATTATTAAATTAAAAATTGATTCATTAGAACTCTTTTAAATAAATAAGAAAGTATGATGAATCATAAAGTTCTTAGAATAAAATATTGTTTGTTCCCATTTAATCGATTTTCTACAAGATGGTAATTGATTAGTTCCTTTTTACCTCTCGCTAAGAGAGGTATTGCATTCATGCTAAAAATCGCATATCCAGATTTTATTGAATAAGCACGTTTTAAGGTCCCTACAATCCGATTTTAACATTTTTACGATGATGTCTGTGTGTGTGTGTGTGTGTGTGTGTGGATGTGTGTGTGTGTGTGTGTGTGTGTGTGTGGGATGTTGGAAGGACGGTTACTCAAAAACTATAAGACTTAAAATTTGTTTAACAACGTATTTCCCAATCGGACATTCCCGGGAAGATCTGAAAAGGTTTTGGTAACAATTGGACAACCGGAAGTAGAAGATTCTTGAAAAAAAATCTTCTAAATATTATTTTTTGAAAATTTTTCTTGATAATATTAAAGAAAAATAAATTCTCTTTCTGATACATAATGTTTTGGTAACAATTGGACAACCGGAAGTAGAAGATTCTTGAAAAAAATCTTCTAAATATTATTTTTTGAAAATTTTTCTTGATAATATTAAAGAAAAATAAATTCTCTTTCTGATACATTTAAATATTTTTATACATATTTTATAGATTTAGAGATAAAAGGAATATAATATATAAAATAATGTTGTAATTAATTTTACAACCGAAAGGATGCCATGAAAAATAGTTGATAATTTAAATTATTTGTAACTGACAGATAAATGTCAGTGTCAGAAATAATGAGTAATGAATTAAAAATGTACTTGGAGAATCCCTTAGTTCTTGATCTGTGACTATTATGGAGATGACAAGTCTAGGTTGAAGGACTTAAATTTGTTTCAAACATTATGGGACAATGTACACCAGTACTGTAGACTAGAGTAACTTTGAATTGCGAAAAAGCTATCAAATTCTTCTCAAGTAAGTTGTAAATATTGACAAAATTACACATCGATATAAGAATAATCGGAGTGCAATCTATCCGTCACTTTATTAAAAGGAATTAGTGTTATTTAGATATAACAAGTATGAAAAAATAAAATGTAAAAGAAGATATGTAAGAATAGATGCACAATCCAGATATATACATTTTAGACCGCCCAAAATTAATGTTTTTACTAGAAGAATATGAAGAGAAAGTAAACAAAGTTGTTCGAATTGAAAATTGCTGTTACCAGCCTAATATTTATATATGGTAAACTCTACTTTGTAATTTATTGTAACATAATTTATGGTAAATATCTTTATGTTGAGACATGCTATTATTGAATAATAAAGAAGTTTATACGTCATAGATTTATATGAATATATTATTTGTATTTATAAAAATATTCTTTGCTTTATGCATACAGCCAGGTAAAATATACGGCGAGAGGTTATGTGCTGGCCACATCAGATTTTTTCTTTATGAACCATGAAGTAGAAATTACAACTATTTCCGTACTTGTTTATACTTTTTCTAGTCTACAGCACAATGTTTTCTAATCAGAAGTAGAGAACACTTGCAAAAAAAACATTTAATTAAAAAAAAATCACCACTCGTCACCTTTAGGTAGAAAGGTATTGTCTTTGGTCAAAAAATTCAATGATGAGTTTTTAGTGAATAAGCATGTTTTAGGGTCCCTATAATACGATTTTACCATTTTAACGATGATGTCTGCATGTATGTATGTAAGTATGTGTGTGTGTGTGTGTGTGTGTGTGTGTGTGTGTGTGTGTACCCTCAGTTTATCTTGAAAAAACGCTTTTAAATATCATTTTTTGACACAATGTTATTATAAATATTATAGAATATACTATTATCTACATGATTTAATTGCATTTTATACTTCATATTCAATGAATATAGAATTAAAGAATTATAAAGGAATTAAATTTCATAAATCAGCCAGCTATGCTATAACCATGGAAACAGCTACTATATTAAGAAAATTCTTATTGCCAGATGTTAGTGTCAATGAAAAGAAAATGAATGTGGCAGAAAGATGAAAATGTTGCGATGGATGTTGGGGAAGACACGGAAAGACAGGATACGAAATGAAAGGATAAAGGAAATGGCTCGAGTGATAAAATTTTCTAGAAAGATATATTTTCTTTTAATATACAATATATATATATATATATATATATATATATATATATATATATATATATATATATATATATATATATATATATATATGTGGGCAAGTGATATTTTAAGATGTATCAAAGTCGGCGAACATTGTTAAAAAGAAGAGATCGAGAAATCAAGTAGCCGTGGACGATAGATAGACAGTTGATTAATATTTTTTTCAATTTTGACGTTAAGATTATTATTTGATTTTGTGTTGTATTTATTATTTTATTTTATTTTATTTTTTATTTTAGAGAATCAGGCCACTCGACAGGACATATGTCCCAATAATGGAGTGGCACTTACAAAAAAATTTACATATTAAATACAAAAGTAAAGACAATTAACAACTAAGAAGAACTATATCCAAATAAATCATTAAACAATAGAAGAAAAAAAATGGAACTTTTTCCAAATTTAATTTTTATAAAATTCTGGCAATATTCTTTTTAAATTGTGATAAGGAGTCAGAAAAAACATCAGGCATTGAGTTATCACTAACAAGCCTATTAAAAAGAAAGGATATCCTATTTATAGGCGAATTAGCAGCATAACCAGTATTGACATTAGAGAGAAGGAACAAATTTTGAGATCTCGAAGAGTAATTTGGAATTCTAAAAGAGAATTGGTTTAAAGTAGAAGGAGTATCAATTAAGTTGTTAAACAATTTGAAAAGAAATGTACAATCTGCTAATTTCCTCCTTTTCTCCAAGGACAATAAACCTAGCCTGTAATTCGGAAATTTTGATACAAAATATTGTGACGTGCGCCCCCGAGAGAATAGTATACAACGCCACCACTGAACGAATATACGAGAACGATGACGCAATCCCTGGCGCCGCAGCGGCTGGACTCTTAATTGCGTCATGACCTCGTCCCTTTGTGTGCCGGTCATTGTCGCTTGGAAGGCTTCTAGTGGCTTCTAGACTGTTACGCGCTATATAAATACTGGCCGGGAGAAGGCGGACGCTCAGTCTCATATATACCAGTAACCAGATATGAACTCGGTGATATAAATAAACAGTTTAACAGTTGTTAACATAAATAAATGTAGTTATATAAATAAGTGTTGTGATATAAATGTTAGTTAAATAAATAATCGTAGTGTTTAAGCATTTGATAATATTCTTAGTGTTTATAATTATTTAATCATAGTGCTAGTTGTTTTTATTATCTTTTAATATTTAATCTTTATTTATTTATCGTTTAATAAACGCATTCTTTTGTTAATAATATTTGTCTATGTTTTACACTTCACCCATATAAATAGAAACGTTACAATATTTTACAAATTTGTCTTGAATTCTCTCAATTCTTTTGATATAAATATCATAAGTAGGAGACCAAGACACCGAAGAAAACTCAAGTTGACTTCTCACTAGAGAGAAATATAAGGATAGCATTGTGAATGGATTTTTAAAATTATTTGATGTACGAATTAAGAATCCAAGCATTCTATACGCCTTTTTCGTAATATAATCTACATGCAAATCAAAGATCATTTTTGAGTCGAAAATAATGCCTAAATCTTTAATATGATTAACACGCTCAAGTAACGCGCCATTAATGTTGTATGAATAAGAAAAACTATTCCTATTACGAGTAAAAGTAATAGTAAAACATTTAGAGACATTAATTGATAATTTGTTCTGATGACAATAATTATAAAAACTATTTAAATCCGATTGTAATTGTTCGCAATCAATAATGGACTCAGTTGCAAGGTAGATTTTCAAATCGTCAGCATATAATACAAAATTAGCATAAGAAAAACATTTGGACACGTCATTAATGAAAATGTTGAACAAAAGGGGACCAAGATGAGAGCCCTGAGGTACACCAGAGGGAACAAGGACTTCGTAAGACTTAAATCCATGCGTTACGACACTTTGTTTTCTATCAGTTAAATAAGATGTGAACCATTTCAGCAAAGGTCCGTGTACACCGACCTCAGCTAATTTTCTTATCAATATAGAGTGACTAATTTTGTCAAAAGCTTTAGAGAAGTCGGTGTAAACAGCGTCTACCTGAATTCTCTTATCCATTGATTTTAAAATATATTCAGTATACTCAACCAAATTGGAATCTACAGAACGACCAGGAAGAAAACCATGTTGTTGGGGTATAATAAGAGGCTTAACAGTTGCAAGAAGAGAAGTAAAAATGAGCAATTCAAAAACTTTTTCGAAGATGCATAGTTTGGAAATAGGCCTATAGTTTTCAACTACATTTTTATTTCCTCCTTTAAAAATAGGAACAACATAGGCCTTTTTCCATCTATCTGGACAGTGACCATCTTGCAAAGATTTTGCAAATATTAAGCTGAGTGGTAAACTGAGAGATGAAGCACATTTTTTAACAAATATACTGGGTATATCATCAGGACCCGCACCCTTATTAGTGTCAAGATTAGACAGCACATTGAAATTATTATAAATAAATATTGTTGTGAGTAAATTTTATCAGTTATTTCTTCATCTTATTGCCCAGAATCCCACAATTTGGGGGCTCAACCAGGGATATGGAAATATTAGCCAAATATGTGCACAGCTGTACAGTTGCATAAAATTTACAAAAGTCCATGGTTGTAAAATATAGTTTCGGCGAAATAAAGAATAAAGGTGAGACAAATTGCATGTTAAGATTTTTGTTTTATAACCACGCTAATTAAAGTTGGATATCGTAAAAGTTGTTACATATCAAATAAGTTGTTGAATTTAGTTGTGGTTTAAAACGATAAAAAGTTGCAAATCAAGCCAAGATGTCTGTGAAGAGCGCCGACAATGTAGAAATGGAGATGAGCAAGACGGTAACTCGAGAGGAGAAGAAGAAAGATAGCAAAGTAACAAACGTTGAAGAACTTTGTCTTTCAAAACAATTTTTGGAAATGACATTAGACGGAATAGATCTTATGTCTGCCGAGACGTTGCGAAAATACTTAAGACAATTTAATTTACCGGATGATGGTAAAAAAGCGGCACTTCGAGATAGATTAAGAAAATATTTTGAAAGTATTTTGGGCAATGAGAAAAAAGAAGATAAAGAAGAACAAGAAACCGAAGTTAAAGAAGATGTAAAAGAAAGTAATGTCGAAGATGAGGAAGTAAACGAAGAAGAAGAATTCGAAGATGAACTCAATGAAGAAAGCGAAGATGAAAATACTGAAGGAAGTGAAGATGAAAGTGCCAAAGATGACCAAGTTGATAAAAGAAGACATCGAAGACAACGTTATGAAGCAGAAGAGAAAAATCGAAGACGTCGAAGACAATGTAACAATGTAGAAGAGAAGAATAATTTTACTATTAAGGATGTCGAAGATAGCATAACGCATTTTTCTGGTGATGACACTATGCCAGTAAAGAAATGGATTTCTGATTTTGAAGACCTAGCTAAATTATTATATTGGAATGATTTGCAAAAATTCATATACGCAAAGAGGATGCTAAAAGGATGAGCGAAAAAATTTATTATGTATGAGAAGAACGTAACATCGTGGCAAATACTAAAAAATAAGTTGGCGAAAGAATTTAAGCAAGAAATTAACAGCGCAGCGTTACATGATCAGCTGAAACGACGGAAGAGAAAATCGGATGAAAGTGGACGACAATATATTTACGCGATGAAAGAAATAGCTAGTCAAGGTTTAGTCGAAGAAGATGCTTTAATTCATTATATTATAAATGGCGTTATAGATAATGAAACAAACAAGATAATTTTATACGGAGCTTTGACGATTGAAGAATTAAAGAGAAAATTTGAAATTTACGATCAAATGAAGGAGAAAATTAATTCAAAAAGAACATTTAATCTGAATAAAAAGGAAAATACGAAAAAGAAGATAAGAAACTGTTTTTCATGTGGATCAATGGATCACGATATTGGAAAGTGTCCAAACAAAGACAAAGGACCAAAATGCTTTAAATGCAATAACTTTGGACACATTGCAACAAAGTGTGACATTAGGACAACAGAAAAGAAAAATAAATCTACACTTGCATGTATTTTGAATGATTCCAAGACAATACGAGTAAAAATAAATAATATGGAATTCAATGCATTAATTGATAATGGAAGTGACGTTAGCTTAATCAACCAAACGGTCTATAAACAAATCGGACAACCAAAACTTAGTTCCACGTCACATTCGTTCTCAGGATTGGGAACAACTGTCGTTAAGGCAACTGGAACATTCGTTGCTGATGTCGAGGTAAATAATGAATCCTATTCATTAAAAATGTTCGTCATTCCAAATGGCGAGGCACCTTATTCCGTTATTATTGGAGATGATTTTTTGAAGAATGTGGAAATCACCATTAGCGGAGGAAGTATTACTAATGTTAAACGTTTGGCAAAAGAACAGACTTTAAAAACAGAAGACAAAGATATTGGTGATTTTACTGATGATTCCATTCAAAATTGGAGTGAATTGGGTTTTATAAATTGTATTACAACTGATGAACTGGATGTCGATAGCGTATATAGAGACATGCCTGTGAATCAAAAACCTCGTCGATTGGCTCCAAAAGAAAAAAGAATTTTAGCTTCCACTTGCACCACCACTATCAATTGCAGTGATAATTGATTGCTTATTTTTTAAAATAGTAGACACTGTACTTGCCGGAACGTCATATTTCAGAGCTACATCTTTCTTTCGTAAACCACTTTCGATTTCTTTGATCAGTCTAAATTTTTCATCAATAGATAAAGTTTTTAAAGTACGTTTTAATGACATATCATCGTCTTAAACGTGATAAATCAAGTAGGCACAGTTTTTTTTTTTTCACTTAATAATAATTAACAACGCATATATTTGAACTTCAGTAGTGCAGAAACCGAACTGCCTCCATCATCATGTTATAAAAACACCTGTTACAAAATCACGTAATTAGGGGACTTCCCCCAGAATTCAACTTATTGAAGCTGGCGCCAAATATTCTGTTCGAATTATAAAGATATTTGAGTAATCGAAGTTCGAGTAATCAAGTAAAAATTACCCATAATTCTCACTCTTGGCGCTATTGCCAACCAGTTTGATTCGAGTTATCAAAAATACGAGTTATCGAAGTTCGACTATATATATATATATATATATATATATATATATATATATATATATATATATTTTAAATACCTGCTAAACATTTATATCCTGGGGCTCAAAGTATAAACCAAACCTTTTAATATACATACCTACACAATTCATAAAATTAGTTCCATTTTTAACTTTATATTTCAACCACGTCTGTTATTTTATCACTTCTCCATCATTTTCACGCAATTCTAATTACAGTTTGTAATAACACTAGTCACAAATAATAATAATTTTGCCGAAACAAAGTTTCTCTTTAATTTCACTTGACATTTACTAATATCTCGTACAATTCGCACTGTTGTAAAGTGTAAAATATAAACATTAAGTTACACCTCCCATGTTATAAGTTACAAGTGGAAGAAAGTAAAACTAATTATTGCAGGCAATTTTTAAATGTCATTCTTCAGTTCCAGATAAAACAATTATACACGTATCATAAAAGCAGTCAGTGTATATTTACCGTTTACTAGACGGTATAATAATGACTCTGATTTGGTTAGTGTTTGTAGTATGTCATTTGGATTGATTTAAATTTAAAATCAGACGCACCTCTGTGTGGATGACACGATTAAAAGTCAAGGACTAGAACTGGATGCATAAAAATTAGAACATTGAATATATTTCGTTATAAAAAGGTAGCTTGAATTCTTGAAATGATAACTGGATTCCAAACCAGAAGACATAAACATAATTAAATTCTGATTTGAACATATGAGTTAGTGCTGTGTTTTTAAATATCAAGGTATTTCAAATTACAGGAATTTATTTGATAGTAAATTCGTATTACGTTTATAATTTGAATTTCTAATATAAAATGACACATATTTTTATGTAATAAAAATTCAAATACATACATCTGGACATGAATATTATGCAGATCAATGGATATGTTTCATAAAAAAATGTAAATATAAAGATCCGTTATTTACAAATATATTTATCCGACAATATAAACAGTTATTTTGCCAAAGATGTAACTAATCATTTATGAAGTTGAATATTTTACTATACCAAAGGCTATAATATAAATATACGTTTTGTAACCAAGCAAATCTAATTTAAAATTTTATACGATAGGTACTTCTTTACAGTGTTACCTATGGAATTAAAACAATATGACAAATGTATTTCTCGGCTACAAAATGTACAAAACGAATTGTGATTATTGAATTGGATGCAAAATTTAATTCTCTACAATATTTATTTGAAGAATTATTGTCTAAAAATAATAGGCCATTTTTGAACAAGGAAAAACAGTTGTCCCAAGTTAAACGCCTATGGCATGTTTTTCATGATACACCCATCAATAATATTTACAATAATGATAATAAAAATAAATTAAAATAAATTTTTTTATACGTATAAAATATATTATACAGGTTGTTACGAAATAAGTATAGGACATAGAGAATATATACGTATATGTCCGATCTTCAATAGTTTCCGAGATATAAGGCAATGGAAATATGGGATTTACCTCTGCTATCTCGAAACTATAAGAGTTACGACTTCGATTAAATGAGACTTTTTGTTTATCTTTCAGAGGTAATCTTAGATTTGTTTCTGTTTTTCAAAAAAAATCAAATAATTGTGCTAAGTAAAATGTGACGACCTTGACCAGTATTTAATTTTCAAATACATTCTTAATTATTAGAAATTGAGAACAATGTTTCTTATTAAATCTTATTGTATTTTTCTAGTCTACCTGCATAGACAAAATTTTGTTTGATCACTATATGTTCATTTTTGGACACATAGGCCCGTACTACGATCACGGTTTTAACTAAAACGTTGTTTGTATTCAAACAAATATTTTAAAAAAAATCGATCTTCAAACGTACGTGCAAAATTAAATGTTGTAACTTGAATTTGACATTTTTTAAAACAGCGTTTTAGTTAAAACCGTGATCGTAGTACGGGCCATATTGTACAAAATTATCGGCTTATTTTGACTTCTCTATGTCTTATAAATGAGTCTTAACATCTCTGTATAAGTGTTGATTTTACTGTAATTTTTGTCTTGCCAATTAAAATATTATTGTAAACGGCAATAAAAGAGTATATAAAATTAGATATTTAAAACATTTTAATTGCGTTTAATTACAAATTTAGTTAAATTAGATTAATTAAATTACAAGTAAAATATTTTTGGATTATTTTAGAAGAGCTTTTTATAATTAAAATGTTATATTCTTGGTAAATTAAATTTTATTAGTATTTTTCGAATATAAAATTGTAATTACGTCTAATACTCGTCAATTAAAACTAATATTTAATTATTAGAATGAATAGATAATAATATAATTACAATTAATTTTCTTATCGTTTTACGAGCTTTTAATTTACTATTACTTAGGTATATAAATTTGAATATTAATTATATACGTATAAGATAAGTAAATATGACTAAATTATCAAGGTTTATAACCCATTTCTGGGTGTATTAATTTGCTTCATTTCACAGACTGTCAAAGCTGTTTATACACTGAGAACTTTGTTCTATTTGAAAATTGGAAATAATTATAGTTTCAAATTTTAGGTCGCTTGGAATCTAAACCATTTGAATTACATCCAGTCACTTATTTAAGCGAAATATTCATTATTAATTTGAATTAAATTTTGTCACTTTTAATGCATACTTAAATAAACCATATACACTCTATATCTCCGAGTTGATACCCACGTTATTAATATCTGATGCAAGAATTAATAAACTTTTGTCTAGCGTGACTCTTACTTACAGTAACATTTAAATATATTATAATATAACTAACTGTTAGATAAACGCCAGTGTTTATTATCTAATATGTGATTTTATTTTCGCCAATTATTAAAAAACCTAAATCCGGTTCGCATACGTCATTGAACAATAAAAATAAATCAACAAACATCTACTTATTTGCAACCAAGCAACCTCATAAACTATAAACAATTAAATCAATCAATAACGAAACAATCAAAACATTTTTTATTTACAAACCTGTTACTTCCTTTAGTTGATATACTACTACATATACCTTGCCACAACTTATAATAATAAAAAAATAAAAGATATATTAAGAAAAAATAATAGCACAGAAAAAGATACCGCAAGGTCGTTAGGTATCTCTCTCTATAACTACTTTCAATTGTTCGATAACACACTGACAATCGAAAGTGGTACTCGTACAATAACTTGTTTAATTATAGTCTAATTTTTATTAAATGCACGTGATAGTTTAATGAAATGCAATGAATAAGTCATTATGGAAATTAATTACTTTTTTTACGTACTAAGAACTGATCTAATTTGTAAAGTAAATGGTGTTTTATATTGTTTTGGAGACAAGTTTTTTGAGGAGAATAAATTAGATTAAAATCAAATTACAGTTTTTGCTAAATTGGAGAATAATTATAATAACTAATATAATAATATATTCATATTTCTAACAGGACATTTTAATTTTTAAAACAAGTAAATTATAATAACACGTTGCAATAACAATTAATCAAATATACCGATTGAAATCTACTATAAATTGTGGCCTTGCAAACATGCTCTAATAAAATACAAATAAAATACAGGGTAATTTAAAATATGGGGCAAATGTCTATTTTCTTCATTATTAGTTTTAGATTAGACCTATAGTTTAAATTACAAATGCTACGTTTTTGTGCAAGAAGGTCCAAAATTCTACTTCCGGTTACGCCGGAAGCAATATCATTATTAATTTCTTAAATGGAATGATATATTTATATATTTTTTGAAAGTATTTTAAATTAAATTTACATTAATTTTAAAACGAATATAGGTGTTCCGTAAATAGTCGGCCATATATTTAGGAATAGTAAAGGTGACCACCATGAGTCAAAATTTTCTGTTAAATATATGTTGATTGGCCTCTTGCAGGAACTATAGGCCTCCAAAGTCACCCAATTGGATGTAAGGTTGGTTTGTAGTTTTTAATCATAGATCCAAGTGACTTAACAAAAACAATTAATAGCTACTATCAATGTAACAAGTTTGATTGATTGAATGAAAGTAGTAGACGACATGATTTATGAAGGATGATTAAACTTTGAGTTTGTATAAGTGTTTTATTTATTCTATGTGGCTTATCGATTTCGCTAAGACTAGCATCTTCAAAGCCTACAGCGTCAGAGAAATTTTAAAGGAGCCTTGGCATGTCGATTGCTTAATTTCGAAGAAAAATTTGTTATATGCTATTGATGTTCATATTTATATTAAATATTTTTTATAATATAATATTAATATACTTTATTGTATTTCAAGTCTTACAACTTATTACAATGTGATTTGTTGGGGATGAGATAGTTTTGCTACATGTTTTTGTTACATTGGCGTTGTATACATTGCGATGATGGAGATGAGACGATGAAAGGACATACGCAATTATATTAAATTATATTAAATATACATTAACTTCTCGTCTGATTAAAATCTTCTTCCCCTAAGATTTTTTTTTCATATTTTTAAATAAAAAGAAGTCATTAGATGCTAAAACGGGACTATAAGGTGGATGGCGTGGTTCTGTAAAACCGCAGTCCCTGTTAATGTCTTCAACTTTACGCACTTTGTGAACCTTGCAATTGTCAGCAACAACAATTTTTTTGTTCGCATGAATTCGGACGCTTTTCTTCCAGGGCAAGTTTTAAGTTCTGAATAGTTTTACCATCCTCTTGGCATATACTCTATCAATAATATCTCTTCATTATCTTCCATAAACTTGTTGCCATCAACTTTTTCCCCTTAAGATTGTGTCTTGGCTTTTTTTGCATGGATTCTTTTTTGGTAGGCGACCCATGTTTCATTTCCACTCACTATCTTCGAGAAAAAAGTCGCTGTCATCTTCCAAAGCAGTTAAATTTTCTTGCGAAATTTCTTTCCTTGTCTGTTTCTGCTCCGGTGTAAGTAGTCTGGGTATCCACCGTGAAGACATCTTCCTCATGTCCAAATCATCACGTAAAATTTCCCAAACACTGATTTCAGATACAGTTCCTTGAAAATAACAGAAACCTTCAACCATTGATCTGTAAGCACCAATTTTTCAACTTATTGAACATATTCTGCAGTTCGTGCTTCAAGGGGTCGACCAGATTTTGGATCATTCTGTATCGAATCCCTTCCCCATCGAAATTGTTTACACCAAAATTTTACTTTAAAATAACTTGGGGCATCTTGCACATACACGGCCACCATTCACTCATGAATAATTTTAGGATTTTGCCTTCTTTTGTTAAGAATTTTACACTCCGATGCTCCAATTTCGTTTCACTCATTTCTTAACCCAAAAGTCTACGCTAAACTATAATAAATAATACGATTTTAATGCAACTTACTGTATGAACTTAAAAATGACACACAAATCTGACAACAATAAATTGTTATCGTTCGATTTTTGTTTCACGAATAGGTAGATTTCTTTAAAAACTGCCTTTGTAAATTTAATTTTAAAAAATTCTTTATTGTTTGACTACTGACATCTGATTTTTTACTTCCCGCTACCCTTGGTAAGGGAGGTATAGGGATCGTGCTAAAAATTGCATATCGAGATTATGGTAAATGACCACATTTTAAGGTCCCTAGATTTTAACATTTTCACGATGATATCTGTGTGTAGGTATGTGTGTGTGTGGATCCAGTTTACGCTCTAACTCAAATACTATCATTCAGAAAGTTTTGAAACCATGTATTTCTACCTTATTCTAATATGGAAAGAACTGATTAGATTTTGGTGGCAATCGGATAACCGGAAATGGCAGTTTACTTAAAGCTGAAGCTGGTTTTTCTTCAAAAAATACCTTTAAATGTAATTTTTTCTCAATTTGTTATTATAAAAATTAAAGATTATTCCATTTCCTACAAATCTGCTTTAATACTTTTTCTATATATTTAATGGATAATTTATAAAGTAATATAAAAATTATATGTCGGAGCTTATGTTTTAAACACATCTCCGTGGTTACATAGTTCAGCTCAAATGTATGTAACTGACAGATAAATGTCACTGTCAAAAAAATAATCATTTCTAAAGTTTTAAAAGGAAAATTGTAAATAGAACAACAGTTTGATGGAAAGGAACTTAAAATAGATACATGTGCAGGTATGTATTTAAATAAAGAAACAAATATATATATATATATATATATATATATATATATATATATATATATATATATATATATATATATATTATCACGGCATATTATCCATTGCTGGGTGTGCTAATTTGTTTTATATTTATACACACATTTTAGTAATGATGATGACATATTTGTATTGTGCGGGCGTTTACCACAAGGATTAATTTTATGCCATTTAAAATTCGAATAATTTGGCGTTGATCGGGATCGAATCGGATTCACCAGAGGTAAATGGCGGGAGGTATTGTGTTGGTCACATCAGATTTTTTTATTATTATGAATTGGAATTGCATTTTGTCAAATCGGAAGGCAGAAATCGTTTCCATTCGTGTTTGAAGCGAATTATACTTTCGATTTTAAGTTTTAGAATTCATACTGTAGCATTTACATATTCTGTTACATTTTTTTAATAATCCAACATTGTATACCTTTATTGACTTAGTTAATTCTTAGAAGTTAGTTACATAACATGAAATTATTAATTGTGTACATAATTCTTGTAGGTTTCAATAGGCATTTTTGTGGCTTGCAAAATAAATAGCTGCGATACATTTATGGTAATTGTAATATATGTTATCTGTTCCGATCTGTGAACGCGGTATATTTCTGCACAAGGCGTGGTCCTCTCTCCACATACTTGTGAAGGTCGTATTGTATGCAAATCATGCGTTCTAGCCTAGCAGATATTTCAAATATCCTTATAACAGAAAAGACTAATGCAATATGCAATTTGCAATATTGCCTACTTTCAATTTGCAAATTATATAGATCGTGAAACTATAAAATACTAATGGCTTATTCATTAAATAATTAAACAAACAGGAATGCTTTTCTACGAATACATAAATGCAGTAAATAAAAGAATAATGAGAAATCATTTTACTCTCATATAATGTAGCAGCTAGTATAGCATAAGTTCCCCACCAATCTGCTTTTTTGAATGCTTTCATAATAATCATAAATTGCAGCATTAATCTCCCATTCAAACGAGAACCTTCTGCTCCCTATTTTTGCCAAATCAAGTAAGTATGGTGGGTGTTCTATTTTTACGAATTCAACGACTTGCTTGAAGAGCAGTTTTATCGATGAAATAAATTAATAATTACCAAAACGTAAGAGAAAATTATGCTATGATATTAGACAGGCTGTGAAAACAGTTGAGATAATATTGAGTAATATTTAAGTTAACTATTTAAATAGTAAGTTATTTTTGTAAGATTCTATATTTTGTTAAATAATTTTTTTTTTTAAATTTAATTATTATGCATAATTTTCTCTTATGCTTTTGTAATTTATTTCTTCAAGAAAAATGCAGTTCAAGCATATCGTTGAATTCACAATTTTACGTAGATTCCAAATATACAGGGTGTTATATTTTAGTGGACCCAGCAAATATCTCGCTTATTTATTAAGTTAGTAATTTATTTCATATAACATGATTTATACAGCAACATGTAAGCTACTTGATGACGGTTGTACATTCACGACACCACTTCCGGTTTATTAGTAATTAAGATCAACTTTGAAATTTCAAATATAACATACTATATTTTTTTACAAATTTGAAAAGTACATCAAATTTGCTTTACAATCACGTAAAATAATCCATATGTTACACTATTAAAAAGTAAAATGGCGGGCACTTTTTTATATACCTAGTCGAAAAGAGCCATGACTGTGGCTTGAAATAAAACAATGAACTAAAACAATTGTAACTATTTTTATTATTTATAGGTTGACATTTACATGTTTAAATGTAGTGGTAAATCCAACACCACATCATATAACGTGACACAAAACTGTATTCTCCGAAGAGAGATACATTAGCAGTTAAAGTGAAAGATAATGTCAGCCATCGGATAGATCGGCCAAAGCTCAGTTGGCAGAGCGGTACATATATTAGCAATTAAAATGGAAAATAATTGGTAGAACGTTACTCTGGCAAAGTAATGGTCCCTGGTTTAAATCCTGGTGCTTAACACTTTCATAATTTATTTAGAATATATCGACTGCTAATTTCAAAAAATACGGTGTCTCATTTAAAAGAAACACTACCATCGTGGTAAATACCGTGATATGTGAGTCCATAAGCCTAGTTCACAAATATATCAAGATAAATTAAAATATAATTATAAATAAAAAAGTTATTTTGAGTGGCCCGTTTTTCAGTACCCTGTATAGTTCTTGCAGAAAATGCAGGACAAGAATAAGAAAAGAACAAGAAAAATGCAAGATTCTCGTGAAACACTGATAAGGACACCGAAACAGAAAAATAACTGTTTAATATATTAGTACAAATTTTGTTTTCCACTGCAGGTTTGATTTTCTTATTCTCAAAAATTCCAGCGTAACCCTCGTATATGATTACAATTTTTATGAAATTAAATTAAACAGAATGTTTTATTTTCATAATAAATTGGAAATTCAATAAAAATATAAATAGATATGTTGCAAACCTTATAAACTATTAGAGCATATCAGAAAAATGTTTAAATAAAATCAAGTAACAGTTGGAATTCCTGTAATACACTACTCAATAAAAATGAATTAATTAATAATAATTAATTTAGTTTTCCATTTATTTCAATCCATATTGAGAGCCGCTAAGCAAGTTGACTCCACATGCCTGATCTCTATACATACCTACACTTTACTAAATCATCTCTTCAGTATTCGTTTCGTATTCTAATTGCCTGACGTATTCATTAGCGAGAAAATCTGTGCATTTTTCTCCGGGGGAAATATATGATTCGTCATTAGTGAAAATAAACAGGGAAAAGCAAGTTGGCGGTGATAAATCTGGTCTTTGAGAGTGCCGCGCGCGAATGCGAAGTTGGTCGCACTCGCTAGGTGCCAGGGTTTTTAGATGTGCGTTGGATATCTGGATTTCTGTAGTTCCGTCAGATTATTTTTATTAATTAGTTTCTAGTCTGATTCCTGGATAATATTCACTGATATTAATATTATGTAAGTGAGCCTAATTATGTGAGAATTAATTGTACGGGTGACACATTATAGTAAAATAAGCAACTTTCATATGTTGCTTATTTCAATGACTATTTCTAAAGTAAATGTGTATTTACATGTAGTTGCAGTGCAGTATAATTTTATATTACAAATTACGATATCGTAGAATGCCTATCTGAGAATTATAACTTCAAATGGATGTTTTTTACATCATAAAAATAAGAAAATTCAATAATATTTTACGAATACGGTCATCATACTCTAGAAGACAATTTTTATTTCAGGAAGTTGTCTTTTAGCATCTATTATTTTTTAAACCTACATTTGTCCATTCGCGTCCAATTGTCCTCTTATTAGGACATCTTTATTTCCAAGCTTGTTCTTTATTTTCTCCAAGAAAGTATGATCGCCATTATTACAGATAATTAAACAAATAAATTATTTTCAATAAATAGAATAACAGAAGTTAGTATTTAAAGCATTAGGTTTTCAACAGTTATTAAAAGATTGGAACGTGAAAATAGCTAGTATTGAAAATTAAAAGAAAACAGGAACTGCAGAAACGTAAATTAAAATTAAATATACATAATTTAAAAAAATATATTAAAAGAGTGTTTGAAAAGTAAAAAAATAGATCCATATTCACAGTGTAGAACAGTAAAATCAATTGTTGAAAGATACTTTTGGAATCTGCTTTAAATCATCTAGCTTAGCATAATTTTTATTCTTAATTTGAAACAATTTTTCTTAAAATCTTCAAATACATATATGTTATATAAGACATATATATATATATATATATATATATATATATATATATATATATATATATATATATATTTATACAGGGTGATTGATCGGTCTGTCCTCTCTTTATAACTCTTTTATTTTAAGTCAGATAGAAAAACTCTTCAGATAAAATTTATATGATATATTATTGTCTATCTACGTACTATATGCACTTGTATACAGGGTGCTCCGTTGAAGCGCAACAATATGTAACTTTATATTTCTTAATGGAACACCCTATATATATTTATTTATTTTGATAGTAAATTAGATTTCCATTAAAAAAGTATTAAGTAATAAGGGGTCTAAAATTATAAATTAAGAAGTTATTTACCTTTATTCGTTGAATGATATTTTTGTATCATGTTATTATTAACAAAGTAAGCTATGGATAATTTGATCAATTGTTTCTGTACAAACTAATTTTATAAAAAGAATAGAAAAATGTATTGAAGTTGAAGGACAAGTTTTCGAGCATTTATTATAATTTTGCATTATTTAGTCTGTCACTAAATTTTAATAGCCTCTTTGTAATTAGTGTAATGTTTAAAATAAGTATTAATAAAAAAGAATCAAAATTTTGTATTAAATTATGGTTTTTTCCACTATAAACTACTATTTTTTATGAACGTAAATAACTTCTTAATTTATAATTTTAGACCCTTTATTACTTAATAGTTTTCTAAAGGGAATCTAATTTACTATCAAAATAAATAAATATATATAGGGTGTTCCATTATGAAATATAAAGTTATATATTGTTGCGCTTCAACGGAGCACCCTGTATACAAATGCATACAGTACGTAGATAGACAATAATATATTATATAAATTATATTTGAAGAGTTTTTCAATTTGACTTAAAATAAAAGAGTTATAAAGAGAGGACAGACCGATGAATCACCCTGTATATATATACAGGTTGGAACATAGAACTTCAACATATAAAATCAGACTTTATTAATTTCCTGCTTCCCTAATTATTTTAGCTAAAAAAATAATTAATTAATTTTGTATGCC
Source organism: Harpalus rufipes (assembly GCA_951394225.1). Classification (NCBI taxonomy): domain Eukaryota; kingdom Metazoa; phylum Arthropoda; class Insecta; order Coleoptera; family Carabidae; genus Harpalus; species Harpalus rufipes. The sequence continues at coordinate 53,925,592 of OX596277.1, read as the reverse complement.
TTGTAAAGGCAGAAATTAGGTATGAAAATGTCGAAAATTACCTCAAAATAGCAATAGCCATGAAATTAATACAAAATAAATGACAAAAGTCAAACGGTTTATCCGTCATGTTAGGCAAATTTATTTTTATTAGTTATTATATCTAATTTCTGTTCCAGTTAACAATTGTCTGTTAATTTAAATTGATATTTGGTCATTTGAAGAGAAATTAAATTACAAATAATAAAAAAAATAACCTAGCTTGACGGATAAATCATTAGCATTTGTTATTTTTTTGCCGTTACAAGGCATACTAAATTAATTTTGTTTATTAATGCAGAATTTCATGCCCTACAACTTTTATTTGAAGCTTTTTTACCTAATATAATTAGGGAAGGAGGAAATTACTCAAATCTGATTTTACATATTAAAGTCCTATGTTCGGCTGTGCTGGTCACCACCATATATATTGTGCACTGCAGTTTAAAGTGCATAATTGCATTTCTACCCTAATGGAATGGTGCAGGAAACCGAATGATATGAAAAAACAATAAAAAATCATTACCTATTCTTGTCTTGGCTTAGCTCATCAGTATTCGGATTCCTGCGAAATAAAACACAATTAATATATACAACTTACTATTATCTATTGCAACATCACAACTGCAAACTCATTCTGCCTTCGGCCAACTTAGAGAATGAAATGTATCTATTCGTGATTCACCGTATCATTGACCCTGTGCGCTTCTCGGGCAAACAACTGCCATGCAAGGTCAGCACACTTAGATTCAAATACCGCAAGGAAGAAGATGGGAAAGAAATGTTTGGTTATATTGTAGTTGTTTTGTTGTGGTTGAATGTGTGAGGTTAAGTGGTTTGCTTGTAAATGAAATTGGATATTGTATTGTGCGGTAAAGATAAATCATGGATGATAAATGGTTATGGAACAGGAAGGATTAAATGGAGCTAATATTAAACAGCTTTCGTTTGTACACGATTACTTTGGACAAGTGCTTTTAAATATAACATTTTCATTATGAAGATTCATGTATTACTTTCATTCCTTCTTGTGCAAATAAATACCGATATACTATTACGCGGTTTCCTATATATTATATATAAACAAATTACAAATGGTGCGAAATCTCTACAAATTTCTTTCAACTTGTTTAAAGGAAAAATAGATTAAGCAGCGAAATTTTCGTAGCTTAAATGTTCCGAAAATTCTTTAGCTATTGCTTCAATTAAAGGTCCAGACAAAAGAATGTTTTTATTTCGCGCCTTAATAAACTATTCATATATAAATTTGTTTATGTTGAGGCCCTCTGTTTTAAAAAAGCTGCTCTTCTGTTGCGAATTAACATGTGAATTAAAAAAAAATTCAATAGTTCTGTCCTCTTTTTACGTCGATCTTCCGTCATCTTTAGGTAAGGAAGGTATTGTGAATGATGAATTTTTAGTGAATAAGCACGTTTTAAGGTCCATAAAATACGATTTTACCATTTACGATTCCAAAAAATTATAATTTTTTCGTATTCCTCAAGCTTACATCTAGAAAAGAGGTGATTAGATTTCGGTTGTAATTGGTCAACCGTTACTACCTTCATTTAAAGATTTTAACGGTTACATATCATTTATTGACATTTAACATTATTATAACTTAAAATATATATATTATTCTCTATACGATTTGATTACAATTTATACTTCATATTCAATAGATACAGAGTTAAAGAATTATTAAGAAATTAAATTTTATAATTCAGCCAGCTATGCTAACCATGGAAACTGCTAATATATTCAGATAATTCAAATTGACATATGGCATTATCAAAGAAAAGGAAATGAATGTGGCAGAGATGAGGATGTTGAGATAGAAGTTGGGGAAGACACGGAAAGTTAGATAAAGAATTAAAGGAGAAGGGAAATAACTCTAGTGTTAGAAGTGTCTAGAAAGATACAAGAGAGACGATTACATTGGTTTGCAGATGTCATGAGGAGAGATGAAAAATATATTTGAAAAAGAATAAATAGCTTAGTAGTAGAAGGTAGAAAAAAACAGAGAAAGACCAAAGATAAGATGGAGGACTGAGAGAAAAAGAACTGAGGACGATACGCAAAACAGAAATGAATGGAAGAAGAAAATAAAAAATAGCGAACTCTAACGAATGGGAAAATTAAAGATGTAGATGTCAGTGTCAAAATTTATGTACAGGGCGCGGGAAGTCACTTGACTTTACTGAGCTTGACAAGCAAATATGGGGGCCCGTGTCAAAATGACACCTATTATACATAACTGACAAATATTATAATTTTACATTCAATATTTCTTGATTTTCTTATTTCATGTGGTTTATTTGTTATAAATAAAATAAATAAAATAAATATTTCATCACGGCATATTACCCATTGCTGGGTGTGCCAATCTGCTTCATACACAGATATCGGTAATGATGGAATATTTGTACCGTGCGGGCGCTTACCAGGCGTCACCTCACGGGCACTTATTGCTGGACTGTTGAATTCAGTTGCCGAGAAAAGGAATCACACAATACCAAAAAATGAAATTTTGAATGAAAAATTATGACATTTGTCAGTTATGGACATAATTAATAGTTGTCATTCTGATATGGGCCCCCATATCTGATTGCCAAGGTCAGCGCCCTATGAAATTTGTACATAATACACAGGATTGACGGAAGGTAATGTGCTGGCCAAATCAGATTTTTTACTAACGCATGAACAAATAAACAAAAACCAAAATAATAATAAATATAAAAAATAAAATGGAATTAAACTTTTATTAGTGAGCTGCCTTAAGTCAATAACTATTTTGTTAATAATTTCATGATTAATGATTTTTTTTCTTAATTTCGCAAAATTGATTTTGTGGCTTTATGAAATGTAACGTGTTTGGTATCAATGACATCGTATTTTTATCTCTATAATAAAACTTTTCGGTGATCCGACGCCACCAACATCAACACCATTGATATTTGACAGTTTTTAAAACAAAACTTTTATTAAATCACCGAACCGTCTATCAATAAACAATGAATGAAGAGCTATTGCCAATATCGTCTTATTTATCTAAATCAAGTTAGGCAATGCCTAGTTGTTGGTGAAAACCAAATTTTGTTAGGTAATGCCTATGTGATACGCATTAGATACATATTTCGAAGCGAAAATAACCATTAACATTTGAGTATTTAATTTGAACATTCGCTCGTATTACAAAATTGTTCCACACACAATTCTGCTAGTCATAACCAAGACAATAATAATTTGTAATCCAATCCCGCATTTCTCTTACAATCAAACTATTATTTTAATCCTGAAACATACTAGGAAATACCAAGTAGGTGTTTAGACGTTACCTCAACATTTAGCGAGTAAAAATAATTGTATAGCACTTGCACCAACTTGTACAAATACAGCCCGCTACCAACCTAACGTTTCTTATCTTTGCCACTGCATCGATAGAAAGTGATATGTAATGTAACCCATACTTGTCCCTAGGAATGAATTCATGCAACTGCAACGTATTATGAATCGGTTGGGAAAAATTCACAACGGATATTTGACCCGATTTCACGCAAAATGAAAATGTACACGCTTACGTAACGATAGAGAAGTAAAATTCAAAATAATTATCGGAAAACTTGATGGCTATGTTTACGGTAGAAAGTTTTTATCGGAACTGAAATAATTGCGACGGACTTCAACATTGAAATGAGTATTTACTGAGTTGAATTTACAAACAATTTAAATGTTGGCAAATATAAGTACAATGTAGTAAAATGTCCTGGACAATACAGGGTGATCCAGGACTAATGTTACAAACTTTAACAGCTTATTCCTGAGGTTATTTTAAGCAAAAAATGTTATATGAATATAGGTCCTTTCTCTTTTAGTTACCAAAATACAATCAATATACCTCTGAAAAAGAAGAGTTTTATAGAAAAGTCAAACTTTATTTGTCATAATTATTTTTATTTTATTAAAATAAATGTGAATTGCTAAAAAGTATGCAAAGAAAGAACATAATTAGGACAACAAAACACAAGATGACGCAATTAAACAGACAGATAAACAAATTCTAAATACAGAACAACATAACAACGCCGGTATTTTCACTTCCGAATAAAGCTAAAGATAAATTTAACCTTCGGATAAATATTTTTGTTGTCTTTTTACTTGCAAATAAATTTATTCGAAAGAATAACATCTGTTATTCGCGGAATAAGTTATTCGCTAATTGGGTAGCGAATAAAGGGTTATTATTTATTTAGCATATGGCGTACATTCATGATATAATTTAAATAATAACTTGGTCAAGATGGTAGGAGGCGGCTTTCAATTAGATGAAGTACTGTCTTGTTTATTCGTAAGTACAGTACATTTCTACATAGTGCAGGTTATTAACAAAGTGGATATATTAAATATTTTTAATGATTCTGATGATTGTTTAAACTATGAATGAATAATTAATGCGAGAAATCGAAAACGCACGATCAGATAGCGACATAACCACACACATCAAGGAAATTTTTGACAGATTCCGATTATGAAAACAAACTGTTCTTATTTTATTATTACAAATTGCGGTTTGTATTTGATCTCAAACAGTGCATACATAGGCAAATCCCTCCTTGGGTAAATCATTATAAAGAGCCCGACATTTGATGCTGGTAAAATATTTTCGGATTTTGAATACTTTTATACAATATTCATTTACCTCGAACTGAAAAGAATATACAAAAATTATAAGGACAATTTTACAATATATATATGATTTCGTTTATCGCGTGTGATTACTGCAATATATTACTTGTTAAACTACACTCTCCCGGGGCTAAAAATGCAGAAGGATATAGATGACATTAAGGATGTCAAACAAAATTTTGACAAGTACGGATTCAAAAGAAGTTGATACGTTTCATCCTTGTCTGCTTAACGTGGTTATGCAAAACTCCATCCTACTCTACACAAATTCACTCTGCAAGGTTACCAATTCACGAATGTTAAAATTATTCGACAGATAGCTATTTGTTTTTGTCAAATGTGTGAAAAGACTCAATGGAGTTATTCATTAGATAAATATATAGAATAAATTTATTTAACGAATACTTATTCGAAACTTTATTCGGAAGTGAAAATACCGGGCCTTAGAATAGATACCAAACCCAATATGATATAAGATAACAAATTACAAATATTTTATAGTAAATGCTCAAAATGAGTGCCTTGAGCTCGTATGCATGCTCCACAGTTTCCCTTAGTCGCTGAAATACGCGCGCGAACATGGTATGGAAAGGTTGTCGTCTATGTGGGTATCTGTCATGGTATTCTCTGTACGCCTGACGAGCATTACCATTACAAAATCCATAAATAAAAATTATATCTGCATATTCAGCAGTACTAAAACTATCCATTATTACACAAACAAAGGTATAATAATTTTTAATTAGGATAAATAAGGTATGACTTTTCAATAAAACTCTTGTTTCCCAAAATATCTTTATTACCAAAATTTGAAAATATTGATCTTTTTTTTATAAAAGTTTAACCTCTTGTATTTGGTAACTAGAAGAGATAGGACCTATGTTCATATAGCATTTTTTGCTTAAAATGATCTCTAGAATAAGCTGTTAAAATTTGTAACATTAGTCCTGAATCATCTTGTATATGAATTACATATTTCCCTTGGTTAAGATTTTTTGTTTGTCTATCACCTTTTTTATAAATTTATGTATGTATAAAGGTGTTGCGGGACTAGTATTAACAAAATTTAAAGGCTTATTTCTGAGATCATTTTGAGCAAAAAGTGTTATATGAAAGTATGTACCTCTGTTACTATAGTTGTACTAAAATTTTAAATGGAAGCAATCAAAACATGGATAATAATATACGATTTTTTTTACCTCTCGCTAAGCGAGGTATTGGATTAATGCTAAAAATCGCATATCCAGATTTTAATAATTAAGCACGTTTTAAAGTCCCTACAATCCGATTTTAATATTTTCAAGATTATGTATGTGTGTGTGGATGTATGTATGTGTGTGTGTGTGTGTGTGTGTGTGTATGTGTGTATGTCTATGTGTGTATGTCTATGTGTGTGTATATGTGTGTGAGTCGGTTGGAGGGGCGATTTCTCAAAAACTATAATACCTAATATCTGTTTAACTACGTATTTCTCAATCGGACATTACTGGCAAAAACTGAAAAGGTTTTGGTAATAAATGGACAACCGGAAGTAGCAGATTCTTAAAAAAATCTTTTAAATATTATTTTTTGAAAATTTTTGTTCTTGCTTATTAAAGAAGAGTAAATTCTCTAACTGATATATTATATCTTTTATAGATTTAGAAATAAAGAAATATAAGGTATATAATAATATGGTGTAATAAATCTCACAGCACAAATATCGTCATGGACACCAATTGAAAATGACAGATAAATGTCAGTATCAACAATCCAGAGACATTACTGAAGGTTTTTGTGGGAAGTACATACATTATATTATTTCTTATTGTATTAATAGTTAAATATTTAAAATTATAGGTATATAGTACATATACCCTTGAAAAATACTGGCAATCCCGACAATGAATTGGAAACATTTCGAAAAATTAGAAGAGTATGACAAAATTTCTTCATAGAATGAATATAAAATTTAAAAAATCTAAATATATAAAATAGATATAAGTAGAATTTTTGGTGTCGAGTGTAGATATAGGAGAAAAACTGTTAAAATCTTCAAGTGAGTGTACTTCCGGTTGACCAATTATAACCAAATCTAATCACGTCTGCATATGAATATCAGGAAGAGGAATGCGAAAAAGTTTTTGAATTGTAGTATTGGAGTTACGGATCTGAAAGAATCGTCACAGACACCCCCACATACATAAAATAGTAAAATTGTATTCTAGGGACCATAAAACGTGCTTATTCAATAAAAACTCACCATCACATTATTTGACCAGACAATACCTTCCTGACCTAAAGGTGACGGAAAGTAAAAATTACCAAAATGAAATCCTTTTCGCGTTACGTATAAAATTATCCAATATACTGCGTAGGTCTGTGAAACTATACACATTAAAATATACAAACCGCAGAAACCAATTTGAAATCAATTATTCTCAGCATTCAAAACATGGTTAAAAAATTCAATAAACGAAAATTGCTGTCGTAAATATATTTCACAGCTATGAACAAATCAGGCGGGATATCGGGAATTTATACCGTTTAGTACTACATTGCGTTAAGTGTATAATTTTCCCATAAAAACGACAGATCTGTATCACAGTTTCTCTACAACTTATAGGTTGTTTCGTGACTGCGTTTACATTGAGAAAGTCACGCAAATCTACTTTAGGCTCTGAGGCACTGCTCATAAAGCGAACCAAACATACTATGTATACGCAGTAATTACCGCATTCATTAGTAAACAATTAAGTGGAAAAAGATTACTGTCACATTGGTTACGTAACAAAACAAAAATCACCATGTTAAACAAATGAGGCAGATATATTTTTTCTCAATAAATTTGTTATGTAATTTAATATATTATTGCTTTGAAAGTATGTTATAGAATGGACACTAATTGATATAATTGATGCATTAACCTCAGACGATAATTGTGTAAATTATAAAATACTGGAGTCGTGTTTGATTACTGTTAAATCAGAACAGTATCACTCGTATTATAATTATTTTTGATCGCAATTATTGTAATTGATTATAGTGATTACTGAAAATATAATTCGACACTAAATTTTCTATTTTCATTTAAAATTATCATTAGCTGTGACGTGCTAACGATTGGTTCTAAATTATGGCAGTTTTAGTGTTATGAAACATTGCCGTAATAACCACTGGCAGTATCGGATAACCGAAAACGGCAGTTTACTTGAAGCTCAAAATAGTTTTTCTTCAAAAAATACCTTTAAATGTTATTTTTTCGCAATTTGTTATTATACAAATTAAACATTATTCCATTTTCTACAGGTTTGCATTAATACTTTTTCTATATATTTTATGGATAAATTTATAAAGAAAGTACTATAAAAATTATATCTCTAAACTTATGCTATAAACACAACTCCATTGTTACACATTTCAGCTCAAATGTTTGTAACTGAGAGATAAATATCACTGTTGAAAAAATAATGATTTCAAATTAATAACAGTAACGTTTTAAAACGAAAATTGTAAACAGAACAATAGTTATATGGAAAGGAATTTAATATATATAATTTCTAGCATTAGTAAATATGCAGGTATGTATTTAAATAAAAAAATAAATAAATATATTATCACTGCATATTACCCATTGCTGGGTGTGCTACTCTGCTTTGTACATAGATTTCGGTAATACTAGTGACATATTTATATCGTGCGGGCGTTTACCAAGCGTCGCCTCATTGCTGGCGTGGAGAGTGCAACACAAGGGACAATTTTGTGCCATTTAAAATTCGAAATATTTAGCATTGATCGAGATCAAATCGAGATTCGCAACCAGACATCAGGCATGCGACGAGACCCCATAGCTAAGCATTTAAATTAATAAAAAATAAATGGCGGGAGGTATTGTGTTGGTCAAATCAGATTTTCTTTAATATAATACATTAAGCAAGTAATTCATAATATTACATTTATTAAATTATTATAAAATCTTTCAGAACTCATATTTCAATAGAATAATACAACCTTTTTTTTTATTTGTTGTTTTGTAGTTCATGTTTTTACCTGAAGAAGGCAATAGTCTATATTGTCGAAACGTTGTAATTTAAATAAATACAAACAGAATTTAACTAAAAAGGTTGTATTATTCTATTACATTTATTATTTCTAGAGAATAAAATATTTATTAAACGCACAAATTTTCTTTATTTCTTAAGAGGAGGCTGTACCTTCCTTGCCTCCTCTAACGAGTCGCCACTGACCACTGGTGTTTTGGAGGTGAAACAATCCGGAATCGATCAGGGACTTCCTCAATTTTTTATTTTGAATAAATAATGGTTTTGATATAAATTACTTTATATCAGGGCTTCAAACCGGAGCTGAACCAAAAACAGGCGCGAAAATTCATGCGACTTTATTGGCCTTGGCAAGCAGATATGGGAGCCCATGACAGTAAGTAATTATGTACATAACATAGAAATAATTTTTCAGTCAAGATTTTGTACGTCCACGTGGTTTATTTGCCACCAGGAGTGTGGAATTTACTTGTCGAGGAAAATATGGAATTAGAAAATCATGTCATTTGAAATAAAACATTATTAAATTTGACATCTATGTGCATAATTAATAGCTGTCATTTTGACACGGGCCCACATATCTGCTTGTCAAGGCCAACAAAGTCACATGACTGCTGGCGCCCTATATTTAAAAACACTCCTTTATTGGAATCGGTGTTATAATTTGTACCTATATCAAAATAAAAATATATTATAAGAAAATTTTAAAATATATTTGATATATAAATTAAAAACTTTCATTTTAATACCTTTTTAATGGAAAGTACTATTACCACGAATGAAATTACATTAACTGTCAAAAACCATCATGATTCCTTGACTAAGAAATTAGAATTAGAACATACGTTGATCTCAGATCAGCTTGATTCTTTAATCAACTTAATTATTAATCAACAGTTTAATGGTGAAATTGGCCATAGATAAAATAAATCAGTTTATAAACAGTTTTTATGTGTACTGTAAAATTAGTAAAAAGTGACTAGTGCCGTTTTAGAAATAATGAATTCAATTGTATTATTGCAGCATCATTCTATTTTTCTATCCAGTAATTAAAAAAAAAAAATAGTAAAAAGTCGCATATTTCCAAATCAGATGGGTATGGCGGATGTTCTACAATTGTGAATTGTGATAATTTCATATTTTCACTCGCAACTAGTTGTAACTAACTTTACGACTCAATTTCAAATGGCAGATAGATGACTGTTTATATTTTGTTTTCTACGGCCTACCTATTAAAGTGACCCTCGTATTATTATTATAAATGAGTAAAAATGCGGGTGTGTTATTTATGCATGTATTTTAATTGAAAAGGAAAAAGTTTTCAATAACTTACTTAATTGCTTCAAGAATGCATTACTTATTTTATTGCATATTTCCTATTATTCGCTACGAATATAATTTTATAATTTATGGAAAAGAGTCTATAAAGTTTATTATTTATGACCCAGTTTTTCTATGAAATAAGTAATTACTACAATAAATACATACCAGCAAATAATTTGTTAAAATCTTCAGAACTAATGATTTTACATTTAAAAGCAAATGTTAACTTTTGTTTCATGTATAGTTGTTTACAGTTATTAATGTTCTAAATCCTTTTTATTTTCCATGATATAAGTCGTCGTGTTCCAGTGATATTTGAGTTTGTTTAACAGGAAAGAATAATTCTGTTCTTTCACCACTATTCATCAATCTATTCGAATGATACTGCAGTAACAAAACGTTAGTTTCTTGTTCTCATGCAAATTTTCAATTACACGCTTATCATTTTGATGGACTTGCGATGAAAATGTTTCCTTATTTCCTGCATTCAAATTTATTGACTAGAAGAATAGGAATGTAATTGCAAGAATTAATTGCTAATAGCTGACATTCTTCAAAGGAATAGAATGTTGGAATTATCTATCTTTCACTGGATTTGAATAAATAAATAAACGAATGCGTTATACGTTTATCCATTGGGTCAGAAAATTTTCAAATTCTATAAGACTAATGGGAAGTGTTGAATAGATTCTGGTAACAATTGGACAACCGGAAGTAGTAGTATTTTAACAAAAATCTTCTAAGTATTATTTTTTTGAAAATTTGTTATTACAAATATTAAAAAACATAAAATTCTCTATTCGACACATTTAATTTTTTTATTATATCTTCTATAGATTTAAAAATAAAGAAATATAATATATACAATAATCTGTTGAAATAAATGTCTGTAAATGACAGATAAATGTCACTAATGTCAGTGTCAAAAATTCAGAGATAGTACTGAAGGCTTTTTCTGGAACGATATTTAATATTTTTTATTGTATTATTAATTATACATTTAAAATTATAGGTATATTAGATGAATCTTTCAGAAATATCGCCAGTCCCGTCAATGAATTAGAAGAACCTCGAGTAGGATAAAACTTGCTCATAGAATGAATTTAAAATTATAGAAAATACGTAAATATAAAGATTAGGTGTAATTAGAATTTTTTGTGTGTACAAGACATGTTACAATACATTTATATCATAATGGAAAGGGCGAGAGGTCTTATGATGGCCAAAACTGATTTTTTTATTAGTTGACAGGTTGACACCCACTAGAAATAGCTAATATAAAGGAGTTTTTTTTAAATATTATAGTATTTCCATTATTTCATTTCCCATAAATGCAGCTACGTGTATAATGCACCAAAACTCCTGTATATTTTCAAATGAGAAGAGAAAGAAAAAAAAACAAAAAAATCACGAAAATACGAAAACATAATCACAGAATCTAATGTGTGAGTGTGAATCGTGTACTGAATGACTGAATCCATATACGAATTAGATTAGAATATACCGTTGATGGCACCTTCTCAGCGTGGTCGACATCAGAGTGCAGAAATATATGTTTCTATCTCAACCTGTCCCTTTTTCAATTTGCGCATATTCGAAGTCTGAATATTCTATTGGTTAAAACAAAACCTTGAAGTCTAATGATAAACCGCGAATATTTGAATGTAGTTTAGTTCTCAAGAAATATTATATTCTAAATTATGTTCGAAAAACGACGAGATATTTATTTTATAATTTTTTTATTTCGTTTATTAAAATAGAATATTTTTTTTATAAAATTTAAATTAGAATTAACAAAATAAATTTAAACACATTATGACGGTTTTGTCATTTGTATTAAACTTATATATTCAAGTTATACGTTTCATCAACAAAGAATATTTTTAAAAAAAATTATTTATTAAGTAACTAGTCCAAAAGAAATAAAATACGTATATGACTGAATCGTTATACGACATATTTTACAAATGTTTTACTTCTGTCATTATCGATTTCTACTCCCATTGGTGATAATAATTATTACTTACTACCTACGTCATAGTTGAAATAATAACCATTCTGAATGTGTCTCACGCAAGTTTTCTTCATGTTGCCGAATAATTTATATGTTTATACTTATGTTACATAACAGTCTACGCGTGCGCAAATGTAGCACTTGTTCGGCATATGAACATATCAAAGAATAATTTCCGGACAACGTTTCTACATATGGCGCTGTCCAGCTGATCTCGTTTCTATTTCTGCATTTTTATTATGACTTAAACGGACTGAAATAAGCTACCGGTTCTATTGTTACGAATTATTGTACAAAGAGTTCAGTTTAGAGTTGAATTTCCTTCTAAAAAATATCAAGATTATGTTTGACGGTGGATAACTATTTGATCTTTACAGAATATGAGTGCAATGTTTTGGTAACAATTGGACAACCGGAAGCAGCAGATTCTTGAAAAAATCTTCTAAATATTATTTTTTGCAAATTTTTTTCTTGCTAATATTAAAGAAAAATAAATTCTCTATTTGATATATTTAAATATTTTATTATACCTTCTATACATTTAGCGATAAAAAAATCTGTTGCAATAAATATTATAGGTGAAATAATACCATAACCAATTGAAAAATAAAACTGACAGATATTATTACGTATAAAGAATAGATATAAGTAGAATTTTTGTTGTAGAATGTTAAATACAATAGGGCGTGAGCACTCATGTGACTTTTTTAGCCCGTGTCATAATGATAGGTTTTAATTATGTACATAGATGTCAAATATCATAATTTTTCATTCTAAATGTCATGATTTTCTAATTACATGTAGTTTATGTACCTAGACAAGTAAATTCCACACTCCTGGTGACAAATTAACCACGTTTACTTAGAAAATCCTGAAATTTTGAATGAATAATTCTAACATTTGACATCTATGTACATAATCACTAGTTGTCATTCTGATGCAGGCCCCCATATCTGCTTGTTAAGGCCAACAAAATCACATAACTGCTCGCGCCCTATACTTATGTAACCAAAAACGGAAATGGCGACAGGTATTGTGCTGGCCACAACAGATTTTTTGAAAAATGTAAACCGGCCAAAATATTTAGGGTTTGGGTTCGTATATCATCACAGCTATTGGTTGTACTTATTTTTAAAAGAAGAAGAAAAAAAGTACTAGTGTTAAGTAATGTATATGTTAATAATATTTACAATTATTTCTAAGTCAATCGTTATTAATAATATAAATTTATTTGAAATAATTGTAGTTTATTTTCGTACCATACGTTGGTACTACTTTTGTGTCAAATAATTTTGTTTTCCGTAAAAGGAATAAGGATTGAATTAGAAATAATTGTAAATTAATTAATATATACAGTAAAATTTTTGAAAGATGTCCGATCAAGGTTATCTACGAATTGTATGAATTCAGATTTTTGCTCCGCCCATTCTGACAAATTCATTAGTGTCGTATGCTTAGTTTTTGTGAGGGTACATAAGATACTACTGTTATTTTATTATTATAAAAATATATGTTACAATAACAGCATTAAAAATTTAAAAATAAATCAACTGGGAAGTTTATTAGCAAATGTAAAACCAAATATGTGAAATTTAAGATACTGACACAATGTCAGTGTCATTGACACTGATAGGAAATAGCATTATTCGTACGGCTATGAATCAAGGTAATATATCTGAATTAATATATAAACTTACGTTACAGCGAAAGTATTATCAACAACGAGCATCGTTTTAAAGTTAAATGTCCTAACTTAGTCGAAAAAATATGAATTTTTGAAAGACAAGCATGTTATATCCATCCTTATCGCACAAGCTTAATGCCTTTGTAAAGGAGGGGGATAAATGTACGCCAATTTGTTAATTCGTTCATGATACAGATGACCTTGATCGGACATCTTTCAAAAATTTTACTGTACGTTTCTTTAATACTAGTATATTTTTTCTTCTTTTTTAAAAATAAATAACAACTAATAATTAATTCAAGTTATATTTCTTTTAATAAAGTTTCTTTCAGGTTGATGACGTGAGTCTTCTGCCTAATCATTTTCACCATATAAACAATGGTCTGCAAAGAGCTTTGGTTTGTATGTGGCCCAGGGAGCGCTAGTTGGACAACGCTGCTGTAAGATTATATTGTAGTAGGTAAGTTAATTTCTATCTTTCGTGTATCCGACAATAAAATCTACTGCAAAGTATATTATTTTATATTACGCATTTAGCCTTGATAATTAAAGGTCTTGTATCTCATATGCATATGTTATAAAATGAAAATAAAATAATATTCATATTTGTAAACAAATAAATAGATAATTATGTTTCAATTAAAATATTTTCTTATCAATATAATTTTTTTATGTATTTCAAAACTTCTCAAATTTCTACATAATGTCGTGCAAATGGTTATAAATTCAAAATTATATATGCGTTCAAAACACGGCGTTAATTATTAGTATTATTACAATATCATGAAGAAATAAATGATATCTAATTATTTATACTCTTGTTGACATATAACAAAAGAAAGGAATCGTTAATCTTCCTCATTTAAATTTATTCATTACTTCCGAAAGAAAATTAATTTCTCTTTCAAAATCCATTAAAATCTTAGCATAAATGCGGCAGCCATACTTGATCACTTCATAGCACGAGCATCATTCAAGTATTAGATAACAACATAACATTTTGTTCACGATGTATATTATAAAGTTCAGTTTTACCATTAAAAGTAAAAGGAGAAAAAACAGACAGTTTTAGTATTACTTACAAGTTGTAGACCGATTTGTTAGGTTATGTCATTTGACAAGAAACATAACCTTGTTATTCCAGTTTCTTTTGTGTTTGAGACGACCAATAGCTCACCTGGAAAAAGAATAAAATTTTATTAGTTCATATTAAAGGTTACTTTTTATTAGTGGAATAAATAAAATGATGTCTTTTGTTTCTTCAACTGTCATTCAACATTTAACATCCAAAAGGTCAAATAAGTATTAATGGAGTTCATACATCTTCAGAAAAATCATGAATAGAAATAATTAATACAATTTGTGACAAATTCGACTGCCATTTTTGACACTTGAATGAATTTAAGAAGTTAGTAGTCTTTGAGATTCACACCCCACACCTCGACAATAAAGACTTTTGTTTTAAACTAATAGGGCAATTCTGGACAAATCTGTAAGTCTTACAAATCCGTAAAAAAAACTGACAAAAAGGAATCTATTTTTGTTGATAAACATAAAATTATACAAAAGAGTGGCAGCTTTCGTTGCGATTTCGTTCATTATTTACGGATTTGCAGATCTGTAAGACTTACGGGTTTGTTCAGAATAGAGCCATAAGTTCCTTAAATTTAATTTAGAGAATTTGAGTACTACGTTGTTTTCACCTCGTGCTAAAATCGCATATCGAGATTTTGGTAAATGGACAATTTTTAAGGTCCCTAGAATCCAATTTTAACATTTTCACGATGATGTCTGTGTGTATGTGTGAGTGTGTACGTTTGTATGTGTGTTAACGCTCTAACTCAAATATTATTGTTTAGAAAATTTTGAAACCTTGTATTTATATTTTAAAATTGCTAAAACATTTTCTTATTTCTCTTAATTATTATTTATTAATTTTAAACGATTTGTTATTGATATAATGCAATAAGTGTTCCCAAACATGTGTGCAAAGTTTTACTACAATAAGTTTTAATGGGCAAATATTCAAATTATTCTTATTTCCCATGTTAAATGCCTATGTAACGGACTTCGAGCGCCACCCTGTATATGTAAACTGTGAATTGAATATGTAAATTCTTATAATTTGTATAGGTTAAATGAAATGACCTAATAACAAATAAATATATTATTATTAAGTAATAACGTTTCAAAAAGAAAATAGTAAATAGAGATATAGTTATATGGTAAAGAAATTAATGCAGTTTCCAGCAAAAGTATGTAGGTATGTATTTAAATTAATAAAAATAAAACGGCAGGAGGTTTGGTGTTGGCCACATCAGATGTTTTCCAAATTGAAATACCAAAAATACTCCGTGCTTCTGTATTTGTTCTAAACAATTCCAACGAAATCTAGAAAGTTATTAGTATATTAGACAACTGAACAGTCATAATAATGTAAATTCACTAGAGTTTATTTTTGAAATATTTTATCCCCAAAAGCAAAATATTTTACTTCTGTTATGAATTTAACTTCAGAGAGAGGAAAACTTCTTATTAAATTTAAAACGCGTTCGAAATAAATTGAAATACTTTTCCCAAAGTTGAAGTATATTTTCGCAATTTCCAAATAATTTACTGTTATATCTTAAGAGAAATGTAAACAACTACTAATATTTATTCGTATGAATGCCCGAATGTAATATTTTATTGTAAATAGGCAGTTTTGTTCAAATGCAGAGCAATTAGAGTATCTCTGAATCAAAACAGGTTCATTTGCTAGATATACATAAATATGAACTAGCAATAGTAAGTTGAATTGCATGAAAATATATGCAAGTAGTTTAGAAAAGCGAAGTAAAAGTATAATGTTATAAATTATTTAAGTAAAGCAATAATAGTAAAGTATCTTAATATCACAGGTAAAAGATCATTTGTTGCTTGGAGTTAAAAGTAGAAAACAATTATTTTTCATTAATAATTAAATAAATTACAATTTACTATACGTTTGATATTATTTATAGGTACGATACTTATTAGTAATTTCATACCAAAACAATAATTATAATTAGAGTATGACTATGAATTAGGTACTTATCATTAACTCTTTCTAAAATTCTTGGGTGGTACACATTCCTTAGCTTTATAATTCATTTAGAATGTAACCAGAAAATGTATAAGATAATAAACGTTAAGGACATTATACTGATACTGATCTACATTAACATCATACGAGTGTAATATACAGGGTGTTTGGCGTAAGTCCGGCACCACGAATATTTCGTTTATTTTGAGAGATACAAAAAAATGTTAATAAGCAAAGTTAAACTAGACAAAGGGGCTCATAAGATGATCATAGCAGAAATTTTGTATCACTGCCGGTTTTAGCGCAAATGGGTACAACTTTAAATCTAGCATAGGAAATCGGTATTTTTATATTTTTTTCAGAATATACATAAAATTAGCTTCACAATGATACCAAATTATCATAGTTTTACTTTAACCATTTCAAAATGGCAAAAATTTATTCTTAAAATATGTATTAATAAAATTCCATACAAAATAAAACATAGCAAGCTATGAAAACAATTTTATTATCTTATAACAAAAGAAAAGAATTTACCTACATTTGTGATAGTGACAATTTCTTGTAATAATTAAATAATTATGGCTCAAGTGAATTACACAAATGAAGAAATGGTTGATATGATTTTAATATTCGGAGAATGTCAAAGAAATTCTGTTAGAGTACTTCAACTTTATGGAGAGGGGTATCCTCTCCGACGACAACCGAGAAGACAATATTTTAATGAAGTTGTTAATAAATTGAAAACACATGGATCATTTAAACTGAAAAATCGACGTGCAAGAAGAGGAAATGAAGTAGATAATCATCGAGATGAAGAAGAAGAAAGAATATTAGCTTACATTAATTACAATCCTGAAGTGTCGGTGAGGGAATTAAGTAGAGAATGCGCGGTATCATGTTGGAGAGCATTCAAAATTTAAAAAAAAACATAGTTTTAATTCTTATAAGATGCACATTAGTCAATCTCTTACGGAATAACATTTTTCTCTAAAGTCATATGTTCGTCCAAAAAAACGCTGATTGTTTTAAAGAAGCACCTGTATATTTAGCAAATCTGAATCGGATCTAAATTTAAAACGGTTTGAATTCGGTTCCGGTTTATTGACCTTGACAAATATAGGTTTGGTTCGGGTTCAGGTTCATAATTTTTTTTGGTTAATTCGGGTTTTCGGTACAGGTTCAGGTTCAACTTCAGGTCCCTGAAGTCTCAATGCATGTCGCTCTTTTATTGTTTCAAATTCGGTCGAAAAAACGCCAATTTTAAAGAATAGTTTTCATTGGTAGACGCCCCTTTTGGAATGAAATGAGATAAATTTAATAATGATTTGTATGTTGCACGTAAAAGTAAATAAAATATTTTGTGTAAAATTGCATAACAAAATTTTATCTCTTGACATACCGGAATCTGACATCTCATGCTGTATATTCATCTTGTTGAAGTTCTTTTAATTAAGTAACCAGTATAAAGCGATTCAAAAATTTCGCGGAATTTGTTATATAAATAAGATAGTCGTATTCGCGTGTGCAAAACAATGCGGCCGTCATACACAGAGCACGCGTGTTTATGTCGAGTGCGTTCCGTTGCGCAACAGCCCCCGTGAATTTCACGACAGATTTTTTAAATAAATATCAATCCTTTCACTTCCACATTTAAACGTTTGTAATTATGGATGTCATAACAAGACCAACGCCATGCTATATGCTTCATCCGAGCCACATGTTCACTACTATTTTATTTTCTGTTGTTTTGCGCATAAAACGTGTAAGTCATATTCCTTAAAATTACTAATGTACCGAAAAACATATTTTCTTTTATTGTTATTAATAACAAATATTTTGGGCCATATTTTGTATCGCGTTTTCTTCTTTACTATTCGGGAGAGATTACAAATGTCAACATTTCTGAGATATCAGACTAAAAAAAAATCTGACGTGGCCAGCACAATACCTTCCGTCAATTCTACTTATTTTGTACAAATTCCATACAGAATTTTTTTTTGCAAACTTTTTTCTTTTTAGGGGAAAAATTGACTGATTTTACCTCGTACTGAACTATTAAAAAGAACAGTAGAAAATAAAAACATACATAGCATTATATTTGTAACATAATCTGCTGATTGGTCTTATGGCTATAATCTGTTGTATTACCTTATTTGATTTAAATTATTTTTCTTTTTTATATTTCCAGTAAAATCGTTTCACAAAGATATTATGAATTTTTAATTTGAATATTCTGTTTGCATTGTGCAGCTTTTAGCAGCAGTAGGTTGTAAGATATTTCTTTATATTGGAGTTATCAAAGGAGAAATTTTTGTCTCACACACATACATACACATACACACACACACACATACAGACAACGTGGCAAAAACAGTAAATTCGTATTAGAGGAACTCTAAAACGTGCGTATTCATTAAAAACTCACCACCGACGGAAGGTAAAAATCTGATGTGGCCAGCCATACCTCCCGCCAGTTTCATATTTAAAATAGCAATGAGCATGAAGTAAAGTATCACTAAGGTTGATCGTTTGTAAACAAAATCTAATTTGTTGTTCCAATAAATAGTCTGTAATACGAAATTTTTGATTATATTTAATTTGGTTTTTCCTCGAAAATCTGTTAAGAACTCCCAGTATCACATCCAGTTCATTTTATGTAGTCAAAATCTAATATGTTGTTTCCACCCCTATACGAGTTTTATATACCAAATTTGAGAAGTTTTTGATCATATTTTAATATATTCTTTTCAAGAAAATATATTCAGATGTTCCAGTAAAGTACCACATCCGATGTATTAATTTTAGCAAAAATCTAATATGTTATTCTCATTAATATAAGTTTTAAATATCAAATTTTGGATTATATTTTAATATAGTTTTTCATTAAAAACTGTTAAAGGCTTCAAGTAAAGTAATACTTCTGGTTTATCAATTTTAGCCAAAATCGTAAATAAATTAAATTGGATTATATTATAATATAGTTTTTCATTAAATATTGCTATGGGCTTCAAGTAAAGTATCTCTTCCGGTCAGTGGCGGCTCGTGACATTTGTCGGAGAGGAGGCTCACCTCAGGGAAAGAGCCATTTTCCGCCACTGCAGTTACCTATCGTTTAGATAGTACGAGTATATACAGAAAATACAGATGGTCTGGTTTAGCAGCAACGGTCACGAATCATGCCGATCTTTCACAAAGGACAAGGGAAGGCAACCTCCTACGTTAACTATACGCTAGTATAAATGTGGCTTGATTCACGTATCGTGTATGCATCACGAGTGTGGAGCAGGCCTTTAAAAACTATGGTCGCTAGTATGAATAAGTGATTAAGGGTGATTAGCAAGCATTTGACTAGCATTGTTTTATCTCTGTCAATCGTGTATGTATTATTTTAGAGAAAAATACTTCAAATTATAGTTATAGAAAAATTAATTGCACGTATCTTTTATTTAAAGCATATTTATCTAAAATAATCTGTAAACGATTGACAGAGATAAAACAATGCTAATCAAATGATCACTAATTACCCTTAATCACTGTTCATACTAGCGGCCTATGTTTTTAAGGTGCAGAAGAGCTTAGCTTCTGGTGTATGCACAGCGGACTAAAAAATAGGCGTAACAGAAGAATTATGCCTGAAGATCATCGGACACCTACATAATACAAAATTAATGAAAATTGAAAGAAGAATATTCATGAAAAAAAAATGTTTTGAAATAGATTTATCCTGATAAGTTATGGGATGAGGAGGCTCCTCTGACGAACCGCCACTGCTTCCGGTTGTCCAATATTACCCAAAATCTAATCAACAATTTATATGAATGCGGGAGGTAAAAAATGGCGCCAAATTTAATTCCCGTAAACTTATTGACGAAAGTGTTACAGATTTCAAATTGTAAATTAAGATATAAACGGCCTCAACCATATATTTATAAATTATATACCACACACATTTCGTTTTGTAGTATGTAGCAATAAAAGCAATGAAAGAAACATGTCTTCTTGTTGTCCTTATAGGGCAAAAGGAACCAATTCAATTCCTACCACCAAAGTAGCACGGCGTGGAAAGCGTTGGAGATCACACCTCTTTAATATGTACATGTGTTATTGACGCCGGCGAGCTCGCGACCATGACCTTTGCACAGTGAAGAGTGAAAACATCTCAGGAACACGTACGTCTGCACCGAGTCTAGGTGGAGCTGTCAATCAAATGCTCAGTCGGGCAGCACTAAAGTGCAGAAAGTCAGACACACACACCGGAAGATTTAGAAACCGAAATAAAAAATAATTTCATTGTGATATAACAATAAGATTGATAACAGGAATTAATCACAAATAGCAATATGAAGGTTAATAAATTAAAATTGGATTTCCTTTTCGGGAATGAAAGATACAAAGATTAAATAATTATATTAATGATTGTTTTAATTTAAGAAATTAATCTTTCAACAGTGGTATTTTATTTAGGTTGTAAGAACACAACAATTGTTATTACGAAGGCAAGAACTTATACTTGAAAAAAAAAACTTTTGTCACTGCGACTTATGTAATCTAGGTGTAAATCTTTAACATAGTTTTCTGGAGCAGTTTCAAACTTTTCATGAAGCCAGTTACTGCTCTAGGAATCAGTTTCCCGATCACATTTGTAAAGTTTCTTCGTCCTCTTCGCAGAGTCGACAAATACTGTTTTTAGGCATACCAATCTTACATAGATGATATTTCAGAGGACAATGATCAGGAAAGAGACTTGTCACAGTTCTAAAATCCTTTTAGCTGAGAGTGCTGCTTATGTTTGTCGACGAGGGTGAAATGAACTCCTTGAGATTTCTTCTAATAATAGCACCTGACTTAAGTAAATCTGATTTAGTAATTATTGCAACTTATTAAGAAAAAAAATTGCTGAAGAATTTCTAGGGCCACTTAAATCGGGCTATTAGGCGACTGCTAGAAACTGGATCAATTTTCAGAAAAACAATTTATTGCCACGTCAATTTTTATTTCTTGCTACCCTTTGTAAGGTAGATATAGGTATCGTGCTAAAAATCGCGTATACAGAGCAAGGCTGGGAACACGCCCCTCCCTTTAACTGTTTTATTATAAGTAATAGAAAAAAATGGCTCATATAAAAGTTTTATTATTTTAAATATACTATTTGATGGTAGGTATAGATATTTTTTTATAAAGTCAGATTTACAAAATATAAATATCAACTTTTATTTTTTAAATAGCAACCTATAATTATTTTAGTAAAATATAAATCGCCATTTTTTGTCTTTTTAAGGATGTATTAGTTTTTATTAATGTATTTGAAAAAAATCGAGAAAAATCAGATAATTGAGATATATGAGAAATATTTTTTATTCAAATATTCTAAATACATAAATAAGTAAATAATATGTAAGTAATAATAAGTAAGTAACAAAAAAATGTATACTTGATATTAACTGTTACATTTTGTTGTCTTCCCAGACTCACCCTGTATAGAGATTTTGGTAAATGACCACGTTTTAAGGTCCATACAACCCGATTTTAACATTTTCATGATGTCTGTGGGTGTGTGTGTATGTGTGTATGTATGCGTATATTTGTATGTATGTGTGTGTTTGAATTCTTTGGGTGCTCTAACTCAAATACTATTATTCAGAAAATTTTGAAACCATGTATTTTTGCCATATTCTAATATGAAAGAACCCATTAGATTTTGTTGTAAATCAGATAACTTGAAGTGGCACTTTACTTGAACCTCAAAATAGTTTTTCCTAAAAAAATAGCCTTAAATGTTATTTTTTCGCGATTTATGTTATTATAAAAATTAAATATTATTAATTTTTTTACAGGTATGCATTAATACTTTTTCTATATATACTAAATATATATAATAAATAAATTTATAATGTAATCTATTTTATAAATTCCGAAGCCTATGTTTTAAAGATAAATACACAGTTCAGATTTCAAATTTATGTAAGTGACGGATAAATATCACTGTCACAAAAATTATCATTTCAACTTTAGTGGTAACGTTTTAAAAAGAAAATAGTAAATAAAACAATAATTATAGTTAATTATTATATACGAATACAAAGGAACGTAGTATAGTTTTCAGCTCGTATGTAAGTAAGTATTTAAATAAATAAATAACGGGAGGTATTGTATTGGCCACATCAGATTTTTTTATTTATAACAAGTAGTCAGGTGCCATTATTTGATGTAATCTCGAGATAATTGGACAAAACTTACAACAAATTTATGACAATGTTACAACTAACTCGCAATGGCACTGAAAGTTACATTTGTTTCAATAATAGTTTCATCAAGTCAAGTAGCTTGATGTTTTTGTAAATTACTTGACTTGACTTGAAAATCAAGCTCTTCAAAAATTCATTACTTGACTTGACTTGATTTCCTATCATTAGTACTTGACTTGATCAAGCAATTTCAAGTAAATTCAAGCTACTTGATAACGAACCGATTATGTACGAAAACGCGCGAATCAGTAGAATCGTAATCTAGCTTTGTGTGGTACGGCCTGGCGCGCCATATGCTGTGCTGATTCACTACTGCAAGTTAAAAATTCTGCAGAGGTTTAAAAAGTTCACTCAATATTGGAATATATACTAGAATGGCCCGAGAATATGTCGACAAAATTTGAAGTCCTAATCATTATTATTAAGATAACTGTAGATGGTTAAACTATCGCACAAAAGCCCAAAAAGCTATACTCCATTCGAATTAAGAATAATAATTGGGACTTCAGATTTTGTCCACGTATTCTCGGGTCATTCTAGTATATATTCCAATAATGAACTTCTTAATATCTCGGAGAAAAATAAACTTCCAAAATGTGCTAAAATCGAATGTTATTTAAATGGGGAAAAATCAAGTGCATTTAGCAAATATTAAAATTAATCGGAATCATTGCCAGTATAATTTATTTATTTATTTGGAACCATTTTAGGGGGCGGTCCGGTTAAAATTCGACTTGTCCCCTTTTAAGGTCCACCATAATACACATACTATAAATAGTTTGTTAGTCCATATATTATACTTTTAAATCTTTTTTTTTAATTTTTAAATTTGAATGTATGATTTATTTTTATGAATAAAAGTCTCTATTTCAAGGTATATTATTGATATTTTTATTGATATAAAACATAAGGAAGTATATGAAAATGAAATGTAGTCTTGAAGAACTTTTGATTTTTCTGGTAATTAAAATAATAACTACTTGATTTTTTTCAAGTAATTGAAAAATAACTACTTGATTTTTCAAGTACTTGACATTTCACTACTTGACTTGACTTGAATTTCGACTACTATTACTTGACTTAAGCTTGGCTTGATTTCAAGTCAAGTAACTTGAATATCAAGTCAAGCCGTAAAACTCTAATAATAGCCTACTTTGTTTTAAGCTAATTTTAAAATTATCAGCGTGTAATATTAGATTTAAATGACAAATTTAAAAAATCGTTATTCACTTATATTTCTATATAAATATTTAACATTTGCTAGGAATACTTTTCAACCCTTTCTTTACAATTTTTTTTTTTAATTGATATCTCAATGTACTCCGTAGTTACGGAAGTTCAAACAGAACTCATTTTTAAATAGCCACCTGCTTTTTCTCTATCTATTGTAGTTGGCATTGTTTTAAAAACTAAAATAATGCCCACCTGTGCAGACGAAATGGAAGCATCCACTATTTCTTAAACTCGTTCTCGCGGTAACCTCGGCTTTCCAATGGGATATTTCACCTTATACAGAATAGAGGCGTGAAAGCACAAATATTTGCCTTTGCCGCTCGCTATGCCATACATACATCATCCTAGCCCGTGTTTGTCCCTGCTGTCATGGTGATTTGGTTTACGAAGTAGAAAATGCAGGAAATAAATGAAAGATTTTCCAAGCCAACGCCTACTTTCTGATAAATTTATAAGTGGAGTCGTTGTTACAATAATTAAATTAATGGGCTACCATAAAGGGATGAAATATTGTTAAAGTTTCTAGTTTCTAGAAAACAAGGCTATATACAACCATTTTTAAAGTTCAGGTTTATAAATGTCTCATAATGATTTTAATCTGATCTTAATTGTAGATAAAATGTGATTATATAGATTTCTACACTTTTCTGAAAGTTCGTCCTGCAATAAAGGTTTTAAATTTCCTTTTAAAGTAAATTATTCTATGAATTTTCCAGTATTAAAATTGACAAATGCAAAATTTTAAAATAAAAATGAGAGCACATTTATTTGATGAGAGTATTTGAGCGCAGATATTATCATAATAAAATGAAAGAGATGTTACTTTTTATGAACAGTAATTAACCTAAATATTAAACGTTGAAACATTCTTGACTGTAACTTGTAATGACATTAAAAACAAACGTTGTCATTACAGCATTTTTGAAATACATAATCACAATCGTGGTAAGTAAGACATTGTAAATATTTAATAGTTCTTGAAGTTTGCGTAAAGAGATGATCTTTTATTTTTTATAATTTTGCAACTTTTTGTAAGAAATACAGTAGGTAAATTATTTTATTTTGAATTAAAACGAATTTATGTTGATCTTGCATTATCTTTATTTGCAACATATTTATAAAATTATTTACAACGTTTCGACAGCTAAAATCTGATATCGTCATTAGGTGATCTAATATTAATGACAATACATACAAGCTTTATTCTAGTGTTTTGGGGCAGAACATTAGTGATGGGTGGCTGGTCAAATCCAATGGGTGGGTATTTTTTTCCTCCAGATTGGTCGAATTTCCGCACTCGGCTGGCTGAACACTGCTTTTTTGTTCTTCTGTATAATGGCTGATTCTCTGAACTTCCCCTTGTACCAGTGTTCTTCTTGCTCCCTCCCATTGGATACGGTGATTGTGTTCCCACGTATGATCTGCAAGTCCGGATTTTGATGTCTTTCCTCTCTCAGTGTGTCGTCTGTGTTCCTTAATTCTGATATCCAACGGTCGTTGTGTTATATATATATATATATATATATATATATATATATATATATATATATATATATATATATATATATATATATACAGGGTGGAAACGAACTTAATGTCATAAATTTAAGGGTGAGTAGTATGACATATGTAGATTACGAAACAGAAAGAATTTTTTTAAAATTCGCATATTTAAGGGTAGTTTTCATTAAACCAACATTTTGGGTACCACTGGACCACTAGCAACGCATTTGCATTCTTTTATCTATTACACAATTATTTTCGTTAAAAATGCTATTTAATTTA
Source organism: Harpalus rufipes (assembly GCA_951394225.1). Lineage (NCBI taxonomy): Eukaryota > Metazoa > Arthropoda > Insecta > Coleoptera > Carabidae > Harpalus > Harpalus rufipes. The sequence continues at coordinate 53,899,497 of OX596277.1, read as the reverse complement.
ATTATTAAGAATAATACCTTATACAACTAATTTTGAATGTATTTTTGATAACCATATTTCTAATGAAATATGAATTAAAACAGCAGTAAAAAAAAGTTTCCTTAAGAAAAGTCGAATTTTCGTTTTTCGAATTTTTAAAAAAATCTTTCAGTTTCGTAATCTACACATGTCATACTACTCACCCTTAAATTTATGACATAAAGTTCGTTTCCACCCTGTATATATATATATATATATATATATATATATATATATATATATATATATATATATATATATATATATATATATATACAGTGTGCGATTAAAGTGTGGAATATCAAAAAAAAAGCCGAACTCAGCCGGTTTTTATAAAAACGCTGAAACATGTCGATTTTAATTTCTAAAAATACATATTAATATGTACGATTCATCTTCCGACTTTCATTTGTTTTTCAGTTATGACGTCATCATAAAAAAATTTAAATGACAACATAGATTTTTAGTAGTGAAATCCGATAGTGTTTTTTCTTCTCTTTATGATCATGTAAATAAATCATAACGTTGCATAACAAAAATTCTGAGTAAAATCGAGTTGAACATTTAATAATAATGAAAAATCAAGATACCCTGATAAAAAAAATTAAAGTTGATTATGGAACTTATAACTTATAAATCATGAAAAACGAAAAGTTTTAAACTGAAAAATGAAAAATAAAGCAAACAAAATTAACACTATTAAATTAAATGAATGTAAATGTAAATTTTTATCGAGGTAGGTATCTTGATTATTCATTATTATTAAATGTTCAACTCGATTTTTCTCAGAATTTTTGTTATGCAACGTTATGATTTATTTACATGATCATAAAGAGAAGAAAAAACACTATCGGATTTCACTACTAAAAATCTATGTTGTCATTTAATTTTTTTTGTGATGACGTCATAACTGAAAAACAAATGAGTCGGAAGATATTAATGTGTATTTTTAAAAATTAAAATCGACGTGTTTCAGCGTTTTTATAAAAACCGGATGAGTTCAGTTTTTTTTTTGATATTCCACACTTTAATCGCACACTGTATATATATATATATATATATATATATATATATATATATATATATATATATATATATATATCTCGCATTCACAATCTACATGGTAGATACCTATTTATAGTTTTGCTGGCTGTTCTGGTTTTGTTATTGATAGGATGTTCTTGATTGTGGTGGAAACATATTACAACAGACTACGGCCTAACCATTGAGACCCAGACACCGAGGACGCCCGACCCACCCATTAGATCTCACCAGCCACCGATCACTAATGTTCAGCACCACAACACAACAACGTTGTGAATAATTTAAGTTTGTTCCAATTAAGATAATACATATTCAACATAAATTCGTTTTAATTATCTAATAAATTTAAAGATTCTGTTTAAAATATAAATACTCTTCTTTAGTCCGTTTTAAGTCCCCCAGTAATCAAGTTAATAACATGTGAGTATTTAAGTCTCCAGAATAGTAATTACTGTAACAGGACCTGAAAAATTTACTACTGGGAGAGCAAGCATATCCTATAGGGGAGCTTTGGAAGCTTGTGAGTACAGTAGAAACTTTCAAGTCATGTTGGGTACAAATTTTTTTTCGTGGTAAAATTAAATAAAAATCTATATCAAAACATTAGTTTATATTTTATTGTGAGGAAACTGTAATGACAATCTCTTGGGCGGGAAATAACAGATTTCACTTCCATCCCCACGGGTTGGAAATGTTTATGTTGAGATTGCCTAGCAACATTGTCATAGGTCCCTATAATAAAGTAGGCTAAACAAATTTTAAATAATCTGTCAAAAATATTAACAAAATTAAAGGTTATAACTCAGTGATTTATTCAGAAAATTTGATTTAAAAATAGAATGATTGTAAATAAAATAGTATACATACCTCGTTGGGAGTTTCATTACAGCCTCACGCTGTATCTCGCAATAATAATATACAGAAGCCCTCGGCTGAAATGAAACATATCCCATCTCGAATGTAATACACTATTTTATTGCGAGGAAATAAGAAATAAATAAATAAACAACTGATTAATTGCCGCTCCCTTACAGACAAGTTTTGAGCCAGCTGAATAAGAAAGGAAGGCCTAAAAAGTATTCAGAATAAGCTCATTTTAATTTTAACATCTCTGACAGTTTCTAAGTCTCCCATAGGTAAATTAGTTTGACAGCATTCAAAAAGAAGATTGATGGGGTACTTTCAAGAAGCGGAAGAACTACTTTGAACATATTTAAAATAAAATTCTATAAAATATGAAGTAGTGATCTCTACTTTTAATTTTGTAAATTTACACCTGAAGATTTTATAACCCATAAATTTGTGGTATCTTTTGCACACGTGTAAAAACGTCAGCGATGTCAGTGTGGAAGAAGAGCGGGCGAAGAAATTCAAACTGGTTTCAGTGCGGTTTAAGTGTGATGTAATGTGTGAAGTGCAATTAACTCAGATTTAAATGTGCGAGGCTTGATGACCTGCAAAAGCACCCAACAAATTGATTTTCTTCATCAATGCTTTTCATTGCGGTTTAATGACAACTTTAATTTGAATTTTGCCAATAAGAAGACGATAAAGTGTTTTACTTAATTTTACACTACATTTCTCACTGTAAAGAAATTATACCATTTATTTTCTATATATTTTATTTCAATGGTATTTTCAAGCAATAGCTTGTATTAACTATGTTCATCCTTCCTGAACTTTATAAATCACAGTTGCTAAGACGAACATATAAAGAGAGTTCGGTAAGGAAGGTATTGTCTTTGGTTAAAAAAATCACTAGTGGGTTTCTAATGAATAAGCATGTTTTGGGGGCCCTAGAATACGAATTTACTATTTTTACGATGATGTCTGTATATATGTTAGTACGCGTCTGTGTATGTGTGTGTGTATGTGATAATCGTTTCGGATTGCTTAACTCCAATACCAGGATTTCAAAAATTATAATTTTTTCGTATTCCTCGAGATCCATATGCAGACGTGATTAGATTTTGGTTATAATTGGTCCACCGAAACTACTCTCATTTGCAACTTTTAACAGGTTTTCGTGAAAAAAGCAGTTAAATATCATTTATTGACATTTAATGTTTCATAAATCAGCCAGCTATGCTAACCATGGAAACTACTAATATATTCAGATAATTCTAACTGACCGTTGTCAGTATCAATGAAAAGAAAATGAATGTAACACAGACTAGGATATTGAGATAGATGTTGGGGAAGACACGGAAAGATAGCGTAAGAAATGAAAGGTAAGGGTAATGCCTCGAGTAATAAAGTTTCTAGAAATATACAAGAGAGACGCTTACATTGGTTTGAACATATCATAAAAGATGAAGAATATATTGGAAGAAGAATGCTTAGTAATAGAAGGTAGAAGAAACTGAGGGAGACCAAAGATAACATAGAAGGACTGTATTGCGGAAGACTTAAGAGAAAAGGAACTGAATGAGAACGACACGCAAAACAGAAATGCGTGGAAGAAGAAAATAAAAGATGTCAATGTCAAGTACAATTTGCAGAGTTTATGAAATAATTTTACTGGAAATATAGGATCTTTTGCATGAAAATTTATGTATGAAATTTGTACATAATACACGGGAAAGACAGAAGGTAATGTGCCAACCACATCAGACTTAACTTTGCGGTCCGTTTTATTTTCCAAATTCTATAATAATGAATTATACGTTGTATTATTGTATTATTTGTTACATTACTGGTTACATCAAACTATTTGTATTCTTATTTAGACCGACCAAAGTTTTTTTGTGCTTCAAATAAAAGTTTTAGAGAATTAATTTATGCGTCTAGCACATCAAGTATTATTAAATTAGCCCTTTGTATAAGCGAGATATGTAAATTTAAAAATTATATACTTTTTTGTTTTTGTAATAAAGCTTGCTATGGATTAGGACAAAAACATAAAAAAATGTTCATGTCAAATTACATTAAATACGTGCAATTTTATGATTCGTACAATAACAAATATTATATTTTTATTGTGAAATTAGTCTTATTCATTGTTGTAATCAAATATTTCTTTGTTGTAATCAAAACTCTCTTTAAAAAGAACCGGGTTAGATTATGGTCGCTATATATCTTACTGTTTTGAAGTTAAAATTAATATTTTGTAATTTATTTATTAAAAAAATATGTATAGTTTAATAATCGTACAAGGAAGTCGTGTGGTGTCCACATCAGATTTTTACAGAAACAAATAACGATTTATCTTCTAGTCCACAGTTATTTTGAGTTTTATGGCCTGTTACACACTTTATAGTTAATACCTTAACTACAGGTTAACAAAAAAAAGTGCGTATCGAAATTTTGACAGTAATGTTTAACAACACATTTGACATTTTGTTTCGAAATGATATTGTCAATTTTACCAACGCTTAACAGTTCAAAGTTTATAATTTCAAACAGTTTTATTTAAAGATATATATTTAAAAAGTTGCAGCAGACTTATTCCGTAATGAACTAATTTTATTCATAATGTATGGCGCGGAGCGGAGCCTATCGTCCGCCTTAGTTTTGGCTTGGCGTTGGCGAAATACGACTATCAATTGCAGGTCGTACTACATGAGCCAACAGGCGTTTGGCTCCAAATGCATATTCAGAACGCGACCTCCTAATACTCTCCAGCACTCACATACCCGCTCTACTCATTAAACTTGCACAGACATTGTTTTTTATTTAAAATAACAAAAAAGTGTTTTTTGGAATTAATTAAAAAAATTGCTATGGTTGAAAGGAACCACAGATAGTGCCATGGGTCATTAGCTGTATATAACGAGCCGTATGAGTATAGGTAATAAGTCAGGGATGACATTGTATTTTGTGGTTGGTTGTGTTTCTGAAGCCATAAATTCGACCAGAGTTAAAATGAAAATCTGCGAATAAAAATATAATGCTCGACCCAGCACTATGTAATAAGTCGTGATAATTCCAATATCTACACTGTATTATTATTAATATCGATCTTCGATCACCTGGATGTTTATTGGTTTATTGCTGTAAATAACCTAGTATATATTTCTTTTAATGCCTCCTGAACTAATCTGAATCTAGGTATGGAGAAAGTGTATAAATACCAGGAGGTACGAGTACGTAAACAAATATCCAGAACAAAAAATGATGTGTGAATGTGTGGAGAGGCTGGGTCTCAGCATTGATTAGAAGTTGCTCTTGCTCCACACAAGGCGTACGCGTCTCGTCCCATCTCCCTTCGTTTCTGCTCCACATAGCATTCATGTCACACATCACGCACATTAGCATCTCTTTCAATTAATATCACCTGTCACACGGGGAAATTTATATATTCATTAGCCCTCTTTACTATCTCTATCAACGATGATTAACAGGAGTATGCATTACAACCATAACGTGTCTTGATAAAATCATCTTACTTTTTATTTAGCGCTCCATATGGTAATCTGTTTTATATATACTAGGTTTTATAGATATCGATACTTACTTTTACTCGTATGTTTTCTCTCTAATGGATGTTTAAAAATTATATCTTTATGGGGATATTCATCTCTGAGGCGAGAGGGTTTTGATGTAATTAAAATTTGATTTAGCTATACTAGTATTTTATTTGAAATCCTAACAAACATCGTCATTAAATCCTCGTAATCCATTATACAACATTTTCATGCAAATGTGTGTTGCCAACCTTATGATAAATAATGTACATATAAGCTAATTTTGATAGGTGTACGATGTACAATAGTAAATTTCTAGGTAAAATGAGAAATATTGTGCAAAAAGAACGAATTAAATAATTCCAGTAAAGAAGTTTGAGATAAAACACATGATTTTGAGTATTCACTACGATAACTTCAATGTCCGAAGGTTCGCAATTTTGAACATAAGTTCGTTTGTTTGGCTGACAGCAGCTGACAAATATAACAACATAACTAATAAAAATAAATATTCCTTTCATTTTCACAATGTTTCAATTTCAAATAAAATTGAATATGCATATCGGCCCTCCTTTTTACCTCCCGCTAGCCTTGCTAAGGGAGGTATAGGGATCGTGCTAAAAATCGCATATCGAGATTTTGGTAAATGACCACGTTTTAAGGTCCCTAGAATGATGCCTGTGTGTCTGGCCGCGAACCTGGGGACCCGGGTTCGATCCCGATCGACGCCAAGAATTACATCGAATTTAATGGCACAAAATTGACCCCTGTGGCGCACTCTCCACGCCAGCAATGAGTGCCCGTGAGGTGACGCCTGGTAAGCGCCCTCACGGTACAAATATTCTATCATTACCGATATCTGTGTACGAAGCAGATTGGCACATCCAGCAATGGGTAATATGCCGTGATGAAATATTTATTTATTTATTTATATATATATATATATATATATATATATATATATATATATATATATATATGTGTGTGTGTGTGTGGGTGTGGGTGTATTTTTACTTTATTCTAATATGGAAAGAAGTCATTAGATTTTGGTGGCAATCGAATAACCGGAAATGGCAGTTTACTTGAAGCTCAAGATAGTTTTTCTTCAAAAAATACCTTTAAATATATTTTTCTCAATTTGTTGTTATAAAAATTAAAGATTATTCTATGTTCTACAAGTCTGCTTTAATACTTTTTCTATTATATTTTATGGATAAATTTATAAAGTAATATAAAAATTATATCTCGGAGCTTATACTTTTTCCGTGGTTACATAGTTCAGCTCAAATGTATGTAACTGACAGATAAATGTCACTGTCAAAAAAATAATCATTTCAAATTAGTAATAGTAACGTTTTAAAAGGAAAATTGTAAATAGAACAATAGTTTTATGGAAACTAACTTAACATATATCATTTCTAACATTAGTAAATATGCAGGTGTGTATTTAAATAAAGAAACAAATAAATACGAATATATTATCACGGCATACTATCCATTTCTGGCTGTGCTAATCTGATTTATACACACATTTCGGTAATGATGATGACATATTTGTATTATGCGGACGTTTACCACAAGGGTTAATTTTATGCCATTTAAAATTCGAATTATTTGGCGTTGAACGGGATCGAATCGGATTCTCCAGATTCGCGACCAGACATCAGGCATGCTGCAACGAGACCCCATGGGTAAATGGCGGAAGGAATTGTGTTGGCCACATCAGACTTTTATCACTCATATAATTTATTTTTCTCAGCTCTATAGCCTCGGCAACTAAATTTCACATTCGTGATAAAAGTACCTTTCGTACATTGATACATAAATATTATGTGTCTAGGACGAAAAGTGTATCTTGAAGGTATAAGCAATTACGTGCTAATACCTTTATAACAATTTCCGTCTGAGATACATACATAGATATGTAATTTTATTTCATACTAATTTCTTAAAGTGGGTTATATTATTAAACAAAAGGTGTTAACAATTACCTACTCGAAAGCTCAGTCAAATAGCATTTATTCTTACTCTACCGACGTTTCGGTGCATCCTTGCACCTTCTTTAGAGTCTACAACAATTATACAACAAAAATGTAATACATTCAAAACAACATGGTCATTATCACACTTACTTACTTCATTTAATGTAAGAATAGCGTTGGTTTAGATAGGGATATTAATTTTGCCATTTGTTTGCTCAAACTGCAAATCTAGTTCACAAAAAATCGAAAAAAACGTTGTCAGTTATCAAATAAAATCTACAGAATTAAATGATGTTTAACCATGTTTTGTTGTAAATTTTCAGGCCTTGTACATTTTTACAGATAATAGATATTTATACACCAAGTGAGTTAAGATCATGTTCATTCATGAAAAGAAAGTTTAAGCCCGTAGGGCGAGTTGGTTTTTAAGTTACATGGTTTATATAATATTTTATTACATTTTGATGAAATAAAAAGAAAAACCATTATAATATTTAATTTTGACAAAATAAAAAACTAATCAATTAGAAGGTTGTGTATGACAATCGTCGTTGATAGACGTCAAGTCGTTTATTTATAAATTATAAACAAGTTTTATTTTCTGTCATTTGTGTCGTGAAAAATAGAAAATGGCTGATCTGTCTAATAAAGACTGTGATGAGTTTTATTTTCGTGACTGATATTTTAAATGCATTATTTGTTGCAAAGTGAGTTAAAATTCTGTGAGAATGATTTAATTTTTTTAAATCACTAGCAAATAAACAGTTACCTAATTGTTGTTGCTATGGAGTTAATAATGACAGTTTGAAACGTTAAAATTATATAAAAATATTTATTATTGGTAAAGTTTGGTTTCGCGAATTTAAATTATTTATTTACTTCATGTAAAAACAGCCGGTTATTACGATTGAAGTATATGTATAATAATAATACATGTGCATACAACATGACATGTTTTTAGATAAATATTATTATTATAAATAAGAAATTATCACCATTAAAACTCAAGAAAAAATTGGGAACAATACAAACGGATTGCCTATTTCATGCATCATTTAATAATATAACAAACACCATAAACATTACAGCTATTCTATTCTTAAATGACTTCTACTAATTCATTTCTATAATAACAGTTTTACAAATACTTTCTTTGAGTCCGCACGCGACTAAGTTTCATTCTCAGCTATGAAGATTAATGTGGTGTGAGATGTGGAACGATTGGACGTTATCTAAATTGATCTGCGCGATAAAAGGCTGATGGTCGCCAAGTGCGAAGATAATTTCTAATTGCGATCTGATGATAGCCGGCTACGCCCACATGCTAGATCACTCCCGCGGTACTAATTCTAACAGATAAATCAACAACCGGATAGCGGAGTAGATGAAACACTGGTTCTCGGAAGTCGACAGCATTTCTTTTCGCAATATATAGTTGTACAAGTTTTAAATTACACCAGAATTATAAAGGATTCAATATGAAAAAATCTGATGTGGCCAGCACATTTCCTTCCGTCAATCCTGTGTATTATGTGTAAATTACAGTAAAAATTTTGAAAGATGTCCGATCAAGGTCGTCTATGAATTGTATGATTTCAGATTTTTGCTCCGCCCATTATGACAAATTCAGTAGTGTCGTTTGCTTAGTTTTTTATGAGGGTACGTAAGATACTACTGTTATTTTATTATTATAAAAATATATAACAGTAAAAGCATTTAAAATTCAAAAATAAGTCAAAGGTAAGTTTATAAGGAAATGTAAAACCAAATATGTTAAAAATAAGATAATGACACAATGTCAGTGTCAGTAACAGAAAATAACGTTATTCGTACGGCTATGAATCAAGATAATGTATCTGAATTAATAAATAAACTTACGTTACAGCGAAAGTATTATCAACAACGAGCATCGTTTTAAAGTGGAATGTCCTAACTTAGTCGAAACAATATGTATTTTTGAAAGACAAGCTTGTTATATCCATCCTTATCGCACATTCTTATAGCCTTTGCAAAAGAAAGAGATAAATGTATGCCTATTTGTTAATTCGTTCGTGATACAGATGCCCTTGATCGGACATCTTTTAAAATTTTTACTATACATACATAAATTTTCTTGCAAAAGTTCCTATCTTTTCAGTAAAATTATTTCATAAACAAACTATGCAAATTGCACTTGACACTGACACCTTCTTCTTCTTTAGCTTTTCCCATTGGTTTAAGATCGCTATGTTTTATTTTCTTCTTCCACCCATTTCTGTTTTGCGTGTCGTCCTCATTTAGTTCCTTTTCTCTTAAGTCTTCCGCAATACAGACCATCTTATCATTGGTTTTCCTTTGTTTCGTCTACCGTCTATTACTAAGCTATTCATTCTTCCAATATATTCTTCATCTCTCCTCATGGCATGTTCAAACTATTGTAATCGCCTCTCCTTATCCTTCTTTCATTCCTTATCATATCTTTCCGTGTCTTCCCCAATATCTATCTGAATATCCTCATCTTTGTCACATTCATTTTCTTTTCATTGACGCTGACATCTGTCAGTTAGAATTTCCTTAATATAGTAGCTGTTTCCATGGTTATATAGCATAGCTGGCTGATATATAAGATTTAATTTTTTTATAATTCTTTAACTCTATATCCACTGAATATGAAATATAAAATGCAATTAATTCATATATATTCTTTAATATTTATAATAACATTAAATGTTAAAAAATAATATTTAATAGCGTTTTTTCAATAAACTGTTAAAATCTGCAAATAAGAGTACTTCTAATTATAACCAAAATCTAATCAAGTCTGCATATGGATGTAAGGAAGAGGAATACGTAAAAATTGTATTTTTTGGAATTCTAGTCGAAATTATTGTCACACACACACACATACACATATAGACATCATCGTAAAAATAGTAAAATCGTATTGTACGGACCTCAAAACGTGCTTATTCATTGAAAACTCACCACCGATTTTTTTAACCAAAGACAATACCTTCCTTACCTAGAGATGACAGAAGGAAAAAAGACTATTTATACACCAGTTTTATTAGTAAACTAGAATAAATTATGTACAATTATGTTATACGAAAAGCAAAATATAGGCGTTTAATATGGGAAAGCAGTTTTTCCCTGCGCACAAGTGGCCTTTTATTATTGACAATAATATTTCAAATTAATGTTGTACAAAATACAACATTAAATTCTACATCTAATTAAATAATCAGATTTTATTTTACACATCTCGAAACCAAGCAAAAATAATTATTTTAATAATAGATTCATACTTCTTCAGAGTTAACCATGCCATTGTAATAAATAATTATTTACACTGAAAAGTAACAACTTATTAAATAGCAGGGCATCGAACCCACCAAAATTGGGTTCGGGTCAGGTTCAGGTTAATTTGTTTTTTCTGGTTCAAACATTAATAAAATTTACGGTTTTGTTCTAACCTATATTCATACATGCAACATGTGCAATAATCTCATCAAATTCAAATAGCAATAATTTATTAACAATAGGTATTACAAACACCAATAACTTTAAATTTCCATTGTAATGTAAGAGAAAAAAATGTAAATTTGTATTTTTAAGAACATACATGCAAAGGAATGTAAACATTCAGCTTCCGTAATTACTTTTGTAAGAATTCTAATTATTATTTAGAATTAAACATTTAAATACAGTATATAATGTACAAATAAATTATAACAATCACAATAATGAAAATAATAACTGTGTAAACTTACCAAGCAATTATTTTAACAAAAGTTTGATAAACAAACACAACACATAACACATTTACACTGTTATAAATAATTGTACTAGTTGTACTGTTTTGACGTCTACACGTCTACCATGCCGCCACCTGTGATAACAAATTCCATAGACGGCGTTACACTTTTTCATTAGGGGGTGCATAACATACTCAGATTTTAAAATATGACAAAATTGAATGACTTTATATTTGACAGTATTATTAAAATTCCCTAAAGTAGCCGGCGGAAAAATATATTTAAATGAAATTATAATTTTCATACTTCATATAAAAAATCTAGCCACTTCTGTTTTTGGTTACATAAGTTTAGGGCGCTAGCAGTCATGTGACATTGTTTAGTAATTCTGTACTTAGATGTCAAATGTCAGAATTTTTCATTACAAATTAAGATTTTCTAAATTCACGTAGTTAATTTATCATTTATTTGTCAGTTAAAAACATTTTGATTTTTCAATTGGTTTCCATGACATTATTTGGAGGTGTGAGATTTATTAGAACAGATTATTATATACCTTTATATTTCTTTATCTCCAAATCTATAAAAGAAATAATAAAATCGTCCTTCCAACATCCCCAGACACACACGCGCACACATGACACATACATATATACACACGCGCGCACACACACACACACGCACACACACACACAGACATCATCGTAAAAATATTAAAATCAGATTGTAGGGACCTTAAAATGTGCTTATTCATTAAAATCTGGATATGTGGATGAATCCAATACCTCTCTTAGCGAGAGGTAAAAAGCTAAGTTGTAGGCATGTAGGTATATGTTATCGGTACTAAATTTATTGGTCATCGTACAAAAATAAATTCAGTGATTTCTATTTTTATTTATTCTGATGTATTTATCATAAGACCACACAAGAAATTTTTGAATGTTATCATATCTTCACGAAATGTGACACGTGCATTTGAAATTCATATAAAAATTTCTATAACCAAATATGCGGATTTAAGAGAGAATGACGTACGTATATGATACATGTACCTACATGATTTTCGAATTGACTTATAGGTCTCTGTAAATGTAGGTGGAATGCATAGTGCGTGAAAAGAATAAGAAAAGTTTTTTTAACATAAGAAAAAGTAAGACTAAGACTTACAGTTTGAAATACAATATTAATTCTATCAAATAGCAAACATGATTTATTTTAATGTATGTTTCACATTTTAAAATTTTAGAAAATTTCAGCTAAAATCATATTTTGTGTGAAATTTATATCTGAACTACTTTGCTTATCGTTATTTTTATTAATGTAACCTTTGACTTAAAACCGGTAAAGACCAACTGAAAGTTGAAACTTGATATCCAGCCTTCAATTTTGATATATCTTTTGACATTCAAGGAAAAGTATATGTTAAAATAGCAAAGATCTTTTTTTTCTATAGCAAGTTAAAAAAAATCTGATGTGGCCAGTTCATTACCTTCCGTCAATCCTGTGTATTAATTCCATAGGGCGCGAGCAGTCACATGACTTTGCTGACCTTGGCAAACAGATATGGGGGCCCTATTAGTTATGACTGACAAATATCATAATTTTTCATTCAAAATTTCATTTTTTGGTATTTTATGATTCCTTTTTTCGGCAACTGAATTCCATACTCCTAATAACAAATAAACCACATGAAATAAGAAAATCATGAAATTTTTAATGAAAAATTATGAATTTGTCAGTTATGGACATATTTAATAGCTGTCATTTTGACATGGGCTCCCACATCTGCTTGCCAAAGTCAGCAATGTCACGTTACTGCACGCGTCCTATACATAAATTTTCTTGCAAAAGATTCTACATTTCCAGAAAAATTATTTCATAAATAAACTATGCAAATTGCACTTGACACTGACATCTTCTTTAGTTTTTCCCATTCGTTAGGGGTCGCTATTTTTTTATTTTCTTCTTCCACTCGTTTTTGTTTTGCGTGTCGTCCTTATTCAGTTCCTTTTCTCTCAAGTCTTCCGCAATACAGTCCTTCCATCTTATTTTTGGCCTTCCTCTGTTTCTTCAACCTTCTATTACTAAGCTACTCATTCTTCTTCCAATATATTCTTCATCTCTCCTCATGACATGTTCAAACTAATATAATCGTCTCTAACACTAGATTTATTTATCTTATTCTTTCATTCCTTACCGTATCTTTCCGTGTCTTCCCCAACATATATATCAACATCGTCATCTCTGCCACATTCATTTACTTTTCACTGATACTGACATCTGTCACTTTGACTTATTTGAATATATTAGCAGTTTCCATGGTTAGCATAGCTGACTGATTTATGAAATTTAATATCTTTATAATTCTTTAACTTGCAATCAAATCGTATAAAAAGTAATATATTCTTTAAGTTATAATAATATTTAACTGAGTTTTTTCAAGAACACATACAGACATCATCGTAAAATTGTAAAATCGTATTATATAGACCCTAAAACGTGCTTATTCACTAAAAATTCATCATTGAATTGTTTGACCTTCCATGCCCAAAGGTGACGGAAGGTAAAAAATATATAAATGAAATTATTATTGAACCATCATTTTAAAATTTAGGCAGTGGATTCGGTTCCGGCACCCGGAATTTACCAGTACACCTAAAACTTCCGGCAGAGATTCGTTTAAGACAGGGTTTCTCAACCTTTTTTGCCTACCGTTCATGTTATCATATTTTAAGGAGCGCAATTTGCTTAGCTCCCACCTAAATAAATCGCGATAATTTTAATTCACTTTATTTTAATATTGCAAACAATGGGACACAAAAACAAATTATTCACGATGTTTTGCAGTCTAAAAACAAAAAAAAATCAATAGTTATTTATGCTAGAAAAGAGGTAAATAGTATTTTACCAGCCGAGGAAATGTTTGTCACCCGAGAGAAGCAAGGGCTGATAGTTAGTCCGTGATTGGTCAAAGATATATACCTCTCGAGCTATATATAAGATTACAAAATTGTTATTAACACAAGAGTCAAGGTTTGTAATGTAGTTTTGAAATAATTTTAGTAAATAATTATTGAGTACTCAATTTGAACTCGTAAGCTTTTGCAATTAAATAAGCGTTTAAACCATTCGATATTTTCATATAGGTACATAAACATAATTTATATAGATACAATGACTAACAAATTTAGTTCACAAAAGAATTACTGTTGTTTAACTTCTGCAATTAAAGTTTTTTGTTCTACACCTGTATCTTAACCTTGCTCGAATTTTCAAAATATAATTTCTGATTGTTCACGGACATATTATCAGTTCAATCTAATTCTTATATTAGCGCCAATATTTGTTCGGGAAATGTCAAAAGAATTAGCAAAAAACTAACCTTGTCTCTGAAATTCATATCACTAGAAGTTGATAAAGCAAATTGCAAACTACAATATTAGTTTCTCGATTAGTTACTAGGTAATATAAAGAAAAAATAAATATATTATCACGACTTTCATTAGATACTAACTTTACTTAAAGGAGTGGCTATATCAGAAATAGTTTGCTATTAATAATATGTATATATCTAACACATTTTTGTTTTTTTTATAAATAACAATGACAAACATATTCAACTGTTACTAAAAGTTTTTGTCCAAGGATTAAATTTTTTATAAAATTTCAATAATATAATATTATAAAAATCTGTTGTGGCCAGCACAATAGCTTCCGTCAATCCTGTGTATAATGTATAAATTCCATACATAATTTTTCTTGCAAAAGATTCTAAATTCCCAGTAAAATTATTTCATAAAAAAACTATTCAAATTGCACTTGACACTGACATCTTCTTCTTCTTTAACTTTTCCCATTCGTGAGGAGTCGCTATTTTTGCGTGTCGTTATCATTCAGTCCCTTTTCTCTCAAATCTTCCGCAATACAGTCCTTCCATCTTATCTTTGGTCTTCCTCTGTTTCTTCAACATCCTATTACTAAACTATTCATTCTTGTTTCAATATAATTCTTCATTTCTCCTGACATTTTCAAACTAATGTAATCATATTTCTTGTATCTTTCTAGAAACTTGTAATACTAGAGTTATTTTCCTACCGTATCTTTCCGTGTTTTCCCCAACATCTACTTCAACATCCTCATCTCTGCCACATTTATTTACTTTTTATTGATACTGACATCTGTCAATTTGAATTATATGAATATATTAATAGTTTTACTTTAACTCTGTATCTATTGAATATGAAGTATAAAATGTAATCAAATCGTATATAGAATAATATATTCTTTAAGTTATAATAACGTTAAATGTCAATAAATCAAATTTAACTGTTAAATCTTCAAATGAGGCTACTTCCGGTTAATCAATTATAACCAAAATCTAATCACTTGTTCTTCTGGATGTAAACTTGAGGAATATGAAAAAAATATAATTTTTGGAATCGTGGTATTGAAGTTATGGGATCCGGAACTTTTGTCACACACACACAGACACACACATAGACACACAGACACACAGTCACACATACATACAGACATCATCGTAAAAATGGTAAAATCGTATTATAGGGACCCTAAAACATGCTTATACACTAGAAACTCATCATTGAATTTTTTGACCAAAGACAATACCTTCCTTACCTAAAGGTGACGGAAGGTAAAAAATAGTATATTAAAGAACGAATGTTATAACTTATTTTATTTTGTGAGAAGGAATAAAATAATCGAAAATTATGAAATGAATTCTTTATACTAACGTAGTTTCAAAATTTAGGGAATTTTGTGTCAGTTGGTGATACTGTGACGTCAACATAACTCTCACAAATCATAGTATTTGTCATAACGGTAGCACTTCCGGTTTAACCGGAAGTTGCATTAACTTTCGTATTTCAAATGAGATACCCTATATATTTTTATTATATTTGGAATATACGTAAAATTACGAATTCAACGATACGCTTGAAGTGAATTTTTATCGAAGAAATAAGTTACAAAAACGGAAGAGAAAATTATGAATAATTAACCTGGTAAGCCATTACATTAAGTGGGTGGGAATAAGATTTGTTCATAATATAACAGTCATGGCAAAAATAACTTTTTTACAGTAAACAATTATTTCAACTGTTTTCACAGCCTACTTGATATCATGTTAATTATTCATAATTTTCTTTTACGTTTTTGTAGCTTATTTAAACAACTTAAATATTACTCAATATTATCTCAACTGTTGACATAATATTCTTTAAAAATTTAATAGCTTTTTGATTGACACTTTAAGTAGCAACCACCTATTTATTGACACCATATTTATAATAAATTTTTAAATATCCTGAAAGTAAATAAATTTTGAAAATTAATTACAGTAATTTTCGTATCTTTTCTCAATCTGCCAAATGATAAATTTAAGTATATAAGAGACTATGTAATTTTCTTAATTTATTCAATATTCTATATTCAAGAGTTTTCAACACCACGTCAAGTACATTTTGAGTTTCTCATGCATAAAATTTTGCATTTACTGTTTATTTCTCTGTCATTCAAAATAATAAAAGTATGAATGAGAATATCTTACGGTGTGTAGATCCCGTCAGAATATATTAATAATTGATTTGATATATTCATAGACAACATAAATGAATTTAATTTCAAACGAAAAAAAAAACAAATAGTAGAGTTTCTATTTCAGTGAAGAAAAGTACAAATAAAGATACGACTAGTTCAATTACAATTACAAATAGAGTAGAATAGGTGCAGCCATATATCGAGGAATAAGATATTAAGTTCTGTCTTAAGTGCAGAGTTCTGTATTAATAATGGATGAGCTTTCTTCAATAGTACTTACAACTTGCTAACTTCATAAACTATAAACTGATTCAAAGATATTCCAGTTTAGTATTTAAGTTTTGGTAAAATTCTTATATAATCATATAAATGTACAAGGTGAAACAAATTCCTTATATGAAAAACTTTCTTATTATGCACGCTACGGAAAATTGATGTAGGTCTTTATGAGCAAACTTTTTAAGACAATTTTAATAGGTACCACAAGAATTTTCGAACGTCTTTTGTTTTTGACCTACTTGATTTTCGCTTATTTTGAGAAAACATAAGCTACATGTAAGTACATAATTTGAACTTGCAATGCAAAACCGACAAAAGATGTTTGTTGATTTTACCTTCCGTCACCTTTAGGTAAGGAAGGTATTGTCTTTGGTTAAAAAATTCAATAAAAAAATAAATAAAATAAATATTTCATCACGGCATATTACCCATTGCTGGGTGTGCCAATCGCTTTGTACAGATATCGGTAATGATGGAATATTTGTACCGTGTGGGCGCTTAGCAGGCGTCACCTCACGGGCACCCATAGCTGACGTGGAGAATGCACCACAGGGGTCAATTTTGTGCCATTAAAATTCGATGTAATTTGTGGCGTCGGTCGGGATCGAACCCGAGTCCCCAGATTCGCGACCAGACACTCAGGCACACGGCCACGAGACCCCATAAAAATTCAATAGTGAGTTTCTAATGAATAAGCACGTTTTGGGGCCATAGAATAGGAATTTACTAATTTTATAATGATGACTGTATGTATGTGTGTGCGTTTGTGTGTGTGTGTGTGTGTGTGTGTGTGTGTGTGTTTTCATATTTCTCAAGTTTAGATCCATATGCAGACGTGATTAGATTTTGGTTATAATTGGTCCATCGGATATACCCTCAATTGCAACCTTAACAGTTTTTCTTAAAAAACGCAGTTAAATATCATTTGTTGGCATTTAATGATTATACAATTTAAAGAATATATTATCCTCAATACGATTTGATTACATTTTATACTTCATATTCAATAGACATAGAGTAAAAGAATTATAAAGGTATTAAATTTCATAAATGCAAAAAGTGGAAACCGCTATTATATTCAGATAATTCAAATTGACAGATGTCACTATCAATGAAAAAAAAAAGTGAATGTGGCAGAGACTAGGATATTGAGATAGATGTTGGGGAAGGCACCGAAAGATAATAGTAAAGAATGAAAAATAAGGGAAATAGCTCCAGAGATAAAGTTTCTAGAAAGATACAATAGGGACGATTACATTGGTTTGGACATGTCATAAGGAAAGATGAAGAATATATTGGAAGAAGAATGAACAGCTTAGTAATAGTAGATAGAAGAAAAAGAGGCTGATCAAAGAGTAGATAGAAGGACTGAATTGCGGAAGATTTGAGAGAGTTGGAACTGAATGAGGACCACACACAAAACAGAAATGAGTGGAAAAAGAAAATAACAAATAACTATTAACTTGCAGGAAGAATGAAGGTAAAACATATGAAAGAATAATTACATATAGGAGTTGCATTTACCTGTATATAAGATAATGATCCTAAGCATTCTTTCAAAATTTTTATACATGTTGAAATTTAAGAGAAGACGGATAGGTATGAAATACAACACAAAACAATTACTGTGAATAGCGGTTAGTGGCCGTAAATTAAATGTAAAATAGACGCTGGGAAACTCAAATTATATAAATATAGAACATTTTATTTAATTAATTTTACAACTTGACATATTCAAAATCAAAAATATAATGAATGTTTTGTTTCACAGCTGTTACGAGGTAACCTCGTAACAACTGCTCAACAATGGCTGGGAGTAATATGGCGGTAACTTGATATAAACAAAACATAACTGGCTTGATCCGCCACATACATATTTTAACAAAACTTTAACTATAAAATATTTTAAAATTAGTTATATTGAGTTAATTTGGCAAAAAATATGAAACTTCGTTTTATGGCCCCATTATATAAATGTATTGTGTATGAATTTCGTTGCTTTTTAAATTCACTCAATTTGGATTTGGTATTACGATTACGCATATTATATATGCAATAACTTGTAGATTTCGACAACAAAACTACTTCCTTAATGCAACTTGTTGTTTCTTATGTAACGGAATGTATGGTATGGTATGGATGACTAATTTTATATTTCAATTTTCTTTCTACATATAAGATTACAATGCTCATTATATATTCACAAGTGTTATGTCAATATCAAAATGTATGTAGTACGTGTCATATTCGAGTTGCCTTGGATTAAAATTGATTTATTCATCATATAATTTATTCCAATCGTGCGAAGTTATTAGGAAACCATCACTATTATATTTTGCAAACACTTATTTGCAATAGAGGTAGACGATTGGTGAAAATTTCATATTTATTTAAAGGAAGTTGCTAAATATTTAATCCTAATATGGTAACTATCAATATAAATTATTAATTTAAATAATTATATTTATTTACAATCATTAGCTATAGGCTATAGTTATAAGCCTGATTATGACTATGTCCAAAGAGAAACTACCAATATAAAAATCGAAAAAAACAAAAGTTTAAATAATAATAATGAAGAAATAAACGACATAAAGAAAATAGCGAAAATATTAAACATGTCGACAAACATAGGCACATACATAAAATACCGTATGTCCCATCATTTTGAACATAAATTTCAATTATTTTTTTATAATAATGCATTTACTTAAAATTTTGTAATATCTGCTTAATAATTAACTCTTTCAAGGTCGTGTTCTTTCACAAGGCGCAAATTTCTGTGGACACCCAGCTTTAAGATTTGGACGACATTTACTTACATTTGGTAATAGGTAATTTCATTTGCTGTGCTTTTGTCGATCATTAGCAAAAGCCGGTTATCTCACGAGAAACATTTCCTTATGGAGGAAGGTTTATTACGGATTTTCGTAACCGACAGTGAGTGAATTTCACAATTGCGTTAGACAATAACTTGGCAATTTGATGACAAATACAAATAAACCTCCCGCAATTCAATTTTTATTAATATAAATATATTACTACATAGGTATTTACTAATGCTTCAAACCATATTAAGTACCTTTGCAAATAATATAACCATTGTTATATCTACTGTTTTCTTTTAAAAACGTCTTCATTACTAATTTGAAATGATTTTTGACAGTGATATTCACCTGTCAGTTACATAGGTACATTTGAAATCTGAAATGTGTAACTAAGGAATTGTGTTTAAAATATATAGAAAAAATTTGTTGTGGCCAGCACAATACATTCCGTCAATCCTGTGTATTATGTATAAATTCCATACATAAATTTTCTTGCAAAAGATTCTAAATTTCTAGTAAAATTATTTCATAAACAAACTGCATCTTCTTCTTCTTTAGCTTTTCTCATTCGGTAGGGTGGCTGTTTTGCATATTGTCCTCATTCAGTACCTTTTCTCTCTAGTCTACCGCAATACAGTCCTACCATCTTATCTTTGGTCTTCCTCATTTTCTTCTACCTTCTATTACTAAGCTATTCCTTCTCCCTACCACATTCATTTTCTTTTTATTGATAATGACATCTGTTAATTTGAATTATGTGAATATATTAGCAGTTTCCATGGTCAGCATAGCTGGCTGATTTATGAAATTTAATATCTTTATAATTCTTCAACTCTATATCTATTGAGTAGAAATATATAATGCAATCAAATCGTATAGGGATTAATATATTCTTTAAAACTTATAATCATTAAATGTCAATAAATGATATTTAACTGCGTTTTTTCAAGAAAAATTGTTAAAAGTTGCAATTGAGGTTGATTGACACAAAAATCTAATGGCTTCTTTTCATATTAGAGTAGGGCCAAAATACTAAGTTCTAAACCTTTCCGAATGGATATTATTTGAGGTAGAGTATCCAGAAAATCCACGTTCACACACATACACACACATACACATACACACAACACACACACATATCCACATCCACAAATATCATTGTGAAAATGTTAAAATCGGATTCTAGGAACCCTAACACGTGCTGATTTACCAAAATCTTGATATGCGATTTTTATCACGATCCCTATACCTCCCTTACCGAGGGTAACGGGAGGTAAATAGTATATAAACTCTGAACAACAATTTGGCTCGGTACTTTTAAACACCGTCAAAAAAATAAAAATAAAATAAAACACGTCAGCTATACTAATTATACTGTAAAGAACATTCCTAGCAGTATTGAATATGTAAAAGTATTACAAAAAAAATATGTTCTTTTATAAGAGATAAAACAAGTTAGGCTCCATACTTATGCACGCCACTGTATATACAAAGATTATCGTGCCGGTAATGATGATAATTTTACCATCAAATTTCTAAAATTCATGTCATAAAAAACAATACTCCGTGTAAGTCCTACATAAATAAATATCTGGTTGAAGGGCTATAATTAGCAGATCATCTCCTGAGAACAACAATATTAAATGATACAAATTTACCATCATAAACATCTTCGTATTTACCGCATATAAAAATGACGAAACCTCTAGATTCATCGTAAGTTAGCGAATAAAAATCCCATATATCAGCTTAATCACCCGAACCTTCTTATTAAATTTCCCTTATGTACTTGAGACCGATAACTAAATAATAATGCCATACATTATCAGTCATTCCCTTATTCAACAACCCACCTTCAGTCGCTGAGAGCGCTGTTGGGTAATTGATATATTTATCCTCGTACGGTGGGTACCTTGGAGATTGCTGCGGCAGAGCCGACAAAGGCGTTAATATCCAGTGTATGCCTAAGGCCTCGATCAGTTCCTGACCAACGCATTTAAGGTCATGGCAACTTTTACCAAACGACCAGTGGATATTGCAATACCAATGCCAAAACAGCAAGAAAGATGTAAAATTATGTTTATATTTAACTCACTGTTTGATTAATAAAATATTAATTCAAATTTTGTCCTATTGTACAGCGAAAATTGCCCTAGATTTTATTAAAGGTGTAATAATTTTGTTGTCTCGTGGCCGTGTGCCTGAGTGTCTGGTCGCGAATCTGGGGATCCGGGTTCGATCCCGACCGACGCCAAAAATTACATCGAATTTTAATGGCACAAAATTAACCCCTGTGGCGCACTCTCCACGCCAGCAATGAGTGCCCGTGAGGTGACGCCTGGTAAGCGCCCACACGGTACAAATATTCCCTCATTACCGATATCTGTGTACGAAGCAGATTGGCACACCCAGCAATGGGTAATATGCCGTGATGAAATATTTATTTATTTATTTTATTTTATTTATAATTTTGTTACAATGACAATGGACACCGATTCTTATCTTACGGTTTCCTCTATAGTTAGACAGTAACTGAATCACATATTTGAGAAACAACATAAGTCAAAAAACAAAAATTTCAGGAGACACAAAAACTATCAAACAAAATGCTAGACCAAAAATAACTGAAATTTATTGCTCTTTATATTATTTATGGTTTTCCAGATGGTACCTACTATGATTAAAATTTTCGAAAACATGTAACTGGATAATGAGATTTTTTTTTTGTTTGAGTTATGTTGTTTTTACCTTCCGTCACCTTTAGGTAAGGAAGGTATTGTCTTTGGTCAAAAAATTCAATGATGAGTTTTTACTGAATAAGCACGTTTTAGGGTCCATATAATACGATTTTACCATTTTTACGATGATGTCTGTATGTATGTGTGTCTGTGTGTCTGTGTGTGTGTAACAAAACTTCCGGATTCCATAACTTCAATACCACGATTCCAAAAATTATAATTTTTTCGTATTCCTCAAGCTTACATCCAGAAGAACAACTGATTAGATTTTGGTTATAATTGGTCAACCGGAAGTAGTCTCATTTGAAGATTTAACAGTTAAATTTGATTTATTGACATTTAACGTTATTATAACTTAAAGAATATATTATTCTCTATACGATTTGATTACAATTTATACTTCATATTCAATAGATACAGAGTTAAAGAGTTTTAAAGAAATTAAATTTTATAATTAAGCCAGCTATGCCAAATTTGGGAACTAGTAATATAATCATATAATTCAAATTGACAGATGTCAGTATCAATAAAAAGTAAATTAATGTGGCAGATATGAGGATGTTGAAGTAGATATTGGGGAATATACGAAAAGATATGGTAAGAAAATAACTCTAGTGTTACAAGTTTTTAGAAAGACACAAGAAAGACGATTACATTGGTTTGAACATGTCATAAGGAGAAATGAAGAATTATATTGGAACAATAATGAATAGTTTAGTAATAGGACGTTAAAGAAACAGAGGAAGACCAAAGATAAGATGGAAGGACTGTATTGCGGAAGATTTGAGAGAAAAGGAGCTGAATGAGAACGACATGCAAAAATAGCGACCCCTAACGAATGGGAAAAGCTAAAGAAGAAGAAGATGCCAGTGTCAAGTGCAATTTGAATAGTTTGTTTATGAAATAATTTTACTGGAAATTTAGAATCTTTTTTAAGAAAAATTATGGAATTTATACATTATACACGAGAATGACGGAAGGTATTGTGCTGGCCACAACAGATTTTTTGCCTTTGGTAAGGGAGGTATAGGGATCGTGCTAAAAATCGCATATCGAGATTTTGGTAAATGTCCATGTTTTAAGGTCCCTATAATCCAATTTTAACATTTTCACGATGATGTCTGTGTGTGTATGTGTATATGTCTGCATGTGTGTGTATATGTGTGTATGTGTGTGTGTAACTTCTGGGCACTCTAACTCAAATACTATCATTCAGAAACTTTTCAAACCATGTATTTCTACCTTATTCTAATATGAAAGAAGCCATTAGATTTTGGTGTCAATCGGATATCCGGAAGCTCAAAATAGTTTTTCTTCAAAAAAATACCTTTAAATTTTATTTTTCGCAAATTGTTATTATAAAAATTAAATTTATTCCATTTTCTACAGGTTTGCATTAATACTTTTTCTATATTACATTTTATGGATAAATTTTATAAAGTAATATAAAAATTATATCTCGGAAGTTATGCTTTAAACACAACTCCATTATTATACAGTTCAGCTCAAATATATGTAACTGACAGATAAATATCACTGTCAAAAAATGATACCAGTAACGTTTTAAAAAGAAAATTGTAAATAGAACAATAGTTATATGGAAAGGATCTTAATATACCTACATCATTTAAAATTAATAATAATAACGTTTTAAAACGAAAATTGTAAAGAGAACAATAGTTATGTGGAAAGGAATTTAATATATATAATTTCTAGCATTAGTAAATATGCAGGTATGTATTGAAATAAATAAATATATTATCCCAGCGCAGCATATTACCCATTGCTAGGTGTGCTATTCTGCTTTGTACACAGATTTCGGTAATTACTAGCATGGAGAGTGCAACACAAGGGACAATTTTGTACCATTTAAAATTCGAAATATTTACCGTTGATCGGGATCGAATCCGGTACCCCAGATTCGCAACACAACATCACGCACGCGGCACGAGACCCCCCCACACACACATAGATATCATCGTAAAAATGTTGAAATCGGATTGTAGGGACCTTAAAACGTGCTTATTGTTTAAAATCTGGATATGCGATTTTTAGCATGAATCCAACACCTAACGAGAGGTAAAAAATCTAAATATTGAAAAAAAATTAACATGTAGTTACTTAAATAGGTGATTCAACTGTTGTTGTCAAAATATACTATGTTTAAACCGATTACACAAACAATCTCATTTTAGTCAAAAAATATGACATTAGTTGTTTTTGCATGAGGCCACAGATTTCATTTTATAAACTCTTTCATTACTATTATAACCTCTTTGGCCGATACAAAAATGGTTCTCATATGACGAAACGACAAATATATCTGTTGAAATCGTTTAGTATCGTCGAACTCTTGACCAACATCAAAGAATCTAACACTGTCTAACGTATAACCTGAGTCTACTCTCGGTTTCATAGTTTATGTAAGTCTTTAGACCGCACGTTGAAGAATCGTTTATTCGCGGTTGTGGTTATGACAAATGAGATTTCTCAGTTACCATGAACATGAAAAGTTAATGGCATTAAATTTTATGTATTTTTTCAAGTTTATGAACCGTAACTGTAATTAATTGAAATACTCTTTTGTGCAATTTGAACATGAAAGAAAATTACAACATACGTGAATTGTTTAAAGGTTAAATTTGATACGCATGAAGATGAAACGATATTGAACAATATAAAACCGTAACCTTTTAACAATGTAAAAATTACGTTTTATTGAAGAGGGTATTTTTGTCATCCCGCAAGCGTTTATAACTAACGTGGGGAGTACACCACAAGCCATTTTATTGTGAAATATATAATTTGAACTCTAATCGGATTCAAATAATGAGGTTTTGCAAAAAATATATACATGTATTTATATATTTTACCTCTGGCTACCCTTAGTAAAGGAAGGTATATGAGCACGTTTTAAGGTCTCTAGAATCAGATTTTGACATTTTCACGGTGATGTCTGTGGGTGTATGTGTATGCGTGTGTGGATCCTCTTTACTGAAAATTTTCAAAACGCGTACTATATTCTACTTTAATATGAAAGAAGCCATTAGATTTTGATGTAAATCAGATAACTGGAAATGGTATTTTATTTGAAGCTCAAAACAGTTTTTCTTCGAAAAATACATTTCAATTACATTTTTTCGCGATTTGTGTTATTATAAGAATTAAAGATTATCAAATTTTCTACAGATATGCATTAATACTTTTTCTATATAATTTATGAATAAATTCATAAAATAATTTATTTTATAAATTACGGAGTCTATATTAACGATAAAAATGTGTCCTTGGTTACACAATTCAGATCTCAAATATAACTGACAGATAAATGTCACTGTCAATAAATGAATCATTTCAACTTAAAAATATTATTATATTAAAAATACATTTATAAAATATCTAATTAATAAACTAATTTTCATATGTTTGTAAAAAAAAAGAAAGTAAAGTCACTATCACAAAATAAAATTACATGCAAAGGAATTTAATGCAAGAGCCAGCATTAGCAAATATGTAGATATATATTTAAGTTAACACAAATTAAACAGCTGGCCACATTCGATTTTTTATTATGAAAAAACAAGGAAATTATCACCGTATTTATAGTCGTTACTAAGGGATTTGTTTTCTTTATTTAAGACATTGACAGTTAATTTTGAATATAAAAATAAATAATAACAATAATTCAAACTCCGAAATATTAAATAAAACTCGTAAGTACCATGTTTTAATACATTATGAATATGTATAGCAAAAGTTAGGTTAGGTTACATTGCAAAAATTTATTATGTTCTCTCGTTAAATATAAGCTCGTGATATGATTAATAATCGAAGATATTGCTCGTGAAACCGAAGCAGCATATTTCAACTCGTCCTTCGGACTCGTGAAATCTGCAGCTCGGTTTCACTCGAGAATATCATCGATGATAATCATATCACTTGCTATATTACGTATGAGAACATAATTCATTAGTCACGTGACATATTCCGCCAATCAACATTCAGAATCTCCCTAGTTATATGTCTATAACAGCGATGATAAAAAACAAAGAAATTATCACCGTATTTATAGTCGTTACTAAGGGATTTGTTTTATATATTTACGACATTTACAGTTAATTTTGAGTATAAAAATAAGTAATAACAATAATTCAAACTCCGATATATTAAATAAAATTCATAAGTACTATGTTTTAAATATGAGTATGTATATCAAAAGTTAGGTTAGCAGCACACACAAAGTGATACAAATTTTCATTATATTTTCTCATTAAATATAAACTCGTGATATAATTAATAATCGAAGATATTGCTCATGAAACCGAAGCCGCACATTTCACTCGAGAATATCATCGATGATAATCATATCACTTGTTATATTACGTATGACAATAAGTTTGATGGAGTCATTATAATATTGATGAATAAATTATTACTTTTTGAAACAAATGAAACTTCTCTTCATTTTTTATCAAACCTTGTAAATATCTTACATAATAGAGGTAGGTGTATTTTCACTTCTGAACTTTGAAATATTTTAATGTTTTAATTTGTAATTCTATATACGTAATGCGGAATCAAAATAACTTATAAATGAAAATAAATTTGCAATAAAAATAAGAAAAACAATTAAAGGCTGTTTACTTTTGTATGCAAGAAGTTAATTGTATTGTTAAATAATAAATGACTTTATTCAGAAAAGCAATAAAATATTTAATTACAATGTAAATGCAATATGCGTAAATGTAAACAAAAGATTACTTTCTTTAAAATGTATAGATATTATTGTTATTAAATTTACTACTATTTTGTTTTTCTTATATAAGTTTCTATTATTCAAATCAATAGTTCATTTGTTTTTACACCCGTTTGTTTCCTATAAACAAATAAAAACTTTTCTAATTTAAATTAACTTTCTAAGCAAAAGTACCTATTATCTGTACCAATTAAACATTTATTCTATATTACATGATAGTTTCTAATTTCGGTTGTAACTTTTTCCGTACTTTGCAAAAAAATGCAATAAAATTTCGTGAGTGGATTAAAGTAATGCAAAAAAAATGAAAATAATTACAGAATTAAATTTGCGGTGTATAAATGCTATAATGGGATCCGGAAGGAAATGTTTATAAAATCATGTTCCAAGAAGTTATCTTAAACGCTGAATTAAACATTAATGTAATTTGCACCAATGATAATTTTGATCAGTAACCGTGAAAATAATTATTCTCGGAAATTATACTTTTTACGACCGTAAGTTAGATATTAGATATATAATTACTCATTAATTTTTAATTAAAGATTACTGATACTTCACACATAATGTACTGACACTGAAACAATAATTTTATTTACTTACTGATTTAGTTGACCATTCACATTAAAACGAGCTTAAAATTGTATGAGAGATTATTAAAATATATGAAATATTATTAGTTTTTGAAATATTCGTGATTTTAATGCCCTTAACATATACATCACACATCTACTCTATTCCAAATATTGCTCCTTTAAAACCTTCTGCTATTGCCTTTTTGCAATGCAAAATTGTATGAATTTATGATGCCACTTCAGATAGAAATCAAATGCGTTTGGATGAAGATGAAAGATATGTTGAATGACTGACAGAAAGTAGTAAACAAAATTTAGATTATAATATATGTACCGATATCTGTGTACAAAGCAGATTGGCACACCCAGCAATGGGTAATATGCCGTGATGATATATTTATTTTTTTATTTATATATGTACGTAGTTTTTTTTTATTAATTATTTTATAAATTTGCTTATTTTGCGCATATTTCCCATTATTAATCAAATACTTACTGTCAGGTCCTGAAAATAATAAATAAAAATTTATAGGTATGTGAAATTTTATTTTTTATTGCGACAAAATAACAAATAAATAAATAAACAACTGATCACCATGGAAACATCCATGTAGGGATTGAAAGACAAATATTACAATGATCCTTATTGTAATACAAAGACAAATATTACAATGTTTCTTATTGTATACGAGTTAGCGTAATCGAGTCGTCGGCGAGTTACGCAAAGGACGAGTTTTACAACTGGACATTGTAATAGGTATGTGTTTTTCATACTATTTTTCCTATTTCGCATTAATTTACTTTTATTTCAAAATTACTATTGGAAGAAATATTAAAATATTAAAATTGGTAACACTGACAGTTTCAATAAATATTTGTAATTTAATTTATTTTGACAACAGTTAGTTACAAGTTAAGTTAGAGTTAAAATTTATATTTATTATGATTATGAACCTACAAATACTTTGAATTTTAATTTAAAAGAATGCTTTACTGTTTGATGTATATATATATATATATATATATATATATATATATATATATATATATATATATATATATATATATATATATATATATATATATATATATATATATACAGGGTGAGTCACCGAAATCGCCGTCTTCGATATCTCCCTTGTCGTTAGAAATACAACATATACGAACATATGAATTTTGTTTTAGTTTTCCACGGCGTTGCCAAGTTATTCCGTTTTTTCTCTAAAAAAGACCGAATACACGCATTGCTTTATAAAGGCTTACTGAAGTTATTTTAATAGTAAGAATTAAGAATTTTCTTTTCAGTATAACTGTAATTATATTCTATGTTCTGACATATTTTTTTTTAAATGTAATTATACAGGCTGTTCAATACAGCGAATCAAATGTGCTCAATTTCAAATGACCATAACTCGTCATTTTCAAATGGAACACTCTATATTTTATTATTCAGTTGTGTGTATTTTTGTATTATCTTCATATATTATTAAGGGTATCCTATGCCTAAAACCAATAATTTCGGAGATTTTCACAATTTTTCTCTAAATTTATATATTTAACTAAAAATTAAATCTAGTATACCATTGATATTGTTTTTTGAATAAGAAACAATTGTAGTAATGATAGTATTTTCATTAGCCAGGTTATTATTAATAACAGATGGATTAAGTAAATTATTTTTTTAATATGAGTCTCTCGCAAGAAGAACTTACGAATATGGTGTATGCTGGTCAGGCCAGGCGTCACCTCACGGGCACTCAATGCTGGCGTGGAGAGTGCGCAAGAAGAGCTTACGAATATGGTGTACGCACTTGAAGAAGCGGCAACAAACGCTCTTTTGGCATCAAGAATTTATGCACAACGGTTTCCGGGAAGACGACATCCAAATCCGCGTTCTTTTGAAAAACTAAGGGAAAGGTTTGAAAGAACTGGTCATGTTCAGAGGGTTTCTTTCCGCTTTTCCAAGTGCGTACACCATATTCGTAAGTTCTTCTTGCGAGAGACTCATATTAATAAATTAATTTACTTAATCCCACTGTTATTAATAATAACCTGGCTAATGAAACTACAGTCATTACTGCAATTGTTTCTTATTCAAAAAACAATATCAATGGCATACTAGATTTAATTTTTAAGTGACTATATAAATTTAGAGAAAAATGGTGAAAATCTCCGAAATTATTGGTTTTAGGCATAGGATACCCTTAATAATATATGAAGATAATACAAAAATACATACAACTGAATAATAAAATATAGGGTGTTCCATTTGAAAATGACGAGTTATGGTCATTTGAAATTGAGCACATTTGATTCGCTTTATTGAACAGCCTTTATAATTACATTTAAAAAAAAATATGTCAGAACATAGAGTATAATTACAGTTATACTGAAAAGAAAATTCTTAATTCTTACTATTAAAATAACTTCAGTAAGCCTTTATAAAGCAATGCGTGTATTCGGTCTTTTTTAAAGAAAAAACGGAATAACTTGGCAACGCCGTGGAAAACTAAAACAAAATTTATATGTTCGTATAGGTGAATAAAATACAATTCAAAATATATAAAAATATATAGGGTGTTCCATTTAAAAAAAGACAAACAATTCTCGCCGAGCCGTAATGCAACACCTTGTATATGTGAAAATAATTTTACATTATGCTCCTTGAGTAGTCGAATAAATTCTGTTAATAAACTTATGTTGTATTTCTAACGACAAGGGAGATATCGAAGACGGCGATTTCGGTGACTCACCCTGTATATATATACAGGGTGGGGCAGAAAAACCTATCCGATTTCAAATCCCTTTTTCTCAAAAGAGGGTGCAGGTAGAGTAGTGGGGTAAAAACCGTTAGAAAGCCGGTTTTATGCCATTTGTCAGTAGTCAACATGCCTTGGTCTGGTGAACATCGTGCTTTTGTTATTGAGCGGTTTATCGAATGCGGCGGTTCGATAATTGCTACACAACGTGCTTTTCGAATTCATTTCGGACTCGGGCGTCATGATCCTGTTCCACATCACGCTACGATTAAAGTGTGGGTGTCAAATTTTAGACAGACGAGTTCAGCATTGAAAAAGAAGTCGCCTGGACGTCCCAGGACAGCAACAGGACCTGAAAACGTGGCCAATGTGAGAGCCAACAGCGAGCGCTATTGTTTCATGCTGGAAAATTTTCTTAGACCCAAAATGGAAGAAAATGGCGTGGAAAATGTGTGGTTTCAACAGGATGGGGCAACCGCCCACACATCGCGACGATCAATGGACATTCTCAGGGAACTGTTTCCCGGTCGCCTCATTTCCCTGAGAGGTGATCTTGGCTGGCCGCCGCGCTCACCGGATCTCACTCCATGTGACTTCTTCCTTTGGGGTTACCTCAAATCGAAGGTTTACCAGCATCGACCAAGGACCCTTCTTGCTTTACGAAGGGAAATTGCTCGGGCAATTGAAGAAATTCCTGTGGAAATGACGGTGAAAGTCATGGAAAGCTACCGCGAGCGCCTAAATCAGTGTATCCGCTCCCAAGGACGACATTTGAGTGATGTGCTTTTTAAAACTTAAATTTAAAAATGGCATAAAATTTGCGATATGTTAATAAAAATTTTTTTTGACAAGTTGAGTGGTTTTAATTTTATAACGTTTTGAAATCGGATAGGTTTTTCTGCCCCACCCTGTATATATATATATTACTATAAAAAATCGAATTTCTTTACTTAGTTACCAACTTCACAATTTGAAGAATCCCCAAAAACATTTGTACAATATTATTCATTGTAACACTGTTTGTGATAAAAACAGTTGCACAAAATTCACTTTGTGAACGCGAAATAGAAAAAGTTATTTTCCGATCCCTTATAGGTAATTTTATAACCTATCTCAGCAAAGAAGAATTTTTCGGTCTAAAAAGTGATCAGAAACAACTCATTTACTGTACGATCGCGAAAAAAATTAAGTAAATTATCACTATTAAACGTACAATATTTATATTTATAAATGTGATTTCAATAATAGTATTTTATGGATCTAGGACGAAAAGTGAATATGTATGAGCAAATTGTGATTGCTTGTGAGTACCTTAACGACACTTTTCGTCTGAGGTACATGCATAATTTTGTGTCATACTGGTTTCTAGTTATTAAATTATTAAAAGAAATTTACAGCAATTTGTAGCTGTATTGGTTTTGTATAAGTAGACTAAGTCGCAATTGTTAGAAAATCCTAG
Organism: Harpalus rufipes; assembly: GCA_951394225.1. Lineage (NCBI taxonomy): Eukaryota > Metazoa > Arthropoda > Insecta > Coleoptera > Carabidae > Harpalus > Harpalus rufipes. The sequence continues at coordinate 53,867,360 of OX596277.1, read as the reverse complement.
CAAAATTTTGACAGATTGACAGATTGAAAATGTTTTTTTCTGGTTTCATTAACATTTTTATTCGCTATAATTGATGAAAAATACAGTCCTTGAGATATTTTGGATAAAGCTGCTGAGATGAAGAACAATTTAATTCTGTATGAATAAAGGATTCAGTATGAAGGTAAGGTTTTAAAGTCCTAGAACTTTAAAATATTATTTTAAAATTCTAAGATTTTAATGTTGCACTTTTTGTTTTATAAATCGTTCAAAAAACGTTGCTTTAGAAACCAGTATGACAAAATAAATTTTGTATATTACTTATATACCTGTTACAGTAAATGTGCACATTGCCCGGCAAAGGTAGAGATTTGCTTGAAATTGTTTTCGCTTACAATTCAACTAAATATAACAATAACCTCGCGTAACGCACAAAACTTACCCCGAGTTTTCTAAGAGTGACTTTTATGCGTTAAGTGAGGTTATTGTAGTTGCTTGGTTCAAGTGCATAAAAATGGTTTTGGACAAGTTTGTACATTTATAGACAATGTTCACGTTATCCCACTATATACTTTTATGTAACATATACATATAATAGTGGTGACGCCTGGTAAACTTCAGCACGGCCCGAATATGTCATTATCTATATCTGCGAATAAAACAGATTGGCTCACCCAGCAATGAGTAATACTTACGTCGAGATGATATAAATTTTTATTTTTATATTTGTTTTTTCCTAAGTAATGCTCCTGTTTCGTAGAAGACAAAGGCTTAACATATTTAAAATACATTTATCTTCAATACTTGTCCGATACAGACGACCCATTGGGTTATTTATATAAGCACGTACATACTTTTCCTTATTTAAGTACATAAACAGTGCAAGTAGCAATGGAATTACTTTTGCCTTGCTGTAAATGTCGCAATGTCTACCGGTTTGATTTTTAATTAAACCCTGTTCGCGAACAATGTCGCTTACTTTGCTCGTGACTGCCCCGTCCCTTGTCCCACTTGTACGGCTATGACTCCGGCTCATATAGACCCATACAGTATGATAGAAAGTTTGTCTTTTTTGGATTTACAGAATGTGGATTGCGGGATAATGTGTATGATTGTTAGAAGCTGTTGCATAAATGTAGAGGAAATAATACAAGCATTGTTTACTGGTTAATAGTAGTAGTTTAAGGGGGATATATTGCATGGTAATGCAGTGTTGGGCAAATGTAATGATAGAGAAGAAGTATTGTTTATTCATGGATACGCAAGAACTTATCTTCCAATGAATGATGGTTGCAAATTCACTTTTCACGTCATTTTATGAAACGATCGATAAAATTGGAAAATATTAATCTGTACTCAATTGCTCAAGTTCCTTCAAATAGCTAGGAAACGTGTGCATTGTTAAATTTGACGTGCTAAATTTTGACATATAATATTGTAACGTTTTTATTTATATGGGTGAAGTGTAAAACATAGACAAATATTATTAACTAAAAGAATACGTTTATTAAACGATAAATAACTAACGATTAAATAATAAAAGATAATAAAAACAACTAACAACTAACACTATGATTAAATAATTATAAACACTAAGAATATTATTGAATGCTTAAACACTACGATTATTTATCTAACTAACATTTATATCACTACACTTATTTATATAACTACATTTATTTATGTTAACAACTTGTAAACTGTTTATTTATATCACTGAGTTCATTTCTGGTTGCTTGTATAAATGAGACTACTCCCGCTGTTCTCCCGACGGTATTTATACAGCCCCTATCATTCTAGAACTCTTCTGAAGCGACAATGACCTGTATACAAAAGAAATGGGTCACGGCGTAGTTTTCTAGCCGGCGCGTCGCGGGGATTTCAACATCTCTGGACGTTCTTTCGAAGGGATTACGTTATTGTTCGCGAACATGCTATCAGTAGCGGCACAAGCATACTTTTCTCTCAGGGGCGCACGTCACAATATGTTATTAGTGTATAGAAATTAACTAAATTGTGTTTGAGTATATTTTCATACGTAATATAACAAGTGATACGATTATCATCGATGATATTTTCGAGTGAAACCGAGTTGCAGATTTCACGAGTCTGAAGGACGAGTGAAATGTGCTGCTTCGGCTACACAATCAATATATTCGATTATTAATAATATCACGAGCTTATATTTAATGAGAGAATATAATGAATTTTTGTAACATATTGTGTGTGCTGCTAACCTAACTTTTGATATACATATTAATATTAGTTACGAGTTTTATTTAATATATCGGAGTTTGAGTTATTGTTATAACTTATTTTTATACTCAAAATTAACTGTCAATGTCGTAAATAAAGAAAACATATCTCTTAGTAACGACTATAAATAAGTTGATAATTTCTTTATTTTTTATCATCGCTGTGATAGACATGTAACTAGGCAGATTCTGAATGTTGATTGGCGGAAAACATGTCACGTGACAAATGAATTATATTCTCAATTAAATATGGGTTGATTATGCATACAATACACACAATATAACCGATGTATATTAACTAATAATATTTAAAAATATTCACAATTTGACAGATGTTAAAATATAAATAAAAATAAATATTTCATCACGGCATATTACCTATTGCTGGGTGTGCCAATCTGCTGTGTACACAGATATCGGTAATGATGGAATATTTGTACCATGCGGGCGCTTACCAGGCGTCACCTCACGGGCACTCATTGCTGGCGTGGAGAGTGCGCCACAGGAGTCAATTTTGTGCCATTAAAATACGATGTAATTTTTCGCGACCAGACACTAAGGCACACGGCCACGAGACCCCATAAAAAAAATATAACATGTTAAATTAGCAATGCTATCGAGGTATATTTTTATGGAATCCGGCATTAGATATTACAAAAGTTTGAAGACAGAGTAGTTGTAGGATTGTAGGGCATACTGGTGCGGAGACAGAACTTTCTCCAAAAACAGAATTTACAAATGATGATGTTTGGATGGTTCTTGTTAGAAGGGCTAATTAGCGTAGAAATAACTACATATTCTCGTGAGGTTTGGAAGAGTGAAGCTTGGCTGTATCTTCGTACACATTGATCAGCTGGGACTTGACCTCGGACGTCCTTGGATAGATACAATGGTAAGAGGCGGTGAAGTATCCTCCGGACTCTTCATTCTTGTCTCGAAGGTTCTGTGGTACCTTACGTATGATTCAATAATGATTAAGGTTAAAGACATGTTGCGAAAGATAAACAAAAACAATTGAGAAAAGAACGAGATTCTTTATAATACAATTATATGAAATTAATTTAATAATTTGAGTAATTATTTCAGCTGTACGGCTTTTAGGAAAAAAAGACTTTATACGGCCTTTTTGGAAAAAATATTTTTTTGGTATCCACATTTATTATTTCGAGGGACCAAAACCCTCATCTTCAGCGAAAATTTATGGAACGTATTGTGATATTCACATTTCTTTATATATTTTCTTGGTTGTGATTTTCAGGATTTGTTAATCTTCCATTACCGTTCAGCCAAAACACTAATCTGCAAAATTTATATTAATTTTTTGAAAATTCAGCTTAAAAACTAAAATAATTCACAGAGACTTTAATCCTTCTTTCAAATAGAATGGAGATGAAGTCAAACATAATGATTGTTTCATTTAATAATTCAATTCAGGGCTTTATGTGCAAACAAAAGCTGAAAATCACACCCAGGAAAATGTAAAAAGAAATATAAATTTACCAAAAAAAATGCAGCAGTTTAAATAATTGTCTCTCTGTTCCTTCTATTTCTATACCTTGTCCCGACTGAAGCTATATCAATCAATATTAATGGAAATGAATTATATCAGATCTCTATCGAAATTTGTCGAAAGATCCAGTCCAAGGATGCGATCCATTTCCAACGTGAAGGCCGAATTCATTTGAAAATAATGATTGCAAACAAGATACGTTTCCGTATACGAAGATAAATACATCAATCGATGTCATCCTGTTCTACGTTAGAGCGGTTGTCTAGATCAGTAAAATAATGAAAGATTTGTTTCCTCTTTGCTCTCACGGAAATTAGAATCAAAATTGTGGAAGGTCATATTCTACGAACTATTATTTTATAGCATGTGTAGAATTTATTTACATATCTTAACTGGATTTATAACCATGAGATGCAATTAATTAGCTCATTATAGAATATCGTGTTTAATTGTTGTAAAATCTATAAGAAAAAAAGAAGAAATATTTTATTTGGCAATTTATAATTAAAATATTTATGGCTTATAAAGTGTCAATTAAGCAAAAAACTCAGTGACTTTAGGATAAGAATAAGAGGCCTTAAAGTTCCTTAGCTTTTATTACGTTTTATGAATTGAATGTTCCAATGTATAGATGGGACGTTTCGTGCGACATTTGTACATCAACAGCAAAAATAAATTTGAAGTGTACAAAAAAAATTGCATAATGTGTTTATGTTATGCTCCTAATGGGTTATTCAATCAATATTATTATTATTTATAATTTCAAAGGAAGCTAAGATAAATAGTGACAAAAATAATACAGAATTTTTTTTAAAGATTTACGATAAAGGCATCTGTATCATGAACGAGTTAACAAATTGTCACACTTATTTATTAATTCAGATATACGAATAACATTATTTTCTGTCAGTGACACTGACACTGTGTCAGTATCTTATTTTTCACATATTTGACTTTACTATCTATTTGCTAATAAACATATACCAGTTGAGTCAGTTTTGAATTTTAAATGCTTTTACTGTAACCTATACTTTTATAATAATAAAATAACAGTAGTATCTTACATACCCTCTTAAAACTAAGTAAACGACATTACTAAATCTGACAGAATGGGCGGAGCTAAAATCTTAACTCATACAGTTCGTAGATGACCTTGATCGGACATCTTTAATTTTTACCTCTCGCTAAGAGAGGTATTGGATTCATGCTAAAAATCGCATATCCAGATTTTATTGAATAAGCACGATTTAAGGTCCATAGAATCCGATTTTAACATTTTTACAATGATGTCTGTGTGTGTGTGTGTGTGTGAGGTTGTTAGAGACACGATTTCTCAAATTCTATAAAACTAAAGACCTGTTTAACTACGGATTCCTCAATCTAACAGTAATGGGAAGAGTTGAATAGGTTCTGGTAACAATTGGACAACCGGAAGTGGTAGTTTCTAAAAAAAAATATCTAAATATTGTTTTTTTTTTTAAATTGTTACCACAAATATTAAAGATAATTAAATTCTCAATCTGACACACTTAATTTTTTTATTATATCTCGTATAGGTTTGGAAATATAGTATATAATAATATAAAATAATCTGTTGTAATAAATCTCGTTGCCTGAAAAACATTTGCGATATTTAAATTTTTGTAATTGACATGTAAATGCAAAATGTCAGTGTACATTTAATATATATTATTGTATTATTAATTAATTATATATTTAAATTACAGATATGTTAATATTACATATATCCTTAAGAAATACAGCTAATACCGTCAATGAATTTGAAGAATTTTGCACATAATAGAATAGTAGGATAAAATTTCTTATAGAACGAAAGAAGAGAAACAATTTCAATTATTTGTGTGTACATATAGGGCGCGAGCAGACATGTGACTTTGTTGGCCTTGGCAATCAGATGAGGATCCGTGTCAGGATGACGGCTAGTAGTTTTTACATAGATGTCACAATTATTGTCATATGTCATAATTTTTCATTCAAAATTTCAAAATGTTCTGATGTTTATTTGTCATCCATTAGTATGGAATATACTTGTCGAGGAAAATAATCCACATGGATTTGGAAAATCATAATGTTTCGAATTAAAACTTATGATACTTGACACCTATGTATATTACTAGCTCTCATTCTGACACGGGCCCCCACATCTGCTTGCCAACCATCAGAAAATCACTTTCAGATCAAGTAGGCATAAAAATCCATTAGAAAACCTCAGTTTCTCGTGCTCCAGTATGCGTGAGTTCTTTTACACATCATTTAGTTTTTTAGCTTCTCCAATCCAATGTCCCACACGCATGCCGTTGACTTTGCTGCATTTAAAATGGGGCAGAGCCACCGAGCGCAGCGATTTGCATTAGAGCGGCGCGTAGGCCCATGCCCCAGTTACGGGCACAGGGCCGGACCGAAGAAATTTCAACACGCGACCTTTAGGACTGTGTGGGTAATGTGATATTACCGCATTGTGGATGCTGATTGTTTTTAGAATGGACTTTCGTTTTCAATTCGCATTTCGGACGCTATTGTTGCGAGGAATGTGTTACAGTTTTACTTTTAAGCCTTTCATATTTCCGTTGTATTGTATTGTTCCATATTATATAATAATAACAGGTGTATTTCTGCAGAATTTATATTATCTATTTCATTCATAAAAAATATGAAAAATGGGAACATGGTTTGTAGATTTGTATATTGTTCGACATAATTTTATTTGAAATTGTATTTGAATTGAATTTTACTTTTTAAACGTGTATTGTATTGATAAATTAAATGTTACACTAAAACACATTTTTTTATCTTCCGTCACGTTTAGATAAGAAAGGTATTGTCTTTGGTCAAAAAATTCGAAAGTGAATTTTTAATGAATAAGAACGTTTTAGGGTTCCTGGAATACGATTTTACCATTTTTACGATGATGTCTGTATGTATGTGTGTCTGTGTGTGTGTTTGTGTGTGTGTGACGAAAGTTTCGGATCACATAACTTCAATACCACGATTCCAAAAATTATAATTGTTTCGTATTCCTCAAGTTTACATCAAGAAGAACAAGTGATTAAATTTTGATTATAATTGGCCATCCAGAAGATTTTAACAGTTAAATATGATTTATTGACATTTAACGTTATTATAACTAAAAGAATATTTTATATACGATTTGATTGCATTTTATACTTCATATTCCATAGATATACCTAGAGTTACAGAATTACATATGTGTGTCTATGACGATTTTTTCAAAGACAACTCCAACGCTACAATTCTAAAAATTATAATTCTTTCGTATCCTTCTACTTTACATCCATATATGAAGAGCTGATTAGATTTTGGTTGAAACTGGTCAACCGGAAGTACCTTAATTTTAAGTTATCTTGAAAAACACAATAAATATCATTTTTTGACATTTTATATTTTAATAAATATTAAAGAATATTTTATTGTCTATACGGTTTGATTACTTTTTTTATTCATATACAATAGATATAAAGTTAATAAATTATAAAGATATTAAATTTCATAAATCAGCTAGCTATGCTAATCATGGAAACTGCTAAAAAATTCAGATAAAATCAAATTGACAAATGTCAGTGTCAATGAAAAGAAACTTAATATGGCAAGATGAGGATGTTAATATAGATGTTAGGGAAGACACGGAAAGATTTTAACGGATAAAGAGAATGGCTCGAATGATAGAAGTTTCTAAATAGATACAAGAGAGACGATTACATTGGTTTGAACATGTCATGAGGAGGGATGAAGACTATATTGGAAGAAGAATGAACAGCTTAGTAACAGAAGATAGAAGAAACAAACGAATACCAAAGATAAGATGGAAGGACTGTATTGAGAAATACTTGAGAGAAAAGGAACTGAATGAGGACGACACGCAAAATAGAAATGAGTGAAAAAAGAAAATCTAAAACACCGACCCCTAACGAATGGGAAAAGCTAAAGAAGAAGATATCAGTGCCAACTGCAATTTACAATGTTTATTGTTGAATAGATTCTGGTACCAATTGGACAACCAGAAGTAGTAGTATTTTAACAAAGTATTTTCAACTGCATCCAGTACCCGTATTTCAGCAGGATAACGCAAAACCCCATGTCGCGAGAATAATATTAACCTTCTTCAATCAGTACAGAATACCAGCGCGTTCATGACCGGCCCGTTCTCTACATTTGTCGCATATTGAAAATCTGTTGTATCTGTGTACGAAGGGTTGTGCGACGTATACAAAATGTAGAAGAACTATGGACTGTAGTCTAACAGGCATGAAACGAAATGCCGTAAAATGTTATTCACAATCTTTCAATTCATGCCTCGACGAATAGAATCGGCGAAAAAAACGCATGGAGGCAAATGCTTATAAAATCAGTTTCGTTGTATTATTTTATTTCTTCCCTCCTTTCTAATATAAGTTTGCGAGTTATACTCGTATACTTATTTTAGCAACTATGTATGAAATCTACCTATCTAAATCTAAATATTAACTGTACGTCAACAGCGGTTATCAGTGAGTTGCAAGTGTCACAACATGTTGGGTGTCATTGAGTACGTTAATCACTCGTTAATGAGCTAATTACATACGCGCGATGCATGTCAGCCTGGGTTACTCAGACCGAGAGAGCTTTACAATAAACGGAGAAAAGTGTTTTACTTTCATACTAAGATTTATTATAATTATTATAAAAAAAAATCTGATGTGGCCAGCACATAACCTCTCGCCGTATATTTTACCTGGCTGTATGCATAAAGCAAAGAATATTTTTATAAATACAAATAATATATTCATATAAATCTATGACGTATAAACTTCTTTATTATTCAATAATAGCATGTCTCAACATGAAGATATTTTACCATAAATTATGTTACAATAAATTACAAAGTAGAGTTTACCATATATAAATATTAGGCTGGTAACTGCAATTTTCAATTCGAACAACGTTGTTTACTTTCTCTTCATATTCTTCTAGTAAAAACATTAATTTTGGGCGGTCTAAAATGTATATATGGATTGTGCATCTATTCTTACATATCTTCTTTTACATTTTATTTTTTCATACATGTTATATCTAAATAACACTAATTCCCTTTAATAAAGTGACGGATAGATTGCACTCCGATTATTCTTATATCGATGTGTAATTTTGTCAATATTTACAACTTACTTGAGAAGAATTTGATAGCTTTTTCGCAATTCAAAGTTACTCTAGTCTACAGTACTGGTGTACATTGTCCCATAATGTTTGAAACAAATTTAAGTCCTTCAACCTAGACTTGTCATCTCCATAATAGTCACAGATCAAGAACTAAGGGATTCTCCAAGTACATTTTTAATTCATTACTCATTATTTCTGACACTGACATTTATCTGTCAGTTACAAATAATTTAAATTATCAACTATTTTTCATGGCATTCTTTCGGCTGTCAAATTTATTACAACAGATTATTTTATATATTATACTTCTTTTATCTCTAAATCTATGGAATATATAATAAAATATTTAAATGTATCAGATAGAGAATTTAATTTTCTTTAATATTACCACGAAAAATTTTCAAAAAATAATATTTAGAAGATTTTTTTTCAAGAATCTTCTACTTCCGGTTGTCCAATTATTACCAAAACCTTTTCAGATCTTCCCATGAATGTCCGATTGGGAAATACGTTGTTAAACAAATTTTAAGTCTTATAGTTTTTGAGTAACCGTCCTTCCAACATCCCACACACACACATCCACACACACACACACACACACACACACACACACACACACACACACACACACAGACATCATCGTAAAAATGTTAAAATCGCCGGATTGTAGGGACCTTAAAACGTGCTTATTCAATAAAATCTGGATAAGCGATTTTTAGCATGAATGCAATACCTCTCTTAGCGAGAGGTAAAAATATTATGATTTTAACAGGATGATTTTCAAAAAAAAAAAATTAAATCTTTTAATATAGGTAAGTAGTATATTTGAAAGTCTGCTTTCAACGATTTATTCCTTGATAAGTAAAACGTTTCTTATTTGCTTTATGCTGCTACAATACGAATTTAACATTTTTACGATGATGTCTGTATGTATGTGTGTCTACGTCTCTCTCTCTCTCTCTGTGTGTGTGTGTGTGTGTGTGTGTGTGTGTATGTGTGTGTGTGATGATCGTTTCGGATCGCATAACTGCAATACCACAATTCCAAAAATTATAATTTTTTCTTTCCAGTTTTTCGGGAAAAAAGCAGTTAAATATCATTTATTGATATTTAATGTTATTATAAATTAAAGAATGTATTACTCTCTACACGATATGATTGCATTTTATACTTTACATTCAATAGATAAAGAGTTAAAGATAAAGATATTAAATTTCATAAATCAGCCAGCTATGCTAACTATGGAAACTGCTAACATATTCAATAATTTATGTATATAAGGATGTTAGTATCAATGAAAAGAAAATGAATGTGACAGAGATGAGGATGTTGAGATAGATAGTGGGGAAGACACGGAAAGATAAGGAATTAAAGTATAAGGGAAATGGCTCGAGTGATAAAATTTCTAGAAAAATACAAACGAGACGATTATATTGGTTTGAAATTTTCATGAGCAGAGATGAAGAATATATTGGAAGAAGAATGAATAGCTTTAGTAGTAGAAGGTAGAAGAAACAGAGAAAGACCAAAGATAAGATGGAAGGACTGTATTGCGGAAGCCTTGAGAGAAAAGGAACTGAATGAGAACGACACGCAAAACAGAAATGAGTGGAAGAAGAAAATAAAAAATAGCGATCCCTAACGAATGGGAAAAGCTAAAGAATAAGACGTCAGTGTCAAGCACAATATGCATAGTTTTTTTTTAACTTTTGCAAGAAAATTAAATTATGGAATTTGTACATAATACACAGAATTGACGGAAGGTAATGTGCTGGCAACATCAGATTTTTTTAAATGAATCATTGGAAAGTATAATTAAATTTTAAATTTCACAAAAATAATTTCTAAACTATACCATTTATAGATTGTAAAAAAATCAATCTTCTGAATCTAAACAAACAATTTATTTTAATAACTTTCTGACATTCACACTTTTTCTATGCAAAAAATACAATTCACCAACCGCAGATAGTAAACAGACAATGAACCTAATAATTTGTCTCCCACAAAATCATATACTTTCAGCAGTAAATCAAATTTGTAAATACACAAAAACTCCGACCGCATAATAGGATTTCGCTTTCGTTGCCAATTCTAATTTCCTGGCTGATTGTACTCGCTTAACCGTATTAACGCACATATAATAGCGTATAATTGAGAATCTGAGAATGTGTTAGTGGATTTTGTAATAGTCGCAAAAAATATTGATTCGGCGAAGGCGATAGAGAAATCGTCGAAAAATGACAGCAGAGGAAAGGTGAAATTAGATAATGTAATATGTAACAAAAACATGAATATTGTTTTGTATTGATTAATAGATTGATTTTTTGTCATTTTTGACAAACTGTGTGAAAATTTAAATGTATTGTTGTAATTTCCTGTAAGTATTTTCGTATCCTGAAACTAAGAAAATTACCTAATTGAATACAGTTGTTTATAGGAAATTATTAAATGGTATATATATATAAAAAAATCTGTTGTGGCCAGCGCAGTACCTCTCGCCATTTCCATTTTATGTTATAATTAACCAATTTCACATTTCTTGTTCACACACAAATAATATCAATTGTATATTGTATTTATTCTTTCGTTCTATGAGGTATTTTGCCCTACTCTTCTAATATGTTCCAAATTCTTCATATTCATTGACGATATTACCGGTATTTCTTAAGTATATATGTAATATTAATGTACCTATAATTATAATATTTAATTAATAATACAATAAGAAATATTAAATGTACTTACTTCCTCGAAAAAGCTTTCAATAATATCTGTAAATAGACATTTTGTATTTATTTATAAATTACAATTATTTAAATATCTCAACTGGTTTCCATGGAGTTGTTTCGATAGCGTCTGTGTGTGTGTGTGTGTGTGTGTGTGTGTGTGTGTGTATGTGTGTGTGTGTGTGTGCGTGTATGTGTGTGTGACTATAATTTCGGCCGCGATATCTCCAATACTAAAATTCGAAAATTTACATTTTTTACGTATTCCTCTTCCTTGCATCTATAAGCAGACTTGATCATACTTTGGTTATAATTGGTCAACCGAAAGTACCCCCAAATGAAGATTTCATCAGTTTTTTGACATTTAATGTTATTATAAATATTAAAGAATATTCTTATCTATACGAATTGATTGCATTTTATATTTCATATTCAATGGGTATAGAGTTAAAGAATTATAAAGAAATTAAATTTTATAAATCAGCCAGCTATGCTATAACCATGTAAACAGCTACTATATTCAGAAAATTCTAACTGACAGATGGCTGTCAATGACACAGATATGAAAAGAAAATTAATTTAGGTTAGCGATGTAGATGTTGAGATAGATGTTGGGGTGGACACGGAAAGGTAGGTTAAGGAATGAAAGGTAAGGGAAATGACTAGTTTCTACAAAGATACAAGAGAGACGATTACATTGGTTTGAACATGTCATGAGGAGAGATGAAGAATATATTGGAAGAAAAATGAATAGCTTAGTAATAGAAGGTTGAAGAAACTGAGGACGAGCAAAGATAAGATGGAAGGAATGTATTACGGAAGACTTGAGAAAAAAGGAACTGAATGAGGACGGCACGCAAAACAGAAATGAATGGAAGAAGAAAATAAAAATCAGCGACCCCCTAATAAATGAGAAAAGCTAAAGACGAAGATGTCAGTGTCAAGTGCAATTTGAATAGTTTGTTTATAACATAATTTTACTGGAAATATAGGATCTTTTGCAAGAAAATTTATGTATGGAATTTGTACATAATACACAGAATAGACGGAAGGTAATGTGCTGGCCATATCAGATTTTTTATTTAGGTTCGCGACTCAAAACAAATTCTAAGCCTGTGGAATTCAAATTCAAAAAACTAGAGACATTATACCTTTTATATCTCTTCATGTACGCAGTAAAAAAGTACTCTTACGGCCGGTTGCACCAACGTAACTTAAATATTAAACTTGGCTTAAATTGACAATATTGCATCGAAATGAAATATCAAATGAATTAAAATATATTGCTGTCAAAATTTCGAATTGAATTTTTTTGTTTAAACCTAGCTTAAAAATTAAGCCTTGTTGGTGCAACTGGCCATTAGAGACGGTAAAGTATGATCTTATCTTATAGAATAGTTCACAATATTCATACCAATAGAAAAAAAATATTTAAAATAAAAATTTAGGGACAAAATAACTCACCGCATAATTGGACTTGGAAACCTCAACAAAAAATCCACAGTAAATATGTTAAAGAACAAGCAAAAGAAATTGTGATTATAATAGAACAAGAACATTATATTCTCTGTAAAATTTGCCTATACTACTTCGAAATCAATGAAATTATTTGAATTATATGTATATTACGAGAATATCAGCGACTTCAGTGAAACGTCCACTACATTAAAATCATCTCTACCAAAACCATTTTAAAGCACATTGGTACAGGCATTAATGTGAATTTATTTGTAATAATATATTTATTCATTTTCATATGATTTTTTTCCTGCTGTGTGAACAGCCTAGCAAGGACACCAACGATGCATTTCTTCTCGGCTTACCGTGTGACCTACACACGCACTGTATACTCTTATGCATCTAATGAACTGTCACTCACACTCTCGCTACCTTCATGCATATGAGAGTTGATAACTTTTTTCTTTCTCGCAGCCACCTTGATATTTCTTAATTAGTTCACTGCAATTTGGGACGCCAAAGTGTAAATAGTAATTATAATCTTAAAATACTTTTAATAGCGGAAATATGTGGGTTGTAAAAAAGGATAAATGTTATAAATCATATTTAAGTACTGATTATTAAGAATATAATTTACAAGACAAGATCTTTAATTTAAACAATGACTAAATACTGACAATAATTGTAACCTTGCATATATTTCAGTAATTATAATATGATAATCAGGAAAATGTATACAAATTTTATCGCATAATTTTATTTCAAAGTCATGATTCTAAATCTAAATAAATGGTTGTATATTATCACGATATGAAAGGTAGCAGTACAATTTTGTAATGTATTTACGAATAAATGTTACCGAAACACACTGCAGGTTAATCACATAATATTTGTGAATTAGATTAGGTCCTGTTAAAGTTGATTTTAAATTTTACATCAATGTAAATAATATCTTCTTGAGTGGAGTGTGGATCCTAGTATTTATATTGGCATACGTAATATAATAAGTGATATGATTATCATCAATGATATTCTCGAGTGAAACTGAGTTGCAGATTTCACGAGTCCGAGCAATATCTTCGATTATTAATCATATCACGAGCTTATATTTAACGAGAGAACATAATGAATTTTTGTAACACATTGTGCGTTGTTAAACATTGTGTGTGCTGCTAACCTAACTTTTGATATACATATTCATATTGTAATAAAACATGGTACTTATGAGTTTTATTATTGAATTATTGTTATTATTTATTTTTATATTCAAAATTAACTGTCAATGTCGTAAATAAAGAAAACACATCCTTTAGTAACGACTATAAATACGGTGATGATTTCTTTGTTTTTTATCATCGCTGTGATAGACATGTAACTAGGGAGATTCTGAATGTTGATTGGCGGAAAACATGTCACGTGACTAATGAATTATATTCTCATCTAAATAAATACATATAAATATGTTGAATACATTTACTTATCTTTTAAAAAATATATAACATTTCTGCAGTTTGCTATTAAATTCGTACAAAGTTCTCACATCTTTGTCAAATAATTAACAATAAAATTCATCTTATAAGATCTGTGTATGATCTATATTCTTACAGCGGTAATAATAAATAATTTCCTATTTCCAGATTAGGTATTCCGAGAATATCTCTTAACCCTGTGTTAAAATAACGTTTATGGAGAGTTTATTCTAAAGTTCAGTCTTTAGTTTATGTTTATTATTATACATTTGTGGGTTAAACTCGTGATAAACTAGGAATAGCTATTCCTGTGTTAAAAGAAAGTTATTCTGAATTTAACCCATATTTATTATTACTGCAGTTTGTAACGCTATTTTGGAGACACTAAGACTGACTTTTGAATAAACAGCTAAACAACTCGGACGGAGAGCTCACGGTACGGGTTTTAAAGAAAACGGAAATATTGCTCACCTGGAGATCGGTTTCGAAGTCTTGACGGAATACTCGCAATCTCAAGAGTCTCAAGAGTCGCAATCGGCTTTAGTTGTCGAAAGGAATACTCGCAGTCAACAACTGTCTTCTGCAAACGCAGCTTAAGTTTGTTTACTAATAGCAAAAACTGCATAACAGAACAGGGCAAATAGGATAAAAATGGAACACGATGTTGACGACCCTTTATGGGGTTTATATCCCGGTCAAATTACGCGCCTTAGTCGGGAAGAAAAGTTTTCACGGCTCGCGGATTAATAAGGGCTGAGTTACACGGCTTTGAACTATTTAATCCGCAAAACTTGTGACAGATTCACATCGTCACAAGTTAATGTCACAATATTTTCTCAATTTAACATATGAACCTCAGCCAATCATCAAAGGTTTTATAATTTCAGTGTTACCAATTTATAATTAACTGTAAGTTTGTTAACCGACAGATAGTTTCATATTGATAAACAATCATATAAAATTATATGACAGTACACGTTAACTCTTAAGTTCGTTATCTGGCATTTTTATTCTTGCATTGATAAACCGGTCCTTAGTCTTCATAATAATCAATTATCTATAGATATCATTTACTTCATTAATTATAAATATGCATATACATTTTATTGTTAATATTCAAGGATAATGTTATTATACTTATACTTAATAATTAATATTCTCATATACCATACATTGTAATTTTGTACAAAATTACATACATAGAAACTAAATCATGGAAAGAGCATTGACAATGTAAAAATAGAGCAATCTCTAATAGAAAAAAACCGCTATAATTTCATATCCTTGTTACACATATCAAATTCCGTAAAAAGCAAAAAAATAATTACAATTATTCCAGAAATTACACCAATTATAACCGGCAGATAATTAAAAACTTAACATTGATGCCATTTTCCCTTTCATTAGATTTGTAGAACTGCATTATGCGCAATTAGTATTTAGTTCTCGACCTCAAAGAAGAAAATCTTGGGTAATATTTGTGTTGTGCTTGCATGGCATAATGCATGTAATAAATAATAAATTAAACCTTTCTAATACGCATACAGTACAGAACATTCTCTCATAGCTATTAAAACAGTGCTAAATGTTAAGATAATATAAGAAAGTTTTTCTTTGGGTGATATTTTAGCGATATATTGAGTGATTCGGTTGAGCGATAATGGAAAAAATGATAATGATATTTGTATCAAGTTTGTTCAGTCTTTTACCATTTCATGTTAAATATTTTAAAGAATTTTATTTAAATATGTTTAAAATTGTTCCCTACGACGATAATACATTTCACCATTTTTACCTCCCGCTAGCCTTGGTGAGGAAGGTATAGGGATCGTGCTAAAAATCGCATATCGAGATTTTGTTAAATGACTATGTTTTAAGGTCCCTAGAATCCAATTTTAAGATGATGATGTCTGTGTGTATGTGTGTGTGTGTGTGTGTGTGTGTGCGTGTGTGTGCGTGGATCCTCTTTACTCTCTAATTCAAATGCTATCGTTCAGAAAATTTTGAAAACTTGTATTTCTACCTTTTTTTAATATGTAAAAAAATAGTTTTTCTTCGAAAAGTACCTTTAAATGTTATTTTTTCGAGATTTATGTTGTATAAAAATTAAATATTATTAAATTTTCTACAGGTTTGTATTAAAAAAAATTCTATATATTTTATGGAAAAAATTATAAATAAAATAAATATTTCATCACGGCATATTACCCATTGCTGGGAGTGCCAATCTGCTTCGTACACAGATATCGGTAATGATGGAATATTTGTACCGCGTGGGCGCTTACCAGACGTCACCTCACGGGCACTCATTGCTGGCGTGGAGAGTGCGCCACAGGGGTCAATTTTGTGCCATTAAAATGCGATGTAATTTTTGGCGTCGGTTGGGATCGAACCCGGGTCCCCAGATTCGCGACCCGACACTCAGGCACACGGCCACGAGACTCCATAAATTTATAAACCTATCTATAATTTTAATCCCGGAGCCTACGCTTTAACCGCACCATGGTTACACAGTTCAGATCTCAAATGCATGTAAATGACAGATATACATATGTCACTGTCAAGAAATTAAACATTTCAAATAATAATAGTAACGTTTTGAAAAGAAAATAGTAAATAGAACAATAATTATATGGAAAGGAATTTAATACAGTTACCAGCATAAGTAAATATGTAGGAATATAGGTAAGTATATAAATAAATAAAATTAAATATCGTCATGGCATATTACCCATTGCTGGGTGTGCCAATCTGCTTTGTACACAGATTTCGGTAACGATGATAACATATTTGTACCGTGCGAGCGTTTACTACGCGTGGAGAGTGCAACACAGGGGTCATTTTTGTATTTAAAATTCGAAATATGTAGCGTCGGTCGGGATCAAACCTGGTATTTAAATATAATTTAATTTTAAGTATTTGTATGAATAAAAACGAAATTAAACGGGAGGTATTGAGTTGGCGACATCAGATTTTTTTCCTTCCACTTCTTAAAAGTTTTAAATCGATCTTGTTTAGAAATTCTTCCAAAATAATCTATGGAGGACTTGAAAACTGTCAATTTAATGCCTGTTGCCTTAAAAACTGACAAACTTGTCAAACTAATTACTAATGCACTTAAAAACTGTCAAATTAATCTCAGGCTGATTTAAAAAGTGCCAAAATAGTTAAATTGTAAATAATGATTCGAAAATTGTCTCTGGTTAATTCAATATTTAATATTTTCAATTACAACAATACTTCAACAATTTGATTTACTTTTGCAACTTAATTTCAAGATAAACGAAATGTTTTTATATTATGCAGATTTCATAAAGTGATATCTTGTAATGTACTTTGAGTTTAAATTTATTTGTTGTAAACAAATGAATACAGGATGTAATGCTTGAAATTTACATTACGTGTAATTACATATAAATGTTTTAATTAAATGTAATAAAATTTTATCTTGCGATCTTTTCGTAAAAACTGGATAACATTTCCAAGAAGATACTACTGATGCCTACGGCAGTCATTTAAATTTTCATCGTTCAATTAGCAACATACTATAAACCTGAACACAGATAATAATAATAATAATAATTCTTCAATCGTTAATAGAGTTGTGTGACCATAATAACCAAATTTCAATAAATATGGTATAAAATATAAAAATTAGTCACTATAGTTTCTCATTATAATAATTAAATTATTTTGTAATAATGTTATTTATAACTGGGTATTCTATTTTTTTTACCTTCCTTCGCCTTTAATTAAGGAAGGTATTGTCTTTGGTCAAAAAATTCGATAGTGAGTTTCCAATGAATAAGCACGTTTTGGGGTCCATAGAATACGAATTTACTATTTTACGATGATGTCTGTATGTGTGTATATTTTTTTTCGTATTCCTCGAGTTTAGATCTATGATTCATATGCAGACGTGATTAGATTTTGATTATAATTGGTCTATTATTCTCTATACTTTTTTATTGCATTTTATACTTTTATACGGCTAAAAATAAATATTTTCTTTTTATGACGTCACAATTACGGATGATATACGTCCTAGTTCTGTAGTTTGGGAAGACAGAGACGGAGATAGTGGAACGTTGTCTGATCCTCGATCTTCCCTTCACCTCTCCCACTCACATTAACGAATCAAATGCTAGTGATTGTGTCGTCATCAAGATAGGAGGGATACATTTATGTTAAATTTATTAAATAATAACACAATGTATTTGAAAAATTTATAATGTAAATAATGTAGTTGAGTAAACTAAACTTGAAAAATATAATAGTTTTCAAAATCCTCTTGTATGCAAGTAGCCCACCTATAATTTAAACACATATATAATTAATAATACAATAATATATATATATTAAATGCACTCATACCTCCTAGAAAAATCTGATTTTTGATAGTGACATTTTACATTTATCTGTCAATTACAAACATTTAAATATCTCAACTGTTTTTTGGGCAACGAGATTTATTACAAGTTATTCTATTTTATTATATTACTATATCTCCAAACCTATACGATATAAAAAAAAATCTGATGTGGCCAGCACATAACCTCTCGCCGTATATTTTACCTGGCTGTATGCATAAAGCAAAGATTATTTTTATAAATACAAATAATATATTCATATAAATCTATGACGTATAAACTTCTTTATTATTCAATAATAGCATGTCTCAACATGAAGATATTTTACCATAAATTATGTTACAATAAATTACAAAGTAGAGTTTACCATATATAAATATTAGGCTGGTAACAGCAATTTTCAATTCGAACAACTTTGTTTACTTTCTCTTCATATTCTTCTAGTAAAAACATTAATTTTGGGCGGTCTAAAATGTATATATCTGGATTGTGCATCTATTGTTATATATCTTCTTTTACATTTTATTTTTTCATACTTGTTATATCTAAATAACCTTAATTCCCTTTAATAAAGTGACGGATAGATTGCACTCCGATTTTGTCAATATTTACAACTTACTTGAGAAGAATTTGATAGCTTTTTCGCAATTCAAAGTTACTCTAGTCTACAGTACTGGTGTACATTGTCCCATAATGTTTGAAACAAATTTAAGTCCTTCAACCTAGACTTGTCATCTCCATAATAGTCACAGATCAAGAACTAAGGAATTCTCCAAGTATATTTTTAATTCATTACTCATTATTTCTGACACTGACATTTATCTGTCAGTTACAAATAATTTAAATTATCAACTATTTTTCATGGCATTCTTTCGGCTGTCAAATTTATTACAACAGATTATTTTATATATTATACTTCTTTTATCTCTAAATCTATGGAATATATAATAAAATATTTAAATGTATCAGATAGAGAATTTAATTTTCTTTAATATTACCACGAAAAATTTTCAAAAAATAATATTTAGAAGATTTTTTTTCAAGAATCTTCTACTTCCGGTTGTCCAATTATTACCAAAACCTTTTCAGATCTTCCCATGAATGTCCGATTGGGAAATACGTTGTTAAACAAATTTTATGTCTTATAGTTTTTGAGTAACCGTCCTTCCAACATCCCACACACACACATCCACACACACACACACACACACACACACACACACACACACACACACACACACACACACACACACACACACACACACACACAGACATCATCGTAAAAATGTTAAAATCGGATTGTAGGGACCTTAAAACGTGCTTATTCAATAAAATCTGGATATGCGATTTTTAGCATGAATCCAATACCTCTCTTAGCGAGAGGTAAAAATTAAGTGTCAGATTGAGAATTAAATTTTCTTTAATATTACCAAGAATTTTTTCAAAAAATAATATTTAGATGATTTTTTTCAAAAATCTGTTACTTCCTGTGGTCGAATTGTTACCAAAACCTTTTCAGCTCTTCCCATTAATGTCCGATTGGGATATACGTAGTTAAACAAATATAAGTCTAATGCCCAGTTGCATAAAGCATTGTTAACTTTAATCACGTTGTTAACTTTGACAAGGCTTCTCTTCCAATGTATTTTTGATACGTATCCATGGTTACAATGTGTAGTTAAATACATGATCAGCTAACAACGTTTTATGCAACTGGCCCTTATAGTTGTTGAGTAATCGTCCTTCCAACGTCTCACACACACACATACATACAAAGATCATCGTAAAAATGTTAAAATCGGATTGTAGAGACGTAACATGTACTTAATCATTAAAATCTGGATATACGATTTTTAGCATGAATCCAATACCTCTCTTAGCGTCACTATAATATTTCTCCAAATTTTTAATTTTTTATTTCTATAATAATTAATCGTGCTTAAAAAAAACGAGTAGGTATTTTATTTTTTGCAATTCTCCAATGCTTTTACTTTGTATTACATTTTTTTTATGTACATATTTGGAATTTAGTTTATGAACATAAACAAGTACATAAATAATAAGTGAAAGATCATATCAGTATCACGAAAAGGTCATACCTGAAAATATTTTTCGTGCATTAAATGACTTGCTAGTTATTGATCTAATTTATTCAGTACCTATTCTTGCAATTTAATATTTTTAAAGTATGCGGAAGTTTTCAATATTTACATTCTCTACTAATAAAAAATGCAGTTCGTACAGTAAATAAATAAAAAAATATATCTATGTCATTTTGAAATAAAAATTATTAAGTTGTTTATTGTTAATATATGTTATTTATAAACACTGTACATACACTTTACACCAATGAGGTGTTGATACATATAATAATCATTAAAATTTCTTGTTACATATAATAAATATTTATAGAACACTTAGGAAAAGCAAACTGCTCGCATTCTAAGATGAACGAGGCCGGTTGGTTACCTAATTGAATAATTAAATTTTAATGCTTCACTTTTCTGCATTTTGAAGGTGAACACCATTTTACCATCACATATTAGAGCATCTTTATATTCTAACCATCAAGTTCATGAATACGACAATGAGAATGAAACGCATTCTTCCGCATTCAGAAGGTCGACAGATTCAAAAAGATTTCAATAATTATTTAATAATATATAATTTAAACTCATAATAAAATATTATGAGAATACAGAAGTGGTTTTATACCGCTTGCACCATTTCTACTTCAATATAATCACGGATTGTCAACTCATCATAAATATCGTGTTTACGCAGGGCCGGCGCAACATAAAATATTGAATTTGATATATACTATTCAAAAGTTAATAAGGATATTAAAAATATTTTTTCGTGTAAATATTGATACAATTAACATAAGCAATGGTTCGCTATCAAAAATTTTTTTTCCAATATAACATATTGTAATCTTTCTTTAGTTTAGATGGCATTATTATTTGCTCAACTTCAAGTTGTAGAAGAGGAAGAACTGGATGTAGAGTTGGAAGAAGCTGCTCTACTGAGACGAAATCTAAGAGATGCTCAAGATATAAAAATAAAGAAGCATGCGGAAGCCTTTGTAGTTTTAAGCAAGAAATGATATGTAGAGAATTATTATCCCTTTAAAAATTAAAGTGTTTTTATATCTAATGTTTTCTTTTCTATAACATTTATTTATGTCTTTACATCCACAAAGGATATACTCAAATCGGACACATGCAGCCAATGCACGTCATCATTTAGGGGAAAACCTGACTACATTAAAATCACTAATATGGAAAATTGAAATAAAATTTCAAGTCATTTTTAATTGTTAAAAAGTGTATGGCCTTATAGAACTATTATTAAGATGTATAGTAGAGTTCATTATTTATCGTATACGATATGAATAATATATAAATAATGTATATCTACTTTATTTTATTCATTTATTTTTTGCTACACTTGGCAACACTGATAATTTGTATGTTTATACGTTCCTCCGAGGTTTATACTTTCAAAGGTTATTATTTGACAATTTGAATTGCATCGTGTTCAAAATATTTTTCTTCGTTGTGTCATTTTATTTCCATTCTTGTTTATTTTAAATCAGTTTTTTTAAGACTACCACAGTTATTATTCATTCGGTTCGGTTTTATTTGAACTTGTGTCATTTTCATTTTTGTTCGTTTTTATTATAAATCACTCTTTTGCAAGACTACCACAGTTTTTATTTATACGGTTCAGTTTTATGTGAACTTGTGTCTTTTTCATTTTCGTCAACAAAATGTCAAACAGTTCAGTTGGAAAATATTATATGAATGATACCATATTGAACTAAATCACCCCACTTTGGTTAGACTTTAACTATTATATTCTAAATAAATGCTTGATATTAGTAATGTTATCTTCATTTTACTTTTTACCTCTCGCTAAGAGAGGTATTGGATTCATGCTAAAAATCGCATATCCAGATTTTATTGAATAAGCACGTTTTAAGGTCCCTACAATCCGATTTTAACATTTTTACGATGATGTCTGTGTGTGTGTGTGTGTGTGTGTGTGTGTGTGTGTGTGTGTGTGTGTGTGTGTGGATGTGTGTGTGTGGGATGTTGGAAGGACGGTTACTCAAAAACTATAAGACTTAAAATTTGTTTAACAACGTATTTCCCAATCGGACATTCATGGGAAGATCTGAAAAGGTTTTGGTAACAATTGGACAACCGGAAGTAGAAGATTCTTGAAAAAAAATCTTCTAAATATTATTTTTTGAAAATTTTTCTTGGTAATATTAAAGAAAAATAAATTCTCTTTCTGATACATTTAAATATTTTTATAAATATTTTATAGATTTAGAGATAAAAGGAATATAATATATAAAATAATGTTGTAATTAATTTTACAACCGAAAGGATGCCATGAAAAATAGTTGCAAATTTAAATTATTTGTAACTGACAGATAAATGTCAGTGTCAGAAATAATGAGTAATGAAAGAAAAATGTATTTGGAGAATCCCTTAATTCTTGATCTGTGACTATTATGGAGATGACAAGTCTAGGTTGAAGGACTTAAATTTGTTTCAAACATTATGGGACAATGTACACCAGTACTGTAGACTAGAGTAACTTTGAATTGCGAAAAAGCTATCAAATTCTTCTCAAGTAAGTTGTAAATATTGACAAAATTACACATCGATATAAGAATAATCGGAGTGCAATCTATCCGTCACTTTATTAAAAGGAATTAAGGTTATTTAGATATAACAAGTATGAAAAAATAAAATGTAAAAGAAGATATATAAGAATAGATGCACAATCCAGATATATACATTTTAGACCGCCCAAAATTAATGTTTTTACTAGAAGAATATGAAGAGAAAGTAAACAAAGTTGTTCGAATTGAAAATTGCTGTTACCAGCCTAATATTTATATATGGTAAACTCTACTTTGTAATTTATTGTAACATAATTTATGGTAAATATCTTTATGTTGAGACATGCTATTATTGAATAATAAAGAAGTTTATACGTCATAGATTTATATGAATATATTATTTGTATTTATAAAAATAATCTTTGCTTTATGCATACAGCCAGGTAAAATATACGGCGAGAGGTTATGTGCTGGCCACATCAGATTTTTTCTTAATATTATTACGAACATTTAGTTAATATGTCTTATTTATTACAGTGTGAAACAAAATTATTTTCCGGAAATATCACGAAAGTTTGTAATACAATTGTATGCAACCTGTATAACGTTTTTCAGTACGATTCTCAAACCTATGTAAACGTACCAGTTCATGACGTCACACATCTAGTTACTTTTATTAATGACGTGCATTGGCTGGATGTCCGATTTGAGTATATGTCTATTACGAGTAATGTGAATATATTCATTTTTCACTACAATTTTTCAATCTTGAAATATGTATATTTATTGCCTAATTTCTGCGTTTGTTACACGTTTTTAGGAAATATCAGATTTTAATGCATGACCAACCCACTGTAATTTCCCCAACAACATACCTACAATACTCACTGGACGAAAATCACGACCTATTCCGAGAATATCCGAAGTCAAAAAACACTCAAACGATGGCGTATAGCAATACCTACTACCTGTTGCTAAAGTTACAGAATAGGGGTCCAGGGAGTCCGCTGTCAAGCAACAGAAAAAACAGTTGATTATTGATTGTAATTCAATGTGTCAAATTGTAATGAACATTTAATAAACGCTTACCGCTCGACATCCCCCCTCACAATATGTATCTCTTTCGTTCTCGTTACGAGAAATAATGTGCTGATCACAATATATTTTTTTATTTAAATTATAATTATTGAAAAATTGAACAGGTGCAGATTATAATATTATTAATAATCACATTTTAGTACACTGATAACATCTAATGTTGAAACTTAGTTTTCCTTATAACATTTGGATATAAAACCAAACTTTCAACAATAAACTATACATTTTTATTGAAGATTCTTTAATTAGTGACATATACTGATCAAAATGATTTAATAAATGTCACAAAATAGAAATCACTGATAAAATATACGATTATTTAAAACTAGTAAATATTAATAAAAATATTTGAAAATTCCTATCACAATTTTACAGGTAATTAATTTATATCTCCATTCATCAAGGTTGGAGAGAATAAATTAATTCTGTGTCAATCAAAAACTGTATAAATTAATATAAAAAATGTCGTATGTGTTTGCAATTTTTATACAATAGTTTTTCATGGAAATTTAATTAATTATTTATTTAAAATTAAAATTGTACAGCAATTAAAATTTTTAGGTATGTAATTCTTTATATTGCACAGTTATAACAAAAAACTGTAAAACTAAATTAAGAAGTAAAGAGTATAATGAATTAAATGTCAAATGAAATGTAATATGTATGAGATCAACAGTATATATTATAGTCGTAAAAATATTTCAACATAACAACTAAATTTCTGTGACATTTAGTAATTCTGCGAAATGTGAACTGAACAGAAAATAACACAATTCAATTTTAGTTTATGATTTATTTATCAAAGCAGTCCACTTGCACCAAAAAAAGTTTCTAAGGCCCTCTCCTGTATATACTTATATGTATTTGTTCTTCTGATGATTTTATACGAATTCGTACGTAGTCGTACGTATAAATTTTCAAATATAATACCACTAATGACTAGCATTTTACTGGCAATTTTTGGCGTCAAGATCACGACTGCTTGTTGCGTCGAAAATCGAAACGAGTGCGATAACACATTGTCAATATTTTTATATTAATTAATTAACAATTTAATTAGAAGCCCTTTATTTTTAGTTGAACTCAATTTTCATACACGGCCATGTAATACTCGCTCAACCATATTTATTCTCTGCGATCAATACATGAACAAATTGTCACTATTCTAGTCCGATTAATCTCTTATGTGTCGATTATTCAATAAATTTAGCAATGAACTTGACTTAACCGATTCTGTATCTAAATTCAGTGGAAAAATCGATAAATGCTTGAGAAATCATCCAGAAAATTAGTTGAATTACAAATTTATTTCGTGTATATATTTTTACTTCCTTGTACATAAGTAAAGGAAGTATTGTAATCGCGAAATCTCTGAATCCATTTTAACTAATTTCGTCTTGACGTCTGTACGTACGTTCGTACGTATCTCGCATAACTCAAAAACGGTACCTAAGCCGTAGAAAGTTGAAATTTTGTATTTAGGACATCAAGTTGTGCACCTCCCTTTCTGGTTATTACACAATTTCCAGAAGTGGCACTTTACATGAAGCCTATAATAGATTTTAATGAAAAACTGTTTTAAAATATAATCCAAAACTTTTCAAATTTAGTATAAAAGACTTATGTCAATCGAAATAACATAATACATTTTGGTTAAAATAGGCTAACCGGAAGTGGTACATTACTTGAAGTTGTTAACAGTTTTTCTTGAATAAAATGATTTTATTTTGATTTTAGAAATAAATGCTTCAAATAAAAGATTTAGAGAATTAATTTCTGCGTCTAGCACATCAAGTATTATTAAATTAGCCCTTTGTATAAGCGAGATATGTAAATTTAAAAATTATATACTTTTTGTAATAAAGTTTGCTATGGATTAGGACAAAAAAAAAGTTCATGTCAAATTACGTTAAATACGTGCACTTTTATGATTCGTACAATTATTATATTTTTATTGTAAAATTAGTCATATTCATTGTTGTAATCAAATATTTCTTTGTTGTAATTAAAACTCTCTTTAAAAAGAACCGGGTTAGATTATGGTCGCTATATATCTTACCGTTTTGAAGTTAAAATTAATATTTTGTAATTTAGTTATTAAAAAAATATGTATAGGTAGTTTAATAATTGTACAAGGAAGTCGTGTGGTGTCCACGTCCACAACAGATTTTTTACATTTGATTACTTTTGTTGAATGAATCGTAAAAAGAGTATGTACAACACATGTTTTTCCACATTTTATAAATAATTATTAAATTTCATTTTCAACGATTTATGTTACTATAAATAATAAAGAATATTTAATTCCCTACGCTAGTTTTAAGAACTATAATTATGTAGACCAGTTTTTCCATTACCATAATTCTGATATACGGCAGAAGATTAAATAGATAATTTAAGTAAACTGCCTTAATATCCTTTATAAATATGGAAAATTCTCAGGCTCTAGATCGCATAGTTCACTTAAAAAATGTTATTTACATTTATATTTCATATCGATTATACTTGTATATAAGTCTCTGTTGACTTATTTTCAATTCTAATTACACAAATTTAATACGAAATAATTACAGTGAAAGGCTCCAATGTTTCTAGCCGCACAAATTACATAGGGACAGATTAATAAATTTACCAGATTATAATAAATTTAATGAATGCATATTGGTTTGATATGCATGTTAGTACATAACGCATTTCGTATAGACACTGAAATCAATTTACAATTCAAATTATGTTATGATACGTAATTTTATGTGCATTAAATGTGATGTAACTTGAGAACTTCTTTAGACATAAGTGTAAATATTGTTAACTCTTCCTGGTCGACTCGACGGTTATCAAATCAGATTTGAATTAACCTCGTCAAATCTGTTTTTAATAGAAAAATAAACACTTCAAATTTTTATATAATGTTTATAATTCACTCGAATTTTGCATTAACAATTTCGACAAGAGTGTGACATTTACTTTTCAGACAGAGAAAATAACTTATCTGCAGATCTACACAAAAAAAATCTGTTGTGGCCAGCACAATACCTCTCGCCACTTCCTTTTTTTGGTTACATAAGTATAGGGCGCGAACGGTAATGTTACATTTTTGGGCTTGACAAGCAAATGTGTGGGCCCGTTTCAGAATGATAATTAGTAATTATGTACATAGATGTCAAATGTTAGAATTTTTCATTAAAAATTTCAAGATTTTCTAAATTTACGTAGTTAATTTATCACCAGGAGTTTAAAGTTTACTTGTATGCCTTAGATATTTAACATTTAATTCTGCTCCACATGGAATTGGAAAATCACTAAATTTAGAATGAGAAATTATGATATTTGACATCTATATACATAATTACTAGCTATCATTCTGACATGGGCCCCCATATCTGCTTGTCAAGGCCAACAAAATCATATGACTGCTCGCTCCCTATTGTATTTAACATTTCTTGTATACCTACACTCTACACCAAAAATTCTACTTACGCATATATCTATTCCATATATATTTAGATTGTTTAATTTTAAATTCATTTTTGATGAAGAAATTTTGTCCTCTTCTAATTTTTCGAAATGTTTCCAATTCTATTAATACATTAAGAAATAATATAATGTATGTACTTCCCAGAAAAAGTCTTCAGTAATGTCTTCGGATTTCTGACACTGACATTATCTGTCAGTTACAAACAAATTAAATTTTCAACTATTTTCCATGGCCATTCTTTCGGCTGTAAAATTTATTATAACTGATTATTTTACATACTATATTTCTTCTATCTCTAAATCTATAGAATATATTGTAAAATATTTAAATGTATCAGAAAGAGAATTTATTTTTCTTTAATATTATCAAGAAAAAATTTCAAGAAATATTATTTAAAAGATTTTTTTTCAAGAATCTTCTACTTCCGGTTGTCCAATTGTTACCAAAACCTTTTCAGATCTTCCCATGAATGTCCGATTGTGAAATACGTAGTTAAAAAAATTTAAAGTCTTATAGTTTTTGAGTAACCGTCCTTCCAACATCCCACACACACACACACACATACACACACACATCCACACACACACACACACACACACACACACACACACACAGATATCATCGTAAAAATGATAAAATCGGATTGTAGGGACCTTAAAACGTGCTTATTCAATAAAATCTGGATATGCGATTTTTAGCATGAATGCAATACCTCTCTTAGCGAGAGGTAAAAATGAATAACATTTTATACAGTGTTTCAAAACGGATGACCGTAGTTTTGGAATTTATTTAAGGGGATTAACACAAATCGAAATTTAAGAAATGAAAATTTTGTTATTGTCTTTCATTATTAAGTTATTGATAAAAAATAAATATTAACATTTAAGACATACGCTGGTCACACTAGAATTATTAAGAATAAGACACATGGTTTCTATTTTTTTAGACTTTTATTTTAATAAATGTACAGTAAAGTACAATAGGGGTTTCCCAGCTTTATCATTTTTTAATATTTCAATGTGTACAGAAAAATATTAGACCCCTATTTTATATTTTGGCCGAAGTAATACGCCAGAATAGTACATTAAAACACAAGTATCATAAGGCAATCTGTTAACGTACGAGTCCAAGTTTGGAAAACGAGCCGCTAGGCGAGTTTTACAAAGGACGAGTGCGTCAACAGGCCTTATGATACGTGTTTTTTATACTATTTTTTCTATTGAGGTAATTTTACGATTAAATTTATTTAAATTGCGACGTCAAATTATGACTAGGTATTTTTTGTTAGTTATGTTTATGTTGGTAACGCTTCCCGCTAACAATTGAAATTTCATATTTTGTTCATCTATTGATTAATTAGTGTATTGCAAGGTGTATTGTATTTATGATTCAAGGTCTGATTCTGGTTGTAAAATTAATATTATATTTCTTTCTAGTCCTATCACCTAAAGAAAGTATAAAAATCCATAATTAAAAGTAATATGTTGAAATATTATCAACAATTTACCATTTTGAGGTTACCTGTCATCTGTCAGTTATGAAAGCATAACTACCAACTAGAGAACATAAAAGGCGCCAAAAATAGTACGCTTATAGATCTTCTAAACGTCGTGTTTGCAGTACAAAACAGTGCGGTTATAGAAACATAAGAACACCGAAATAGAAAAAAAATATTAAACTTTCAATAAATGAGGCCCGAAAAAAATCGATGGCGCATGAATCGCTGGTTAGAACAGTTGGAACTTAGATAATCAGTTGTATAAAGTATCATTGTGAGCGCAAATATGCGAATAACCAGAAAGTATTTTCAAAAAAATCTGTTGTGGCCAGCACAATACCACTCGCCATTTCCATTTTATGTTATATAAGTATTGTATTTAACATCTCTTGTACACACAAAAATTCTATTTTTTCATTCCAAATTTCACGAGAAAGATACCAATAGTGGCACTGAAAATAAATTCAAATATCTCGCAAAATAATCATTCAAAAAATTTAATCTTAATCGTTATTTTTATATTGAGTAGCACTTTAAGGATAAAGTGTACATTTTATTATTTTTTGTTATGGTGGAGGACCCCGTTGCAAACATTTGAATTTGTCAACTGGTTTCCTTGGTGTAATGATCTGTGGTTTGGACTGTGTGATTTAATACCTCATATAATTTTATAAATTATATTCTTTATCTCCAAATCTATAAAAGATATAATAATAAAAAAATAAAAATAAAAATTTCATATTACCCATTGCTGGATGTGCCAATCTGCCTTGTACACAGATATCGGTAATGATGGAATATTTGTACCGTGCGGGCGCTTACCAGGCGTCACCTCACGGGCACTCATAGCTGGCGTGGAGAGTGCACCACAGGGGTCAATTTTTTGCCATTAAATTTCGATGTAATTTTAGGCGTCGGTCGCGATCGAACCCGAATTTATTGTTCTTTATTTTTTGTAGTAATATAAATTAAAAAAAAAAAAATTATATAAGGAACTACTACTTCTGTTTGTCCAATTGTCAGCAAAACCTTTTCAGCTCTTCCCATTAATGTCAGATTGGTGAATACGTAGTTAAATAAGTCTTAAGTCCTTCCAACACACACAAACACACACAGACATCATCGTAAAAATGTTAAAATCGAATATTAGGGATCTTAAAACGTGCTTATTCACTAAAACCTCGATATGCGATTTTTAGCATGAAACCAATACCTCTCTTAGCGAGAGGTAAAAAATCTGATGTGGCCAGCACAATATCTTCTGTCAATCCTGTGCATTATACACAAATTCCATAGATAAATTTTCTTGCGAAAGATTCTAAATTTTTGGTATTATGTGATTCTCTTCCTCGGCAACTGAATTCCATACTCCTGATAACAAACAAACCACATGAAATAAGAAAATTATGAAATTTTGAATGAAAAATTATAACACTTGTCAGTTATGGATATAATTAATTGCTGTCATTTTGACACAGGTCCCCATATCTGCTTGCCAAAGTCAGCAAAATCATGTTACTGCACGCGGCCCCATACATAAATTTTCTTGCAAAAGATCCTATATTTCCAGTAAAGTTATTTCATAAACAAACTATGCAAATTGCACTAGACACTGACATCTTCTTCTTTAGTTTTTCCCATTCGTTAGGGGGTCGGTATTTTTTATTTTCTTCTTCCACTCATTTTTGTTTTCCGTGTCGTCCTCATTCAGTACCTTTTCTCTCAAGTCTTCTGCAATACAGTCTTTTCATCTTATATTTGGTCTTCCTATGTTTCTTCCACCTTCTATTAATATATTCATCTCTCCTCATAACATGTTCAAACCAATGTAACCGTCTCTCTTATATCTAGAAACTTCTAACACTAGAGTTACTTCCCTTTTTCTTTCATTGATTTACATTTTATTGATACTGACATCTGTCAATTTGAATTACCTGAATATATTTGCAGTTTCCATGGTTAAGTTAGCATAGCTGGCTGAATTATGAAATTTATATCAAATTTATTATCTTTATTCTTCTTTAACTCTATATCTGTTGAATAACAAATATAAAATGCAATCAAATCGTATAGATAATAATATATTCTTTAAGTTATAATGACTGAGTTTTCCAAGAAAAACTGTTAAAATCTTCAAATGAGGGTACTTCCGGTTTACCAATTATAACCAAAATCTAAACAAGTCTGCATATGGTTGTAAGGAAGAGGAATACGCAAGAATTGTAATTTTTGGAATTCTAGTATTGGAGATATCGTGCACGAAACGGCGGTCACACACACAGACACATACACACACACACGCACACACGAACACACATACACACACATACAGACATCGTAAAAATAGTAAAATCGTATTGTAAAGACCGTAAAACGTGCTTATTCAATGAAAACACCACCGAATTTTTTGACCAAAGACAATACCTTCCTTACTTAAAGGCGAAGGAAGGTAAAAAAAATAGAATACCTTCCTTACCTAGAGGTGACGGAAGGTAAAAAGATTTATAATTTACACATTTGACAGTTTTAAGTCCCCGAGTAATGAGTTGGCAGTTTTGTCTTCCAGAGAATGAAATCCTTACAAAAGAAAATTGGTTAAGAGCTTTTAAGAAGCTAAAGAAGAGAATGTTGAAGTGTATTATTAATTGTTGAAAGAAACTACTTTGAATATATGTAAAATAAAATTCTAAACCATGTGTATTTTGCTCAGTAATATCTAGCGTTTATCCTACAGAAATTTTCATATTGAAAGTGTAAGTGTGCAGAAAATTTCATCATTACATCATAATACATTATGATTAGCTTTAAAGTATAAATCTTTTCAAAACATTTCCTGAAGCGCGATAATAATTATTCCAATCATTTTGATCACTAAAAATGATATCAGGATTAAATTTCATTGATCTCAGTCTCATTAATCACAATTATTATCAAATTATTACATAACTATATCAATTTCTCCATCTATTATTCACGATAAGCAACATTCACTATATTAAAACATTGCAAGATGACACATTCTCCAGTCTTTCGGATGGTGATTTATATAGCTCGTTCTGTTTTACCGACAGCGATTGGTATTCGCAACTCGTAAGCGATTAGCATGACCTTTGCCCTCGAAGACATAACCTCAATGGGCGAGAAAAAGATGGAAGATATGAATGGTGATGTTTTTATAAATGATTGCTAAGGAATTATTTGTCGGTTGTTGTTCTGAGATTGGTTGCTATTTTGTTTTTTATGTTTTCATTCTTGAATGTAAATTTCACAAAAAGTTAACAACAAAATCAACGATGTACCAGTGAATTAAATAATATAGTTTTATAATATGTTAAGCAATACGTGTAAACCAATAAAAGTGAAATTTTATGTTTAATAAATTTGTTAAGAGTTCACAAATGTATGATATATTTATGATCATTTAAAAATGTTAAATGAAATTGGGATAACTTATGTGGTTATGTGTTAATTTAATAAAAGAATTATATGTTTCCCAATGAAATCATGTTTATTTTTGCCCATAAGTAATATAGATTAATAGAACCACATTTTTAACCAATCCCAAGTTCTAATTTCACAGTCAAATTTTGTAAAGTAGAACAAAGAATTCACATACGAATTTAGGAACAAAGTTTTTTGATTACTCAACATGTCGACCATGTCAGAGGTCCAGATCTCCTTCACAGCGAAGTTACTTATTATTAAACAACGCGTCCTTGTCAATTAATTTCGTACGCCTATCAAGTTTAATGACATAAGTTTCTAATTGTTAATGGCTTAGTAAATTCATTAATATTTTTTATTAATTTGTTTGCAGCAGAGGTCTAATTAAGTTTAAGTAAAATAATTATATCTTTCTAGCATTGTTTTATTCAAATAATAATTGTGGTTGATTACAACAATGAATATTTTTGTTATAGCTCAATAATTTTGATAACAAGACCGAATCCGACCAGTGCCGAATTAACCATAAGGCGTACAAAGCGGCCGCTTGAGGCCCCAGATTGTACAGAGGCCTCAATTTTTTTCTTTTTATTTTCTTAAGAACATTGTGACCAAATAGTAACAAATATCAAGACTATAACTGGAACGGTTCCATCTTTTTACATCCGCCTATAGATTTTTCGTTAAGAAAGAGACATCTATTGATAATTTTTGAAACTTCAAACCTACGAAGCTTGATGTTTATTTGTATGTTGTATAGCGCTTGCGCCATCAGTGCAGTTCCCTTATCTTCACACTAGTCAAGTAGTCCACGTCACACTATTCTTTATTGTTGTTGTACAGCGCCATTATATTTATAAAAATATAAAATAGGTAACAAACTTAGTCAAATCAATTACAGATTTTTGTAAATTTAAATTTTGAAAATTAAAGTAATATAAAAATTATATACAAAGGTAAATGGCGGGAGGTACTGTGTTGGTCACATCAGATTTTTTTTCTCATTTCATTTGATATAATTAGATTATATGTATCAATGAAACAATCATTATATTATACTCGTATATACATTGTAATAACTAAAATAACAGTAATTAAAACAGTGACAATTTTTTTAACATTTTTTCCTATGTAAAAGTTTTATGAAAGTAATATAAATAGTATAACTAAAATTAAAATCACATATACAAACTTACAAATGCTTTTTTTTTTTAATTTACTGTAGATTATATTAACAAAACAATCATTATATTATACATACATATTGTACTAATTAAAAATAAAAGTAATTAAAAGTGTTTGCCGCACGCATACGGAAATAACATTGTTTATATGTAATTCTTATTTTATGCAGAAATGTAGATTACACGAACTTGAATTTTTTCTCCTTGTCGCAGGTGCCAGGAACTTGTTTCTAAAGGTCTGCTCTATTTTAGTAACCTGTTCTATATCTGTATTGATTGCCTATTAGCTTTATATGTCATGATTTAAATCGATGATGACAACAAGCCGCAATTAATTGAACATTTGACTTGTAAATAAGATGTACAGATTTGCATGGATTACTGTTAGGAGTAACAGTTCTCAAGATGTTCTATTTATTTCAAGGACGTTTGAGAATCATCCATTATTGCGTTTCAAACATTGGTGATCCTTATCTGACTTTTTAATTATTATACGAAGGTCACGAGGAATTATTGACAATAAGACTTTTGGTTTTTCTCTTCCACTTTTTAAAAGCGTCCAACCAATCTTCTATTGAAATGCTTTCAAAATAATAATAATAATAAATTTCACTATTGCAGCATCAATATCTTTTTCAGATGAAAACAATCTACCCCGTAATTATTTTAACTCCAAAAAATAGCCATACATTTATCATTACTAAATGATTGTTGAACTGAAAGGAAGATTGTTTTCTCAGGGTACAAATGGTGTGCTGCAAGCACTCCAGTTTTGTTCGAGCATAGTTGCATGAAGTTGGTCAGACACAACTCTTCATTTACATGATGAAAATTGATAAAATCTAGTAACTTCGGTAAGAAATTTTGTGTATAAACCTCTTACATGTCCAATGTACTGTCAGGAGACGCCTGCTTCCGAAATTGAACCACACAGTATCAAAAGTTTTCATTCAAAATATAATGATTTTCCAAACACATGTGGATTATTTTCCTCGACAAGTATATTCATATATTATGCAACAAGACGATTGAAAATTCTCGATTATACGAAACGTGTTGCCTGGAAACATCACGAGACCGAAGGTCGAGTGGTATTTCCATTAGGCAACTCGTTGAGTATGTCGAGAATTTTCTATTGTCGAGTTGTATACAGGTAGACTATATCATGAATAAAAAATAAATTAAAAAGTAAATTTAACGTAGACTTGTGGGTCTATTTGATTTTGACAGAAACGTCAAACTATATGCTACATAACCTATATTTTTAAATATAAGTAGTTATAGTAGTATGTAATTTTACATTGAAATGCTCGTATTTCAAAATAAATGTTTGTATTTCAAATAAACTAGCAATAGTGCAGTTCCAGATTTGTGATCCAAATAATTATTTGTTTACTTGTCAAATTTTTACTGCCATAATTCCTTGCTGTCAAATAATAGATGCGTTCAATTATTTGGTTCGGTGCACTTGGAGCAGTTAGTGTGATTTTAAATGTCTACTTAAAGCATACAACGCACGATTTTCCTCCTCAAAGTCTAACTACAGATTCATTTATACTCGTATACTCGATACTGTGATCGAATGAAAAGGATCATGTCCGTAAATATAATTAAAAATGACATTGCCAGTTCTGAGTACATAGAACAAAATAACCAAACGCAGTTATAAGTGAATATACGAAGGTAGGTATATTCGAATATACCAAGGTTCGTATATTCGTTCACCATGGTTACTCAGTAATAACCGTTGTAATACGTGGTAGCTAAGGAAAATCACACATTCTTATTGGTTTATAACTTAATGAATGATATAGTCCATATTATGGGTGACAAATAAACATCAGAATATTTTTAAATTTTGAATGAAAAATTATAACATGACAATTGTGACATCTACCTACAGTAAAATTTTTGAAAGATGTCCGATCAAGGTTGTCTACGAATTGTATGAATTCAGATTTTTGCTCCGCCCATCATGACAAATTCAGTAGTGTCGTTTGCTTAGTTTTTATGAGGGTACGTAAGATACTACTGTTATTTTATTATTATAAAAAGATATGTTACAATAACAGCATTCAATATTCAAAAATAAGTCAACTAGTAAGTTTATAAGCAAATGTAAAACCAAATATGTTAAAAATAAGATACTGACACAATGTTAGTGTCAGTGACTCTGACAGAATATAACGTTATACGTACGGCTATGAATCCAGGTTACGTATCTGAATTAATAAATAAACTTACGTTACAGCGAAAGTATTATCAACAACGAGCATCGTTTATAAATGGAATGTCCTAACTTAGTCGAAACAATATGATTTTTTTAAAGACAAACGTGTTATATCCATCCTTATCACACACTCTTACAGCCTTTGCAAAAGAAAGAGATAAATGTATGCCTATTTGTTAATTCGTTCGTGATACAGGTGCCCTTGATCTTACATCTTTCAAAATTTTTACTGTATGTAAATAACTACTAGCCGTCATTCTAACATGGATCCTCATATCTGCTTGCCAAGGCCAACAAAGTCACATGACTGCTCGCGCGCTATAAGTAACGAATTTAACATTTCTTGTAAACACAAATAATTGAAATTGAATCTCTTCTTTCGTTCCATAAGAAATTTAGTCCTACTATTCTAATACGTGCAAAATTCTTCAAATTCATTAACGATATTAGTGGTATTTCTTAAAGATATATGTATTATTGGCATACCTATAATTTAAATACGTATTTAAATAATAATACAATAATATATATATTAAATGTACTTGTAGTAATGTTATTAAAACTTCTGATTTTTGACACTGACATTACTTATGATTTATGACAGCTTCTTTGACAGCTTTATTGACAGTGACAGTTAAAAACAATCAAATGATGAAGCATTCATGTGATACAAATGTTTCGTTTTAATTGGCTGCAACATACTACGTTCGTTTGCTTTCGAGAATCGTTTGCTGTTCAAGTATAGCACTCATGCGTACAGTAATGTTCGTGCACGAAATAAACCACACGAATTTTGTTGCGTGCGGAAAATTCCGCATGATTTTATGAATCGGACCCCAGGGAAATGTTTATTTTTAAACAATTTTCGTCTATATTTTTTTTAAGAGATGAAACGAATAGAATTTTGTGTTATAAGTTGACCCTAATCAATCCCGAAGTCAAACATATTATAAACAACAATCTGTCATCTAACACACTTTCATATGTCATACATATCTGATTAATACTTTTAAATCACGAATTTCTGTTAACATTTTCATCCAAAATTTCCCACGATCTCTACTAAAAACATATTTACAAAAAAGATGTAAAGTATTTTATATTATTACTAAAATTTATGGTTAAAACTAAAATCAGATTAAACTTATCTTCCATAAAATCGCTTCTGTGTTTTATGTCAAAAGAAATTAAGCAAACATATAAACTTCAAACACGAAGAATGATACATATGTAAGACTAATTTATGGTAGTTTTCGGATTAGCAGCATACTAAATCATTTTATTTATACCAATTGAGGAAGTGGTGTCCATAAGATATTTTGTTTCTGAGAATTCCAATATTTATTGGAGAAACGGAATTTGAAATCGAAAGTACATGAGCAGTGGCACTATGTCGAGAATTTAAGTACGCAAAGTTTAGAAAAGTGCAAACACTTAATGAAATAGTTCTTGTATCAGCAGATATAGAAGAAAGTGAAGCTGCAGCGACCGAAAGAGAAGGAAGAATGTAAATCTAGGAGTGAGTCTGCCTGTGTGTTGATTACCATGCGTGGTAGACAAATCAGGTATTAAAATTCCAATTAACGAAATCTTACATTTATCACGACACTGAACTCGGTTTCATTTCACGGGCAAAAACGCAGCAACACAGAGACGGATCGCCAATATTAAAGAAATTTAAAATAATAATAAAATTAAATCAATTCTAAACAACCGGCAAAACAATGTGTTCAACACGACAAATTTGTAAATATACTGTCTAGTTAAACAAATACCTATTCCACGACCGAAACAAAATGTTGGGTTCTATATGACACCATATCATGACTGAAATGACATTTTTTTCAGGGACGAAAGTATCTTCTATTCCCAAACGCGAAATAATCTAATAGCGTTTGCCATTTATAGTGTGTTTTAAAAAGTGGACACACCCTTTTTTCTCGGATATTATTGCAGATACAGATATTGGTTATAGGACATGATTCAATCAGTGCAATATTTGTGATTGAAATGTGTAAAAATTGTAATTGTAGAACTTCCGTCATAACCGGATAACTTAAGTAAAGTTAAATACAACCTATACTATTTTTTTTATAAATTTGGATTGCATTTTTTGTCCTTTTTTCGACAATATTAAATTTATTAGTGTTAACGTTATTTATTTGTTAAAAATAATTATTTTCTTCTGCAAGATTTTTATCGTTGACATGTAATATAATACTTAGTGAGAGGGCTATGACAGTAATTGTTTACATGACATAATAATATAGTAAAAATGATGAAGCAGAGAACTCACGTCATCAACCTGAAATAAATTTTATAAAATGAAATATAACTTGTAGAAATTATTGGGTGTTATTTATTTTTAAAAGAAAAAGAAAAAAAGTACTAGTATTAAACCATTTATGTATTAATGATATTTACAATTATTTCCAAGTCAATCGTTATTCCTTTTACGGAACATAAAATTATTTGAAATGATTGTAGTATATTTTCATACCATACGTTGGCACTATTGAGAATGATCATGTTGTGTCAAATAATTTTATATTCCGTAAAAGGAATAAGGATTGACTAAGAAATAACTGTAAATTAATTAATATATACGTTTCTTTAATACTAGTATATTTTTCTTCTTTTTTATAAAATAAATAACAACTAATAATTACTACAAGTTATATTTCTTTTTATAAGGTTTTTTTCAGACTGATGACGTGAGTCCTCTTCCTAATCATTTTCACCATAGAACTGTCATAAGTACTTATATCGTTGATGACGAAAATATTGTATGTGCACAAAACTGCTACAATATTGATCAATACTATCATATTAATGCTGTATAGATACTTAAATTAAGTTCCCCCAATCACCAAATCGCGAATCTGGGAACCCCGCTTCGATCCCGACCGACGCCAAAAATTACCTCGTATTTTAATGGCACTAAATTGACCCCTGTGGTGTACTCTCCACGCCAGCATTGAGTGCCCGTGACGCCTGGTAAGCACCCGCACGATACAAATATTTTATCATTACCGATATTTGTATACAAAGCAGATTGGTACACCAAGCAATGGGTAATATGCCGTGATGATATATCGTAAAAATTAATAGGCACAAGACGTATGTCATCAAACTGAAAAAAAACTTACAAAATGAAATATAACTTAAAGAAATTATTAGGTATTATTTATTTTTAAAAAAGAAGAAGAATACTAGCATTAAGTAACGTATATATTAATGATATTTACGATTATTACTAAGTCAATCGTTATTCCTTGTACAGAATATAAAATTATTTGAAATATTGTAGTGGATTTTGGTACCATATATTGGCACTACTGAGAATGACCATGTTAATCAAACAATTTTATATTCCGTAAAAGGAATAAGGATTGACTTAAAAATACTTGTAACTTCATTAGTTATACATTGTTAACACTAGTATTTTTTCTTCTTTTTTAAAAAATAAATAACACCTAATAATTTTTATATTTCATTTTATAAGGTTTTTTCAGGTTGTTGACGTGCATCTTCGGCTTAATCATTTTTACTATATTTATTTATTTATTCATTTATTTAATCACCAAATGCCTAAATTTATAAAATTTGGCACCAAAAATCAGAATATTGTCCTTTACTATTATCTATATTTTGCACTAAAATTGAATACATGTTAAATCGCCATATTCGAACTTTTGATAAATATATGTACTACATATTCATTCATAGTTCTATAGGTATAATACTTAAATTTTGAATTTAACAGTTATATGTTTAGAAAGGACTGTATACATCTATTTCAGCATTGAAGTCGGTAATACATTTCAATGGCATTAAGTATAGAAAGTAAAAATGAACACCTTTTAGGTGTAATGAAAGTAAATGAAATGTAGTTAATTTGAATAAGAAATAGACTTAGTTACATACATACTTGTAAATGGGTTACGAATTCTAAAAACCATTGAACAATAAATTATTGTACTTAAATTGTTCAAGAATTATGCTTACAAATATACAATCATAGAAAATGGTAAAATTCTTTAATACAATTACAAAAAAACGATTTAAAACCCTCGTCTTTCGATTTATAATTCTGGACAGAATTATGGAAATAATTATATATAGAATTTTATAGACGATCGCATACAAAAAAATCTGATGTGGCCAGCACATAACCTCTCGCCGTATATTTTACCTGGCTCTATTCATAAAGCAAAGAATATTTTTAGAAATACAAATAATATATTCATATAAGTCTATAACGTATAAACTATGACTCAACATAAAACAATTTTCACATATACTTACAAAATCTATAAGATATTTTACCATAAATTATGTACAATTAATTACAAAGTAGAGTTTACTATATATACCTGCTGGTAACACGGATTTTCAATTCGAACAACGTTATTGTTTACTTTCTCTTCATATTCTTCTAGTAAAAACATTAATTTTGGGCGGCTAAAATGTATAATCTGAATTGTGCATCTATTCTTACATATCTTCTTTTACATTTTATTTTTTCATACATGCTGTATCTAAATAACACTAATTCCCATTAATAAAGTGATAGATTGCACTCCGATTATTTTCTTATAACGATGTGTAATTTTGTCAATATTTACAACTTACTTAAGAAGAATTTGATAGCTTTTTCGCAGTTCAATGTTACTCCAGCTACAGTGCTGGTGTGCATTGTCCCATAATGTTTAAAACTAATTTAAGTCCTTCAACTTAGACTTGTCACCTCCATAATAGTCACAGATCAAGAATTAAGAGATTCTCCAAGTACATTTTTCTTTCATTACCCATTATTTCGATGAGATACATTTTTTTCTGTATTTTACGTTGCAGAGTGGAGACCATTAATAGTATTTCTGAAGGGTATGTGTAATATACCTATAATTTTAAATATTTAACTATAAATACAATAAGAAATAATATAATGTATGTACTTCCCAAAAAAAATCTTCAGTAATGTCTCCGGATTTCTGACACTGACATTTATCTCTCAGTTACAAACATTCAAATTTTCAATTATTTTTCATGGCATCCTTTCGGTTGTAAAATTAATTACAACAGATTATTTTATATATTATATTCTTTTTATCTCTAAATCTATAAAAAATATATATAAAAATATTTAAATGTATCAGAAAGAGAATTTATTTTTCTTTAATATTATCAAGAAAAATTTTCAAAAAATAATATTTAGAAGATTTTTTTTCAAGAATCTTCTACTTCCGGTTGTCCAATTATTACCAAAACCTTTTCAGATCTTCCCATGAATATCCGATTGGGAAATACGTTGTTAAACAAATTTTAAGTCTTATAGTTTTTGAGTAACCGTCCTTCCAACATCCCACACACACACACACACACACACACACACACACACACACACACATCCACACACACACACACAGACATCATCGTAAAAATGTTAAAATCGGATTGTAGGGACCTTAAAACGTGCTTATTCAATAAAATCTGGATATGCGATTTTTAGCATGAATCCAATACCTCTCTTAGCGAGAGGTAAAAAATGTACTAAGGATTTTTGCTGTCCACAAAGTTCTATTTAATAAAATATTATTAAATTATATTAGCCTCGTGAGACTTGCTCGCGAGGCTCACATAATATTATGAAGAACAGCCATATTTATAGTCAAAATTATATAGCAAATTACGTACACAGTAGCATACAGAATATTTGTACACACAAAATTCTGTCCACAAATTCATTCATAAAATTTCGTTTAGAATTCTGTCCAAAATTATAAATCTTGTCAAACGAGCTTAAT
The DNA here is from genome assembly GCA_951394225.1 of Harpalus rufipes. NCBI lineage: Eukaryota > Metazoa > Arthropoda > Insecta > Coleoptera > Carabidae > Harpalus > Harpalus rufipes. The sequence continues at coordinate 53,825,037 of OX596277.1, read as the reverse complement.
GACTAAATACATTTGAAACACATAAAATATACATGAACGATTTATGTCGAAGACTATAAATGATAAGTAGAATCTATATTGATTGTAATATAAAATGGAAGCTTTAAGAAAATACATCAGATGAAAATGACACATTTAGGAGATTTGTAATTATTACGGTCCTGAAAAGCTTTGGAATGGCGATAACTGGTTGTGAGCGCGCGCCCAAAGACACACATTAACACTTGGACATCGATAAATTGATCAATGAATCGAAGCTGGCTAAGATTGCACATTTCAGCACGCGAAGCCTCTTCATGTCACACATTTCATATAATGAGTGCTCTTCACATACAGCTACATACTACATAAATAATAAGAGGTACTATCGACATAGTTTCACCAAAGAGCATAAAATTCATGCAATATTTTAACAATGATGAATATAAATTTGGTTTGGTTTTGTAAATTTAAATCTAATGTACAGTATTTTTTTAAAGATGTCCGATTAAGGTCATGTACAAATTGTATGAATTAAGATTCTAGCTCCGCCCAATCCGACAAATTCAGTAGTGTCGTTCATTTAATTTTTATGAGGGTGCATAAGATACTACTGTTATTTTATTATTATAAAAATATATGTTACAGTAAAAGCATTCAAAATTCAAAACTACAATAGCCGTATTCCTTCGGGTTGTGATTCACAATCTAAATCATCAAGGTGATCATGATTAAGAAGAAGTGTGTTTTTTCGTTTCTTATTCATTATCCCCATTTTTCCATTATGTTATCACTAGACGACCTTCCCCTTTCCCTTCTGAATCATCCTTTTTCAGTGATCACACAGATTCATTTCAGAGCAAATTTAAAAATGGCTAAAAACAATAGGTTTTCGAGCGTTTTAATTTATCAATGTGGGGTTTGTTGTATCAAAAGAAATATGATTTTCCTGCAAAAGCATATAATGACCCACCATACTTTTGAAAACAAAGAAAATATGTTACATATTTTTTTTACTTCTATATGATCCATTCTTAATGTGCAGACTATAACACTCGACACTAGATTATTTATAACATAAAATAAATTAATTTGTATTGGTCTGCATATATTTGACGCTAGATGGTATTTACATTATTCAAGTTGTTTTCTTGATATAATTTTTAAATCATGATTGAAAAGGATCACGATTAAACTAATCAGTATTTACAAAATCACAATCACAGTCCGAAGAAACACAACTAATGTAAAACCAAATATATGAAAAATGAGATTGATTATAGGCGATTTCGGGCGGCAACCTTCAAATGTCAAAAGTCAAAAATGTCGGTGTCGTGGTCTTTATGTCAAAAAGAGATTTTCTCGTTGCCTTTTTTGACATTTCAAATATGGATAAAATAGTTTTCTCTGTTAATTGAGATATTGTAGAAATATGCGATACTGTGGAAGTAACGAATTTATTACTTTTTTGACAGTTTTATAAGTCGCAGAATATACATAACCACCAAGCACGGTGCCAACAAGTGAACCAGACGATTTTTGGAGACACCACTGACCATATCATACCGTAACTGACCGTGACTGTGACTAATCTTACCAAGTGAACGGGTATATCGCCCGAAATCGCCTAATGACACGGTGTTAGTGTCAGTGTCAGTGACACTGACTTAAAATAACGTTATTTGTACGGCTATGAATCAAGGTAATATATCTGAATTAATAAATAAACTTACGTTACAGCGAAAGTATTGTCAACAACGAGCATCGTTTTAAAATTGAATGTCCTAACTTAATCTAAACAATATGAAATTTTGAAAGACAAGCGTGTTATATCCATCCTTATTGCACACGCTTCGTGTTATGGCAAATGAGATATATATATATATATATATATATATATATATATATATATATATATATATATATATATATATATATATGCCAATTTGTTAATTTGTTCATGATACAGACCTTGATCGGACATCTTTAAAAAATTTACTATATGTGTTATTTTCCATGTATTAATTAATCATTTGAATGATCATAACTTGCAACATTATCATTCGTGTTCTTATAACCTTCGATTGTGATATAATTTCATTCAACCCAGTTTCATTTTCATCGGTTTCTAATAATTATAATCTTTTCTAATAAAAAATTTGCGAATTTCTTATTGTGAACGCTACGAAGTTTAGTAACACGGAACCTGGTTTTGTAACCGAAACTTCCAAAGAAGAAATTCTGATACTTATTCTGCCTTTCTTTATTGTGCAACTACGTAAATACTAACATACTTCTTGTGGATTTCAGGAAATTCCACAGAAACCACAATAGGAAATATTTTGATTTATGGCAGCAAGGCGAAAGGACAATGACCGCGAATGAAATATTTCGATATGAAAATAGGTTTCAGTAAATAAATTTCGTATGTACTACTTTACCAATAGGTTCAGAACTTCATGGTAGGTATACTGAAGATAATTCTTACCTGGAACAAAAATATTATATTAGTAAAAAGCAATTTTCTACAAATAAATTAAAATATCACAAATATGTTTGTAATAATACATTAACATATAAATGTTAATATTATACAAATAAAATTTGAAAACAATATAAATTTGAATAAAATGTTTTACATCATTATTTATATTATTTACGTTTCTACACAAGGTGTACACGAGAATCCATGACATACGTGTTTAACATGGGAATCATTATGATAAAAAGAAGCTAAATTCGACGTTTGTGTAGGTAAAACGGAAAAACGAGGTTTACCTACATCTTCAGAGGCTTATAATGATTGGTAAAGAAAGTCAAGTTTCAACGTCTGTTATGATCTGAAGTTTGTGACGCCGCCCCGACTGGCGGTTGGGTCATTGTGACGAAGTCCTCTCTGTCGGCGGGGGTCGGTTTTGCTTGGGTGCCATAGGCGGCGGTTTGCTGAAAAGAGCAGGACTGCCGGGAAGATCTTGCGAAGGGAGGCCAAAGCTTTTATTAGAAAAGCACATGCTTTCGGTTATATTTTAAACTATTTTCAGGACACTGTAATACAATGATGAATACGTACAATATGTTTTAGAATAATTTGGTATAATATACGCACAGTAGTAGAGATTTTTTAAATTTTTGTTTAACATTTACAAACATGTTTTTTAAACGTGCCATAAACATATGGTTATCAAGCTGACAATACGGAAAAATTTGAATAACACATTAAAAAAAATGGCCAAAATGGTTATCACAGTTATGTTATAAAAGATAAAAAAAAAAATGAAATTGAACAATTGTATGAATGTAGTTAAATTAATTTTGATTTTTTACACGATGATAGTGCACGTCACCATTTTGTAAAAAAAATAACTGTCAAAACCACTAAAACATAGAAATAGTTTAGTTTGTAAGAGTGTGTTTTCTGTTTTACATGTAACTTGTGTGTGAATGGGATTGTTTATTTTTGTTTTAACCTGGATCTAAGTGTGGAGGATTTTGAATATTGTTTGACAATTATAAGAAATAAGTATATATATATATCATCACGGCATGTTACCCATTGCTGGGTGTGCCAATCTGTTTTGTACGCAGATATTGGTAATGATGAAATATTTGTACCGGGCGGGCGCTTACCAGGCGTCACCTCACGGGCACTCATTCCTGGCGTGAAGAGCGCACCACAAGGGTCAATTTTGTGCCATTAATATTCGAAGTAATTTTTGGCGTCGGTCAAAACTTTGAACCACAATTCTAGCTAAACGGCATATTTTGTGATCGTTACATCGTATTTTAGAAATCTGTATAAAAGCATCATCCAAAATTAAATAAATAAAATTGAAATAGTTTTCATGTAAAGTGATTCATTATTAGCAATATTAATCTATATATCATAACTTAATGTGTGTTTTGATATGCAAGGTTTGTAAAATAACTAAGTGGACTTTCTACTTTAACTGGCATTTATACTCCAGCTGCTGAGAAATTCACACAAATACTTACAAGCTCACGTTTCCGATTCTAGTCTAATCATTTACACTAGCATATTAAAATAATGGACCCTGTACGATAATAATGCAATATAATCCTTTATCCATATATTACTATATCGTATTGATAATGGATACAAATACATTAACAATATGAAATCAAAGAATAATGTATAAGTAAATGGTACATATGAGAGAAATTTCCATAAATACTCATAACGTTATTATTGTAATCAAATAAAATAATAACATGGCACATAAAAATGCAATTATGAATAAAATTTGCAACTAACGTCAATGTGATACTCATATATGATTATGTAACTAAATGTCATATGGAACAAAACAAATTAATTTATATATTTATTGCATACCTAAACATAAAAATATCTGATGTATTCAGGCACATACCTCATGCTATTTAATTTTTATTAATTTAAATACATACCTATACCTCATACTATATATATATATATATATATATATAAATAAATAATGAAAATACAACTCTGCTATGAATTCCCCGTCAAAATTTTATAGTTGTCTGTGCGTTCTCTCGTTGAACGAAGTATACATGTCTACTAATTTTGCCAATTGTTCTTTTACCTAAATATAACTATTGTTTCAATTTTTAATGTAGGTGTACTCTGATTACATGTAGAAATAAATATGAAAATAATAATTTTTCTTTTGCATTTTTCTCGCTTTTTTCGTTATGTAAGGGTATAAACATTTTATATTGTTGTATTCAGAAAAAAAATGCTGAATCGAATAGGCGAATAAAAAAGTAGGTTCTCATTTAAAATTAAAAAGTTGAATTCTGTATTTTGAGAACCACTGGTTGAAAATAATTTTTGTAATGCTCATTTTAATATTCTTATAATATAGAAATTGTTTGCTAATTTAACCGACTTCGTATCTCTTACGGTTCTCGAGATAGCAATAGTAAAACACTTAAATTGTATATGTTCTTATTTTAAATTTGTCTCATATTTTGTAAATCACTGGTCGAAAATTATTGCATTAGTCTCGAAAATGGAAATCGTTTGCCCATTTAACTATCTTTATAGCTCATATAGGTAGTTTCTGAGATAATAATGCTGACCATTTAAAATGAATACCTTATATAAGATAATTATGTAAAAAAATTGAATTGACGAGAGATATTGTGCTGGCCACGATAGATTTTTTATAATATACCTTTAACTCTTGACTCAAAATATATGTATAATCTGAGTTGGTTTTGTTTTTTCTTTAAAAAAAATAAGGGCAATTTATGTCGGTACTCCATTTTTATGAAATATAGACTTATTTCTTCATTCATTTTTTGAATACATATTATAACAAACTGTATATTTATTTTTCTTTGCTTTCGTGTTTTGAAATCAATAATACCTTTCGATTTTATATAAATTATTGTAAACCAATACGGTCTAGTTGAGCAACAATTTAAAGTAGAATTTATCCGCATTGAGACAAGATATTATGATAATTATATATTTGGCAATGTGACAATATGGTTTATTGCCCTGATATAACTCGTTATGCAATGTTATAATTGAAAAATTGAAATGACATTTCTAGGCACAAGTGTGAAGTGTGTTTTTGGTTATTGGACACTGAACATGCTCGTATTTCACCGCATCTGAAGAAAGTGAGCTCACCACATAATCTTTAAATTTTCTAATAATTATTTGTTTCACTTTCGGTTTCATGTTCCATGCTTATAATTATATTGTCGAAAATTTCAATGCTCATGATTTCTAAATGGCAATGATTTAATATTTACACTGTCTATCTAACAATAAATTATATGTAATATTTTGACAAGAATCTTATACGTGAAGATGCTAAATTGAAACGAACAATAAGTTATAAAAAATATACGTATATAAGAGTTTATTCTCAAACATATGACTATGATTTATTGTTATGAAAGAAAGTATTTAATTGTTATTGTGAAGTATAGATCTATAGATATTAATATTTGATTTGAGACATTGTTCTTACATGGAATTAATTGTTTATTGTTTGTTGCTGCAGAGATAAATAATATGCATGTATTTGCTTTTCTTTTAACTAAAAAATTGTGAAAATCATTGAACTTCACTTCCATGTCTAGTAAGATGCTCTCCCAACTGAGCTACGAAGTCCCTTTGATGTATTTTACAAATTTTCAACGATTACAATTTCGTATTTAGAGTATTTAATATTCAACTGACAGTGCGCTACCCTTGGTAAGGGAGGTATGGACACACTAACTCAAATACTATCATTCGAAAAATTTTGAAACCATGTATTTCTATCTTATAGTAATATGGAAAGAAGCCATTACATTTTGGTGTCAATTGGATAACCGGAAATAGCACTTTACTTGAAGCTCAAGATAGTTTTTCTTCAAAAAATATCTTTAAACGTTATATTTCGCAATTTATGTTTTTATAATAATTAAAGATTATTCAATTTTCTACAAGTTTACATAAATACTTTTTCTATATATTTTCTCGATAAATTTATAAACTAATACAAAAATTATATCCCGGAGCGTATACTTTAAACTCAACTCCATGGTTACACAGTTCAGCTCAAATGTATGTAACTGACAGATAAATGTCACTATCAAAAAATAATCATTTCAAATTAATAATAGTAACGTTTTAAAAAGAAAATTGTAATTAAAACAATAGTTATATGCAAAGAAACTTAATATACATAATTTCTAGCATTAGTAAATATGCAGGTATGTATTTCAATAAAAAAATAAATACATATATCATCACGGCATATTACCCATTTCTGGGTGTGCTCATTTGCTTTGTACACAGATTTCAGAAATGCTGATAACATATTTGTATCGTAAGGCGTTTACCAAGGGTCACAACACGGGCACTCATTGTTGGCGTGGAGAGTGGACCACAGGGGTCACGAGACCCCATAGTTATGTATTTAAATTTATATAAATTAACTGGCAGGAGGTATTGTGTTGGTCACATCAGATTTTAATCTCTCCTAAGAGAGGTATTTTAATCATACTAAAAATCGTATATCCAGATTTTAGTGAATAAGCACGTTTTAAGGACCTTAGTCCCTAGAATCCGATAATAATATTTTTACGATGATGTCTGTGTGTGTGTGTGTGTGTATGTGTGTGTGCGTGTGTGCGTGTGTGTGTGTGTGTGTGTGTGTGTGGATGTGTGTGAGGTTGTTGGAGGAACGATTTCTCAAATTCTATAAGTTGAAAGACCTGTATAACTACGGATTCCTCAATCTAACCGTAATGGGAAGAGTTGAATAGATTCTGGTAACAAATGGACAACCGCAAGTAGTAGTAACATAAATCTTCTAAATATTATTTTTTGAATATTTATGTTATTACAAATATTAAAAAACAAAATTCTCTATCCAACACATTTAAAATTTTCATTATATCTTCTATAGATTTAAAGATATAGAAATATGATCTATAAAATAATCTGTTGTAATAAATCTGACAGCCTGCTCACAGCCCAAACATCTCCATGGTAACTACTTGAGATATTTAAATGTGTGTAATTGACAAATAAATGTCACTAATGTCAGTGTCAAAAATTCAGAGATAGTACTGCAGGCTTTTCTGGGAATGATATTTAATATTTCTTATTGTATTATTAATTATATATTTAAAATTATAGGTATATTACATGAACCCTTCAGAAATAACGCCAATGCCGTTAATAAATTGGAAAAACCTCGAACATTTAGAAGAAATGGAGAACACTTGCTCATAGAATGAATTTAAAATTATAGAAAATACGTAAACATAAATATTAGGTATAATTAGAATTTTTTGTTTGTACAAGAAATGTTAAATACAATATTTATATATACATGTATATATAATATACACCAATGGAAAGAGGTATTTTTTTTCTTCAAAATTAAACCGGGTGTTTTACCACACCTGTACAGTAAAATTTTTGAAAGATGTCCGAACAAGGTCGTCTACGAATTGTACGAATTCAGATTTTTGCTCCGCCCATCCTGACAAATTCAGTAGTGTCGTTTGCTTAGTTTTTATGAGGGTACATAAGATACGACTGTTATTTTATTATTATAAAAATATATATTACAGTAAAAGCATTCGAAATTCAAAAATAAACTGATAAGTGTATATCTTAAGCAAATGTAAAACCAAATATGTTAAAATAAGATAATGACACAATGTCATTGTCGGTGACTCTGACAGAAAATAACGTTAGTCGTACGGCTATGAATCAAGGTAATGTATTTGAAATAATAAATAAACTTACGTTACAGCGAAATTAGTATCAACAACGAGCATCGTTTTAAAGTGGAATGTCCTAACTTAGTCGAAACAATATGAATTTTTGAAAGACAAGCGTGTTATATCCATCCTTATCGCACACTCTTATAGCCTTTGCAAAAGAAAGAGATAAATGTATGCCTATTTGTTAATTCGTTCGTGATACAGATAACCTAGATCGGACATCTTTCAAAAATTTTACTGTACTAAGCTGGTTCCTATGATACAATAAATTATCAATACAAACCAAGATATCGAAAAATATCGTGATTGTATCGTCATGTCATTATTTCATTAATGTAAATCAGTGCGAGTGTGAAGCACAACAGACCACTACCATCTTCTGGAGTGCAGACTGTATCTAACCGTCCAACCACATGTTATATAGACGATCTAATACAGGCGACACCAAATGCGTTAGATGTGGCCAAATACTGGTCTAAATTTGTTTAATAACCCCATTCATTCTTATTTGATTTTGTATTGCTTTGTTCATATTTTTAAGTTTTTGCTGTTATTGTCTTTTATATTTCTTATTTTTCTATCGTTGCTTTTTACTTGTGTTATATTTACATGATTATAATAAATCGTAGATTATAAACTAGACTAAGTACAGAATTCGTGTGATAAATTCGCTCAGTTCATCTTTATTTTTAAAATTTAGAAAGTAGTATAATAGCAAAAATATACATAATCTTGAATCGTTCAAATATTAAAAACTAATACGAGTATAAATAGTAGGTTGTAAATTCCTTGTACGCAGACTGAAGGTTGACAACCTGTATTATGAAAATAATAAATAAAATAGGAGACAAGTTATTTACAATTATTTGTAGAACATCAAAAAAGTTTAGTTATAGTTTGGAAGAACTAAAAAGTCAAGGAAAAAAGAAATAACACAATTTTGTTTTCAAACAAACAATTCGAAAAAGTTGACATACTAAAATAGAATCTAAAAATATCCATGATCAAATTATTTAAATTTTTCTTTTCTTCCATTTTGCTAATTAAACATGTTTAATAAATAAAAAAAAAAAATCATTCGTAACAATGACCTTTCAAAAACAGCATCCGTATTTCAAATTCTCTTACAGTTCCAAACAAATTCTAAACGCTCTATTCTAAAAAAATCTGTATTTCTTACAGATCTGTAAACAATGAATAAAATCGCAACGAAAGCTGCCACTCTTATGTATAATTTTGTATTAATCAACAAAAATAGATGTTGAAGGATAACGATATTTTTGGAATTCAGTCAACTTTATTTCATTCCCGACTAGTTTCTACAACACATGTGTCTTCTTCAGGGGCTACATTTACAGAAAAAAAATTACAATAATTTATTGAATTACATAAATAAAATAAATAAATATATCATCACGGCATATTACCCATTGCTAGATGTGCCAATCTGCTATGTACACAGATATCGGTAATGATGAAATATTTGTACCGTGTGGGCGCTTACCAGGCGTCACCTCACGAGCACTCATTGTTAGCGTGGAGAGTACACCACAGGGGTCAATTTTGTGCCATTTAAAATTCGATATATTTGGCGTCGGTCGGGATCGAACCCGGGTCCCCAGATTCGCTACCAGACACTCAGGCACACGACTACAAGACCCCATTACATTGGTTTAAATATAAAGTTAACTTACATGAGTTTTCTTAACTGTTTGTTGAAAATAGTGAAAATATTTTGATTTAACAAAGTATCACGCGAGAATGAACCAGCAATTATCTTCGTTATTAAGTGAGATAGCGATTATCTTTAAATAAACAAATTTACTATAGACAATATGGGCAATAAGATGTCGTATCAAGAAGCGTTCTATTACTTTCGGTTCCGGAGTATGTGATACCAACTTTGAAATTTCAAATGGAACATACTATATTTTTTTATATTAGTACACAAAATTTGCTTTCCAATGATAGTAGACAAGTAGGACGTTGTATTATTAAAAAGTAAAATGGCGGACGTTTGAAATATCTTACAAAATAAGTCAAAAATGTGTGGAATTTTGTTTTATTGGATTTGTTGCCTAGGTTACGTCATATAAATGAATTTGTCTAAAAAAATATCATCATCTATGAACAAAAAAACAATAAAATCTCACCCAGTTGATTTTTTTTCATTCAATATGTTCATATTTCAAACGTCCGCCATTTTATTTTTTAATAATATAACGTACTACTAATTTACTACCACTGTAAAGCAAATTTTATGTATTTTCAAAAATATAAAAAATATAGTATGTACCATTTGAAATTTCAAAGTTGGTATTACATACTCCGGAACCGGAAGTAACAGAACGCTTCTTGATACGACATCTTATTGTCTATATTGTCTATAGTAAATTTGTTTATTTGAAGATAATCGCTATCTCACTTAATAACGGAGATAATTGCTGGTTCATTCTCGCGTGATCAACCTGTATATACATGGAAATTGTGTTTTTTAAAAATTGCAAGAATTGTCAAGAACAATATTTTAACTGTTAAATGAAATTTAACAAAGTGTAATGTACCTACCTACCCATGTTAGAGATTAATTAATTATTAAGTTATTATAAGTATTATGTTGTATTTTTATGAATCATATTATTATGTTGTATTTCTATGAATCATGTTATTGTGCCTATATCATGTTATGATGTTATTCTAATTCTCTTATTTACTGTTCTTTTAAATATTTACTGTATTATCTTGAAGTCCATTTCTATAATCCTATTGTTAGCTTTTCCCATACAACTGACCTTTCCTACCAACCATCTCTGAGTCATTTTGTTAGAACGTGAATTGTACATCACAAATAAGATAACAACCCTTATCCACCAATATATATCCCAATAAGCGACAGTCAGAGACAGTCAGTAGATCTTAGATCCTCACGCCAGTCCTCACAAAACTTCACGTCATTCTGCATTAATATTTTTAATAAAACTATATTTTTAAACCACTGAGTGAATTATTTCGTCGACCCATTACATAATTTTGGTGTCAGAAGTGGGATCGTTTTTCGAAATAACGGTAAATAAATTCAAACTACAATTTGAAACCGGTGACTTTAGTCTTTAACCGTCGAGACGAATCCAATAAGTTGTCTGTATCACTCGCGTTCGAGACAGTGGTTCCGGATCTTACTCAAATTCAAGGCTCATCTTCGACAACGTCGGGGTCCATCCAGATCCAGCCAACCAGTCCACCAGGTCACAGTTGAACTCCAGTTCAATCGTTCACCAGGTCCAGCGAGCAGCAGTTCAACAACGTCGTGGGTCTTCATTCACTGTGGTCATGTTTATACTATTTCTGTGAGTACAATAATACCAATCCCCAAAGTGCCAGTGTTCAATTCAAAAAATTCAGTAATACAAAAATTAATTCGTGTAGATTTTAAATACTCTTGTAAAACATTCGTCAAAACTAATTTCAAAATGCCTGATACTACGAGTACTTCAACATCTTTCGTAAGCTTAGAAATTGCCAGAAGTATGTTAATTAATTTCGATGGCAATAACAAATCCAAACTATTCGAATTTGTCGATAACTGCGACGAAGCAATCGCTCTCGTATCAGAAACAAATAAAGCTACTCTTTTAAAAATTATTAAAACTAAATTAACTGATAACGCCAGACTCTTAATAAAAAACAGAAACTTTGATTCATGGTCAGATTTAAAGAAACATTTATTAGATTCTTATTCAGATAGACGAACAGGTGGTCAATGGCAATTAGAATTAAACTCAAGTAAGCAAAATATCAAGGAAAATGTTCTTTCTTATGGAAATCGTATTGAAAACTGTTACGTTAAACTATTAAATACCTTAGACAACGATTTATCACAAGAAGGACGACAAGCGTGCGTCAATCTCTTAAAAACACAAGCCTTAAATGCATTTATCTCCGGATTAAATAAAGATTTAATTATACTTGTAAAAGCACAAAAACCTGAGTCTCTAGAAGAAGCCATAGCAATTGCAATAAACGAAGAACGAGAACTTATATCAAAATTCGAAATTCAAAAGTTTCAAACTATTAATAATTCCAACACAAAGCATTGTAACTATTGTAATAAACCGGGACACAGTAGTTTTAATTGTTACTCAAAAAATAAACCGAGAAGTGATTCAAACATTCGACATTTTAGGCAACCGAATGATTCAAGACAAAACTATGCACCGAGTAGTCAAATAAATAGAAATTCTCCAAATAGAAATTCAAATTTTAACCAAAATCAAAATTTTCCCCGTAGGAATCAAAATTTCGATAATCCTAAGCAGTGCAATTATTGTAAAAATCTAGGGCACGTAATTTCAGAATGTCGAAAACGACAATATAATAACCAAAAACGAAACAATATTGGTTCTAATTCTCAAACCTCTTCCAATCCTTTAAACTCGCAAAGTCCAGTTGCGTCGGCCACTCAACGGACTGCAAATCACATTCAGGCCGAATCGTCATAATAAAAAATTTAGCTGTCACAACATTTATCAATGTATCTTTTAGCGAATCAAAACTTTTACAAAATTCATTCTTGCTAGACACAGGCGCGGACGTTTCTTTAATCAAAATTTCAAAATTAAATGGAAATACTCTTATTAATGAAGATAAAAAATTGATTCTGCACGGCATTGATAACGCTAATCCAAATTCTGTTCAAACACTCGGTTATCTACATCTGAATATTTTAGTTGGAAATAGAACAATCACTCACACATTCCATGTAATTAGAGATGATTTTCCAATACAATTCGATGGAATTTTTGGTAACGATTTTTTGAAAGAGAATACTTGCCACATCGACTATGAGAACGATTTATTACATATTCATAATTCTGCTATCTCCCTAAGTCATATAGAAAACATTTTACAAAAAGAAAGTTCTAATCTTACTAATTCAGATAATGATTCTAAATCTTCACTAATTCCTACTTATCCTATATCAATCGAACCAAGATCTGAACAAATCATTGTTGTTGAAATATCTAATCCTGAAATCTCTGAAGGAATTATTCCTCCTACTAAAATCCTAGATGGTGTTTTATTATGTCCTAGTTTTGTTAGGGTCCGTGATAAATTTGCCATTACATCTGTACTCAATACAACGGATAAAAAAATCAAAATCTCTAAAGTAAAAATTGAAATTGAACAAGTTGAAAACAATCACAAAATAAATTCCATATCAAACAATAATTACAAACAACATATTAATTGTAATTCTAATAGATTAAAATTATTGAAAGAATCATTGCGCTTACATCATTTAAATGAGGAAGAATATAATAAAATTTTAGAAACTTGCATCGAGTTTAATCACATATTTCATTTACCAGGCGACGAGCTAACTCATACAAATGCGATAACTCATCAAATTCCTACTAATTCTGAAATACCAGTCCAATCCAAAACCTACAGGTTTCCAGAAGTCCACAAAGAAGAAGTAAATAATCAAATAAAAAAAATGTTAGACGAAAATATTATCCGCCCTTCTACCTCTCCTTGGAATTTCCCCGTTTGGGTCGTTCCAAAGAAGCAGGACGCATCCGGTAAACAAAAATGGCGATTAGTTATAGATTACCGTAAACTTAACGAGATTAGTATCGGTGATTCATACCCTTTGCCAAACATCAACGATATTCTCGATCAGTTAGGTCACTCAAAATATTTCTCAACACTCGATCTCGCATCCGGATTTCACCAAATTCCAATAGAAGAAAAAGATATATCAAAAACTGCATTTACTGTACCTTCAGGCCATTACGAGTTCAATAGAATGCCCTTTGGATTGAAAACAGCCCCTGCGCGATTCCAACGTCTAATGGACACTATTTTAACTGGGTTACAAGGTTCCGCATGTTTTGTATATCTTGACGATATCGTTGCTTATTCAGATAATCTCGATAATCATTGCAGAAAATTAAAATCAATCTTTTCCAAATTAGCAGAAAATAATCTAAAGTTACAACCAGATAAATGCGAATTTTTACGCAAAGAAGTCATTTATTTAGGACATCATATCACATCCGAAGGTGTTAAACCAGACGATAATAAAATAAGAGCCGTAGAGGAATTCCCAATTCCACAGACTACTAAAGAGATAAAAAGTTTTCTCGGTTTAGCTGGTTACTATAGACGATTCATCAATAACTTTAGCAAAATAACACAACCTCTCACAAAATTATTACGGAAAGACGAACCATTCCTTTGGACAAGCACTCAACAAGAAGCTTTCGAATCCTTAAAATCAAAATTAATATCAGAACCAATCCTTCAATATCCAGATTTCACTCAACCCTTTAATCTCACCACCGACGCAAGTAATTTTGCTATTGGAGCAGTCCTATCACAAGGTCCTAGTTCCCAAGATCTTCCAATCGCATACGCAAGCCGCACTTTAAATCGAGCAGAATCTAACTACTCCACCATTGAAAAAGAACTACTCGCGATTATTTGGTCAATTAATCATTTTAGGCCTTATCTTTATGGTAGGAAATTTAACATATTTACAGACCATCGACCCTTGACATGGTTGTTTAACGTGAAAGATCCTGGATCACGATTAGTTCGTTGGCGCTTAAAAATAGAAGAATATGATTATCAAATCACGTATAAACCAGGTAGATTAAATTCAAACGCTGATGCGCTTAGTCGTATTAAATTAGAAACTAACAACGATAACAACTGTTCAATATTTAAATCCAGTAACAATACCGAAACATATTCTGATTTTCTAAACTGCCTTAAGACTTCTATTCTAAACTATAACCTTTTAAATGAATTCGATGGAGACATTAAAACTATTAAAGGTAATAAAGCAATTTTTGTTTCTTGTGATCTAGATAATTCAAACACATTATTAACAGAGATAAATGAAAAATACAATCATTTAGATTCACTACAAAATCCTGAGTTATTCGAAACTAAACACTTTTTCCATTCTGATGAAATAATTATTTATGTTTTTTCAAAAAAATATTATTGGGACCAGCCTTCATATGAAGATATTTTCCATTCCATTTTGAATCTCAAAAACGTTCTAATTAATAATAACATATCTATAATCAACATCCCAAATCTAAATTCCCAAAGTCACAATAATAATTTAAAATGGCACAAAATTCGATCGATGATTAGGTACATATTTAAGAATACCAACATTACTATAAATATCTATCATAACAATATAATAAATTTAAATACCGACCAAATCGAGAAAGTCCTCGTAGAATTTCATTCAAATCCATCATCGGGACATTCAGGATTCCATAGAACATATAGAAGAATAAAAGAAAGATATCGTTGGCCCAACATGAAAAAAGATATTGCTAATTTCATTAAAACATGTAGCTCTTGTCAAGAAAACAAATTAGTTCGGAATAAATCTAAGAAACCAATGGAAATTACAACAACTGCTAGTAAACCATTTGAAAAAATTAGCCTCGATATTGTAGGTAAACTACCGCGTACCGAAAACGGTAATGAATATATATTGACATTACAAGACGATTTAACAAAGTATTCTCAAGCCTTTGCAATTCCGCGACATGACGCAGAAACCATAGCAAGAACATTCGTTCAAAATTTTATTTGTAAATTTGGCATACCCAAATCAATCCTTACAGATCAAGGTAGAGATTTCATGTCCAATCTTTTAAACGAAGTTTCAAAATTATTTAAGATAAAAAAATTAAATACAACAGCATATCATCCCGAAACGAACGGCGCTCTCGAAAGATCACATCACACTTTATCCGAATACCTTTCCCATTACGTAAAATTAGATCAAACCGATTGGGACTCATGGCTCGATTTTGCCATGTTTTCTTACAATACAACACCTCACACATCCACAAAATACTCACCCTATGAACTAATATTCGGTAATAAACCCGAACTTCCAACTTCAATTACGAAAGACGTAGAATTTAAATATACATACGACACTTACTTAGAGGAATTAACCCTAAAATTTCAAAAATCACACAAAATAGCAAAAAATAATATTATTGAGTCCAAAAACACTAATAAAAAATATTACGATAGGAAAACCAAAGACATAAATTATAAAGTAGGAGATTTAGTGTATCTAGAAAATAATCAAGTAAAAATAGGAACTACGAAGAAATATTCTAAGAAATATACAGGTCCATATAAAATCATAAAATTAAACCCTCCAGTCAATTGCACAATAAAAATAAAAAATAAACATATGCGTGTTCATTATAACAGACTAAAACGGCATATTGTTTTAGGTTAGTCAGCCTCGTATCAGGGGAACAGCTCTTCAATCATACCGAGTTAAAGCAATCTCCAGGAATATATTACGACCACATAACTAAATTAAATTATTACGAAAATATTTGGAAATTAATTGTACATATCGATATTTCTGCTTTCGAACAAAAATTAATCTAATCGAAAATACTATTATAAAAACTCGTAACCTTTGCGATCACGATAATATTGAAAAATCCACACTATGTGGTAGTTCACTACATACCTTAGAAAAAGCACTACCAATTCTTAAAAATAAATTTGGAAACTTTAACGAAATTATTGGGAACCGTAGAACAAAACGTGGGTTAATCGACGGATTAGGTTCTGTTTTTAAACTCATTTTCGGAACCTTAGATCATAATGACGGCGAATATTATAACAAAGCCATTGAATCTTTATCACATGATGAAAAAGAACAAATCAAATTATTAAACGAACAAACACAAGTAGTAAAATCTACTATTTCAAATTTTAATACCACACTTTCCAAATTGCAAGAAAATACCTTATTATTAAATTCAAATATTAAAATTTTCGAACAATTAGCTAAAGAGATAAATACAAAGTTATTCGAAGTAGAATGGAAACAGGAAACAGACGAACACATCTCGTTATTAACTATTATGTTCACTGAAGTCGAGAAAGAATTAAGCGATTATACGACGGCAATTCTATTAGCCCAGAATAGTATTCTTCACCCTATAATCTTAGGTCCTAAACAATTAATTAAAGAATTACAAAATACCTTACCATATTTACCCCCATCTACGAACTACGTAACTTCTTTAGAAACTCACAATTTCCACGCACTCGTTCAAGTAATGGAAATTGAAGTTTTTCGTTTTAATAATAGGCTAATATTTGTACTCTTAAATCCTTTACTAGATATTAATACATTCGACATTTATAATCTTATTCCTTTACCGATTCTAACAAGCAATCAATCTTATCTTTTTATACAACCTTCCACTAAAATGATTGCACTTTCTGAAAACAAATTACAATATACTGCTATATCTGATTTTAGTAAATGCAAAAAATTAAACGAATTAAAATTAGTATGTCGTTTGGAATCACCTATATATTCGGTACATGTTAAACCTATTTGCGAAACACAGTTACTGCAAACCTCTTCTAGAATCCCCGAAAATTGTGATACTCGCATCTTCATAACTAATAACGAAATATGGCATAGATTACATAATAGTAACAGTTGGATTTACGTTTCTCCAAAATTAACTTCGTTAACAATAAATTGCAAAAACATTGCACCTTTCGATATCTCGATTGTTAAAACAGGAATTCTTACCATGGATAAATTCTGTCGTGGGTACACCAGTACTACGGTACTGTCAACATTTTCTATATTTAAAGAGAGTTCTCATTTATCAATAGTACCAAATTTTGACATTAGCCAAGACGAATGTTGTTTAAAAAATAAAAAACCAAATGTTACAATTCCACAAATGGTAGACATACACTCAAACATTAATTTAGATAATTTAGAAATAGCTAGCCATAAGTTAAAGGAAATAGAAAGGATGACTAAGGAATTAAATAAACAACAAGATTCTATTTTCTCTAGAGTTACCAATAACAATTATTTCATATATTTACTTTGTACGTTACTTAAAATTCTTAGCCTTTATTGTATATACAAAATTTATCAGAAAATTAAAAGAAGGTTTTTCAGAAACAACAATACCTGTTGTCACAGCATTTCAAATTGTTTAACACTAAATATATTTAAAAATTCAAATAAAGTTCACCCAGTTAAAACTAATGTTGAATTAGGTAACAGAGACAATCATAGCGATGAGGAAGTTGAAAAGCCTCTCCGAAGGAGCAGTAGAATCGCTCAACTAAAAGAAAACCCTTGAGGCTTTCCTTTTCTTTAAGGGGGGAGGTGTAATGTACCTACCTACCCATGTTAGAGATTAATTAATTATTAAGTTATTATAAGTATTATGTTGTATTTTTATGAATCATATTATTATGTTGTATTTCTATGAATCATGTTATTGTGCCTATATCATGTTATGATGTTATTCTAATTCTCTTATTTACTGTTCTTTTAAATATTTACTGTATTATCTTGAAGTCCATTTCTATAATCCTATTGTTAGCTTTTCCCATACAACTGACCTTTCCTACCAACCATCTCTGAGTCATTTTGTTAGAACGTGAATTGTACATCACAAATAAGATAACAACCCTTATCCACCAATATATATCCCAATAAGCGACAGTCAGAGACAGTCAGTAGATCTTAGATCCTCACGCCAGTCCTCACAAAACTTCACGTCATTCTGCATTAATATTTTTAATAAAACTATATTTTTAAACCACTGAGTGAATTATTTCGTCGACCCATTACAAAAGTCACAAATAATAAAAAGGTACACTTGTACAAAAGTGATGTAAGAAAATAAAAAAATTAATATTCACGTGTTAACTAACACCCTTAACGGCTAGCTATCACTAAGTAGAGTTTTGACCTGTACAGTGAAATATACTTATTTTAAAATAGTTGTCATGTTATTTTTTAAAAAAGGTTTTACCGCCAAAGTTTTTAAATGCAACCAATTTTTTTGTCATTATTTATATAAAGCATTTATAATGTAAGCCTTTTGTGCAAATTATTTTCGGTGTCTAGCAACTTTGAATTTTCAAAGTTAAATTTATGATTCTGGGATTGGGCGTGTGTGACTAGGGCGCATTTATGTAAATTACTTGTTATTTTTGTACAGTTTTTTCTATGTTCATACACGCCTTGAGGACAGGTCTGTAAAACTTACAGATTTGTTGAAAATTGGCCCATAAAAATATATTCTTACTGATTAACTAAATTTCTCTATTTCTTATCTTGCTAATTAAAACCTATTAATGTAACAGTTTCAAAAATTATTCTGATCTTCTGCATTGATCTCTTGACAAGTGTTCGTATTTCGAAAACCTCAGTGTTACAGTTACCAAGTTGCTGAGACAGTCTTCTGGCAACCTTGAAGAAAAGTGATATTTTCGAGTGTGCAGTGTCTGCCTGAGTTCATTTTTTATCTGCCAAGGCCGAGGCGTTTTTGTCTGCTCCAGATTTCCGTTAGAGAAAAAAATCTACATAAATGAATTATCTAAAGATAGCTGTCTGTTTATTAATTATGAAAGAAGATAATTATAGATAATTAAGTTAGGTGTCTCAAAATGTCATATTGTCTAAGACTCATTTTCTTTGATTATATTGAGATATATGTTACTGTAATTATAGTTTGTTGTGTTGAGTAACTTAAAACTAAATGTCGAATATATGTTAAAGAAATTAATGTATTTTCGATAATTGCTCGTTCTTTTAAAAGGAAATCATAAATTATATGTAAAAACTTAATGCAAACTAAACAAATTTTAATGGTATTGTAAAAATTGTATATTATCCATTTTTTGCAGAATGAGCCAGTTTAATATTTTTCTAAAAGTATTTTCAATGAAAAATAATGATATTTTTTTGTCATTTCCGCAAATAATTAAAAAGATTGGCATGAAAAACAACCCCCCACTCCTTGTGATGTCAAAGTACGTAGAACATAGCATTCATAGCCAATAGGAAAACAGTTTCTCCATCACCCACGTTATTTATATAAATAAAAGTAGGCAATCGTTTGTCTCACGTTTGTACTTTAACGTCACATTCTGTTTCAGATCAAGTGACTTTTTAAAAATATTACACAAATTTCAATAATTAATTGTAAAACATGTAATGGATATTTTGTGATACCTATTTTCAAATTTTTAAAGAACAATATATTTTTTACCTCTCGCTAAGAGAGGTATTGGAATCATACTAAAAATCCAATATCCAGATTTTAAGTGATTAAGCACGTTTTAAGATCCCTAGAATCCGATTATAACATTTTACGATGATGTCTGTATGTGTGTGGATGTGTGAATGTGTGTGTGTGAGTGTGTGTGTGTGTGTGTATGTGTGTGTGTGTGTGTGTGTGTGTGTGTGTGTGTGTGTGAGAGAGAGAGAGGGAGGTTGTTGTAGTACGATTTTAGAGTTTCACGGCTTGACTTCATATTCAAGTTACTTGACTTGACTTGACGTGAAATCAAGCCAAGCTTAAGTCAAGTAATAATAACCGAAAGTCAAGTCAAGTCAAGTAGTTTACAATTTCAAGTACTTGAAAAATCAAGTAGTTATTTTTTTAATTACCAGAAAAAGTTCTTTAAGACTACATTTCATTTTCATATAGTTCCTTATGTTTTATAACAATGTCAATAATATACCTTGAAATATAGACTTTTATTCATAAAATAAATCATACATTCAAATTTAAAAAAAGATTTAAAAGTATAATATATGAATTAACAAACTATTTATAGTATATGTACTATGATGGACCTTAAAAGGGGGCAAGTCGAATTTTAACCGGGCCGCCCCCTAAAGTGGTTCCAAATAAATAAATAAAATTATACTGGCAATGATTCCGCTTAATTTTAATATTTGACCGTGCCTAAATACACATGATTTTTCCCATTTAAATAACATTCGGTTTTGACACATTTTGTAACTTTATTTTTCTCCGAGATATTAAGAGGTTTAAAAAATCCATTCATTATGGGAAATATACTAGAATGACTCGAGAATATATGACAAAATCTGAACTCCCAATTATTATTCTTAATTCGAATGAAGTATAGCTTTTTCAGCTTTTGTGCGATAGTTTAACCATCTACAGTTAACTTAATAAATAATATTACGACTTCAAATTTTGTCGACATATTCTCAGTTCATTCTGGTATATATTCCAATATTGAGTAATATTTTTAAACCTCTGCACAGATTTTAACTTGCAGTAGTGAATCAGCACAGCATATGGCGCGCCACGCCGTACCACGATTTTACTGATTCGCGCGTTTTCGTACATAATCGGTTCGTTATCAAGTAGCTTGAATTTGCTTGAAATTTCTTGATCAAGTCAAGTAGTAACAATAGAAAATCAAGTCAAGTCAAGTAATGAATTTTTGAAAAGCTTGAATTTCAAGTCAAGTCAAGTAATTTATAAAAATATCGAACTACTTGACTTGATGAAAAGCTATACGATTTCTCAAATTCTATAAGACTAAAGACCTGTGTAACTACGGATTCCTCAATCTAACAGTAAAGGGAAGAGTTGAATAGGTTCTGGTAACACAAAAAATGGCGGTTTATATTTTAGTTTAATAATTAAATTGATTCTTTACCTCTCTTATAGCATAAATAACTTTCTATCTCTTAATTATTATTTTATACAAGACGACAATTACTTTGTTAAGTTTAGAGTAATATAAGTAGGTATACTTAAATATGTATTTACACATATCTTAAACAAATATCATAAGTACATTGTACATATACTTAAACTTATATGTTAGTAGTGCGTATAAATAACTAGAAACTAATACACCTTCTCAACAATTTTTTAAAACCAATGAATATTTAATTTTAGCATCCTTAACATCCAAACTCTGTATTTACAAAGCAATTATCAGAAAAAAGAAAATATGTCATCGCGAGTAAATATTATTTATGTTAATTTTAATTTTAACCGCTACAGACATTGACACTTTACCGCTAAAGTGTTACTTTTCCCGGAGGCATACGTCACGCTCTTATGCGCGTGACATGCGTGTCGGTCACGGTCCATCACGCGCTGAACATTACGGCTTTTTCACGTGCGAAATAGAATAAGATTCATCGGAGATCTGCCCTCAAACACGCTAAAATTTCACTTTCCGATAGGGAAATCTCACGATGAAAGTAAAAGGTTTGTGAACGGTTTTTATTTTCGCTTTTTCAGATTTTGAGAAATGTGGTATTGGAATTGGTAAGAAATCAATTGTCTGTTAAGTAGATTTCTTGTACTGATAGAAAGTTGTCACTTTTGTCACTGTTTTTGTAAAATATTTGCAGGTATTTTGTAAATTATTTCCTTTATTAGTACAATAATACGTATAAAATATAGGTGTTAGATATTATCAGCTAGAACGAATTATATTCGGTATAATGTAATGTGAATTATTGATTACATCGCTTCTGTTTTTTTTATAATAGTGCAATTTTTATGATTAATTAAATTTTGTGGTTTGCTCAACGCATCAAATGTTATTTTCTTTCGTAATATGTATGTAATATTATTCAGAAATAAAAGCAAATAATTCAACATATTACAAAAGCAATTTTGAATTCAATTTTGTCCTGTTGTATTTTCAGTAACAGTCATTCTTGAACATTAATTTCATTTGAATGAAAATTATTATATTGGTAATAACAACAGCAGAAATATATATATAATCTAATGTGGCCAGCACGTAACCTCCCATCAATTCTGTGTTATTGTGTACAAATTCTATATTTCCAGTAAAATTATTTCGTAAACTAAGTAAATTGCACTTGCCACTGACTTTAGCTTTTCCCATTTGTTAAGGGTCGCTATTCATGATTTTGTTTTTCCAATCATTTCTGTTTTACTTGTCGTCCTCATTCAGTTCTTTATCTCTCGTCTTTCGCAATACAGTCCTTCCATCTCCTCTTTGACTTTCCTCTTTTTCTTCTACTATTACTAAGCTGTTCATTCTTCTTCTAATATATTATTCATCTCTCGTCATGACATGTCCAAACTAATATAATCGTCTCTCTTGTATCTTTCTAGAAACTTCTATCACTCAAGCCATTTCCCTTATCCTCCCATTCCTTACTGTATCTTTCCGTGTCTTCTCCAACACCCATCTCAATATCCTCTTCTCTCTGCCCTATTCACTTAGTTTCATTAACATTGACATCTGTCAATCAAAATTTTCTTAATATAGTAGCGGTTCCCATGATTGGTTATAGCATCGCTGGCTGATTTATGAAATTTCTTCTTTATAATATTTTAACTCTATATCCATTAAATATGAAATATAAAATGAAATCAAAACATTCATATCGTATAGATAATAGAATATTGTTTATTAATTATGATATTTAATAACTTTTTTTCAAGAAAAACAGTTAAAATCTTCAAATGAGGGTACTTCCGGCTGGCCCATTATAACCAAAATCTAATCAGCTCTTCATATAGATGTAAAGAAAAGGAATACGAAATAATTATATTTTTTTATCGAAGGAGAATTGTTTTTCACACACACACACACTCACTCACACACACACTCACTCACTCACACACACACATTCACACACACACTCACACACACACAAACACATCGTAAAAACAATAAATTCGTATTGAAGGGACTCTAAAACGTGCTTTTCATTATCTAATTTTTTGACCAAAGACAATACCTTCCTTACCTATAGGTGAGCCACTGTTTGGTATATTTTATAACGTATGGGGAAGTGGCACTCGTAACCCAATTTGATTACTGGGTTCTTCTGACATCAACTAGTTGCTATGGACCTCAGTGAAATGTGGTTCCAGCAGGCCGGCGCAAGAAACAATTGTTTTATTGCAATATTTTCCAAGCCGTCTCATCTCCAGAAATGTCGTTATTATTTGACTTGCAATATCGTAGGGATTTCTGAAATCAATGATATATGCCAACAATCCGCAAACGATGTCCCAGCCAAAACCAAAATCCAAAGTTTTATAAAATAGTCATTGAAAATTTCATTCTTTTTTAAGTAAAATATATTTATTTTTTTAAATTAAAAATGGTGCTCTTATTCTTCAAGGAAAGAAAATGAAACTTGTTGCAGATACATAAAAATTCTATGACACTTGAAATCACTGATAAATCATACAAATCTATTTTTGGATATCTCATTGAAAAAATCTGAGATCATTGTATATATTAACATAGAACAAAACAATTTACATATCTGTTACGTTGGGAGTGACAGTTTGTTGTTGAGTAAGATCAGTGGATTTAGTGGGGGCGTACGATACAGATCTGAACACTGGTGTAACAATGACTTGGTGTGAAGATTCCAGATACGCACACGTGTCTTATCTGCCGACCATGTGTGCGTGGATTTGTGTCGGACGTCCGTTTCAATGTTCTGGACAACTCAATTGGGACTCATTGTTCAAGCCTTTTAAATATGTATATGAGCAGGAAAATATCAATAAAGTTCGTACACCTTAAATTAATAACAAAATGTTTTTAGGAGCCTAGAGATAATGAGGTGTTGCACGATCTTCATTTAATATTAATCAGTAAAGTGTCTTTGAAAATACAACCGTTTAAAGTGAGAAAGAATTTTACCACTTCTCCCATTGCCTGATGACGTGCGCGATGTTCGTACTGTATCAATTTGATTGTTGTGATGGTTTCGTAACTGGCTACGTTCTAATTGACGTTTTATATCAATATCAGCTATTGCGTTATATTGATGAGTATGCAATTTGTTCGTTTATCTACACCTGTTTAGTAATATATTGATTATGTACGTAACCATGGATACATAACACCGTTCATTAACCACGCTCCGTGGATTATAAGTCATATTGTTTTTACAACCTACCTGGTTTCATGGCATACCAGATTATCATTAAAAATTAACTTCAAGCATATCATAGAATTCATAATTTTACGTAGATTCTAAATATATAAAAATATATAGGATATCTAATTTGAAATATGAAATTTATTGCCACTTCCGGTTAAATCGGAAGCGCTACCATCATGCCAAATACAATTATTTGTGAACCCTTAAGCCTAGTTTACTAATATATAAAAAATAACTATAAATAAGAAAGTTATTTTGAGTGGTTACCCGGTATAATATGATTTCAATGGCAGGTGTAGATAAAATATCGTATTCTACTCGCATATAATGGCTATTATTCACTTGGATGAATTACCACACTCGCCTGCGGCTCGTGTTCTAAAATCATCGTGAATAATAGCCATCAAAATACGCTCGTTGAATAATATACTATTCTCAGTCCAACCGTCTTAAGGTTTAGTTTATTTGTTAAAATTATTAGTTGGCAAAATTAATTCTGTATTTGTTTCAACTTAGTACAATTTTCTTTGTAAATTCATTTATATAATTAAATTAATTGGTAAACTTACTGACATTGATATATAATAGTGGGTTTATACTATTTAAATTCTATATGATACATTATTTCATGTCTTATTTTTCCAATTCTGCCATTGGCTAAAATATTTTTGTCATCACAGGCAGTGTGATTTGGTATTGATCCAAACGCCTACTGCCCGCTTTTCGTGTTACACCCGATACATACATTTTGAACAGAGAATCTTATTTAATAATAATAGAATGTATTTATTCAAATTTAAAAAGAAAAACGATGTTTTTGTACAAAACCTCATTACGTGTAAACTATTCTTTTTTCTTTAGGAGCCTGAAGATAATTAATATTCTCATGCAAATGAAAAATATTATAATTTCATAATAATTGCAAATTTGTAGAGCAAATAGATAATAAAAACTATAATAAAATTAAGCAAGTCTAGTAATAAAATTTACCATAAGAACAATACCTTTCTCGTATCCCATATACTCATAAATTACTGTAGAAGTTTCCCGACCGCAAATTAACTTTCAGTAATTTAAACAATAATTAACTTGTAAGAGAACTTTATATAACATCACTGGAAAATAATGGAGCAATTACTTTTACGAGTGCCCTTACAGTTTGGCAATATTTTATATCAAAAAGAATCGTTTAACAAACGATCGTATTAGCCTAATAAGAAGTAATAAAATTAATTATAGTGGTTGGTATGTAGTGCAATTCGATAAAATCTACTTTCATTATTGAACTTTTCTTACACTGCACCCAGATTAAAATCTATTACACTAGCAAATTAATAGTTTCCTTTGCATTTTTAATTGTATATTTTCTTCATAAATAATAACAATAATTTGTAGCTTACAACATAATTAATATGTTTATACTCAAAACTCAAACATATTTAATTAGAATTGTATATTATTATCACGAGACGTGTTCAGTTCAAGTAAACAACAGATAAATATATTAGTTAAGGATCTCATTTTACTATCTATAAATAATTAATATATGATATACTGTAATAAATAATATATCATCACGCTATTACCCATTTTCGAATATGCTTATCTGCTCGAAATAAATTATGAAAGTGTGAAAATATAATGTCAGCCACATGGATTTGAACCATGGACCATTACTTTGCCGGTGTAACTCTCTACCCACTGAGCTATGGCCGATCTATCCAATGGCTGACATTATCTTTTACTTTAAATAATTTCATATATTTTTTCGAACATATAGACTGCTAACTACGTTAATTCATGCTTATCTGCATTTATTCGCAGATGTCGAAAGTGATTAGAATATTATCTACGTAGACATTTGTTTGCTATAACTTACCATGTATACTTTAAATGGAGTATGTAATCGTGATCAAATTTAGAGAAAATATTGATGTAAAGTTAAAAAGACTTGTACTTTTAAAATTTGTTAAATATAAAAAGAATTCGCAAATAACGATTACAAGCAACGAGAGACATATCTCTTCTACTTTCATATTTTATTAATACTAAAAAAAAATCGAGTATATATTTTTTTTACTTGTTACCTCCCGCTACCCCTGATAAGGGAGCTAAATATCCAGATTTTGGTAAATGACCATGTTTCAAGGTCCCTAGAATCCAATTTTAACATTTTAACGATGATATCTATGTGTGTATGTGTGTGTGTGTGTCTGTGTGTGTTTATCTGTGTGTATGTGTTTGTGTGTATGTCAGCGTGTTTGTGTGTGTGTGTGTGTGTGTGTGTGTGTGTGTGTGTGTGTATGTCCTATTTACGCTCTAACTCAAATACAGAAAATTTTGAAACCTTGTATTTCTACCTTATACTGATATGGAAAGAAGTCATTTTGGTGTAAATCAGATAACCGGAAATGGCAGTTTACATGGAGCTCAAAATAGTTTTTCTTAAAAAAATACCTTTAAATGTTATTTTTTCAAGAATTATTTTATTATAAAAATTAAAGATTATTAAATTTTCTACAGGTTTGCATTAATACTTCTTGTAAATATTTTATGGATAAATTTATAAAATATCTATAATTTAAATCCCGAAGCCTATGCTTTAAACACAACTCCTTGGATACACAGTTCAGATCCCCAAATGTATGTAACTGACAGATAAATGCCACTGTCAAAAAATAATCATTTAAAATTAATAATAGTAACGTTTTAAAACTAAAATAGTAAATATACCAATAATTATATGAAAAGGAAGTTGTTACAGTTTCCAGCATAAGTATGTATTTAAATTAATAAAAAATAAATGGCGGGAGGTATTATGTTGACTACATCAGATTTTTTATAAAATTTTGCTCACATTGAAAGTCTTTAATGCCAAATGAATAAAATTTCCAAATTTTGAGGATTTTAAAATACCTATTGCAAGATCCTACGTAGAATTTAATTTCAAATAACTATCTTCAAATAATTTTTTTTCTCAGACAAACAGATCAGCCGGAAACAAATCTTTTTTAAAAACAAATGAATAAAATTTCTAAATATGAGACTTTTGAAACATTTATAGCCAGATCCTATGTAAAATGTTATTTCTAATAACTTTTTTCAAATAAATTTTTCTCTCAGGCGAATAAATCAACCGGAAAAAGACCTTTTTAAAACAAATGAATTAAATTTCCTAAATTTGAGATTTTTAAAAAAAATTATAGCCAGGTTTTTTGATCAGACGGAAACTTTGTTGTCAACAATTTTGTTTATTTCCTTCATGCCTGATTAATTAAATTTATTGTCAAAAAAATTATTTTTTATTATTTTTTTAATTTAAGTAAATTGTGAATTTTTATTCTAAAAAAGTGATATCATAAATCAATTAAATATAATGGCAGATTTTGCCAATATTACCTTATAGCTAGCTTATCAACTTCTATTTCAGAAAAAGTTAATTCAATTGTTAAGTCAATTTCTGAAAAAGTAATATCAATTTCAGAAAGAGTAAATACAATTTCGAAAAAATTAACATCAATTTCAGTAAAATTTCATTTAACTTCCAATGTTTTACAAATGATACTAAAAAAACGTATAGATAAAATACCCATTATAATATTTTTTTAATATTGGAACATTTTTCCTGATAAAAGTAGTCGGCCATGATTTTGGAAAGTCTTTTATAGGCCATATCAAATTTATAAACATAATAATTACGATACAGAAAATATAATATTAATATTAAATTATTAGGAAATGTAATAATTTGCTAATAAATCATGCAATTTTCCAATTAGTTATAATTTGTAGTTTCATATTTGCAAAATTAGATCACTTTTTTATTTCATAACATACAGATTATCTCAGTAATTTAATTAAATTTATGAATAATTTCATATTAAAATTGAAAAAAACTTGCTAATATTTCAGCAAAATTAAATTTTTGAAAATATATTGCAGTAATAAATAATATAAAGTTTTCGAAACCATCTGTATAAAAATATGAGAGTTGTAGTTCGTAAATTCGAGTGTATATCGCTCGCAGCCAATTGTAAGGTCGTAAAGTGCCAAATTAATTCTAACGATATATTATTTTCGTATGACTTCATAGAGAACGCGGCGGCAAGGATAGTAAATTTAACGTGTGAAGTATTTATATCACTTTCTCGCGCGGACGGTTTTAGTGAATGACTTGTAAAATATTATTTAATCTTATTTACGATGTAATATACGTGAAATTTGGAACATTGCTGCAAAGTTATTACAAGCTTAAATGTATAATAAATTCTGCGAATTTATAAGCGGATTATTGTGTGTCCAATTCAGAACAAAATATATACATAATTATAATGGTAGTAAATTTGCAAATATTTTAAGATAGCATTAATAAAACAATACTACTTACTATATTTTTATTTAAAAATAATATTAAAGCATAACACAAAAATGGAGTTATTATGGTATAAATGTAAGCCAATTATACCATTTCTAAATCATTGTATTTGGCTCTTGGCTCATAGAACGATTTTATGTACAATTATAATCATATATAATATTTTTTCGGTACACTAATCCCCTTGAACTCAAATGCTTCATTTAATTAATTATAAAATACGAACGCAATACTTAATAAATTATAAAAATATATGGTTACACGTTGTGGAAATTTGCTTAATTAAAAGTGAAAACCTAATGAAAATCATTAATTACTAATTAAATATATAAATTTGTTACTAATTGTGCAAAACCGGTGACAAATTTTCATAATAATTACCAAACATAATACTTTCCCTTTTTCAGTCAGGAAGAAATCATTGCTTAAAATTTCCTTTAACCAGTAAAAAATGGCAATCAAATACGCATGGGACAGGAAATTGCTAGGATTTGCGTATTCGCGTGTCGTCACAAATTCTTCTATTAATAATTACACGAATAAGCAGACATGCGATTAATTAAAATTAAAACACTCGAAATATTTCCGGTTCGGCTTGAAATTAGCCGCAGGCAGTCTTCTGTCAAATTACGCAGCTGACTTCGCGTTTAATTACCCAGATATAACCGAAAATAGAGACAGTTATTACGAAGAAAATTGCTACGTATGTATCTATATCTATATATAGGACGTAGAAACGCTTGAACTTTAAAATGAAATTACTTCTGATTAAAATCAGAGCCGTATCCAGGATTTTATTTCGGAGGGGGTTCTGGGTATACCGGATGTCCACAGAACGCCGGCCTATTAACTTCTTTATTTATACAGACAACTAATTGACAATTTATATGCGTAAACATTTTTAGCCTCTATCACCTCTATAGGTACGGTAGGTGTCTTTTCGATGAATAAGCCCGTTTTAGGTTCCCTACAATACGATTTCACTAATTTTATGATGATGTCTGTATGTGTGTGTGTGTCTATGTGTGTATGTGTGTCTGTGCGTGTATGTGTCTGTGCGTGTATGTATGTGCCTATAATTTCAGCCGCGATATCTCCAATACTAGATTTTCAAAAATTTCAATTTTTACGTATTCCTCTTTCTTGGTTAGATTTTGGTTATAATTGGTCAACCGGAAGTATCCTCATTTGAAGATTTTATTTTAACAGTTTTAAATACATATTGATTGCAATTTATATTTCATATTCAATGGCTATATCCAACAAGAAGATGTCAGTGTCAAATGCAATTTGCATAGTTTGTTTATGAAATAATTTTACTGGAAATTTAGAATATTTTGCGAGAAAATTTATGTATAGAATTTATACATAATACACAGGATTGACGGAAGGTAGGTATTGTACTGGCCACATCAGATATTTATGTATAAATTATAAACACATCAACTTATTTATATTAAATAGAATACCCTGTATATTTTTACATTTTTCTATTCTACTTTAAATTCTGAATACAATCATGTGCCACAAGTCAAATTTTGTAGCAAAAGTAATACAATCTTGAATAAATTTAATAATTAATTAAAGGGACTAAAATTTTACATAATTTATATATAATATTACATACACATAACTTCACTGCATTTCGTATGCATAGGCGTGCAACATGAAATATTTATAGATACATTTTAACTGAAAAATATATAAGTGTAATTTATTTGAAAACAATGTTTCTTTTTAAATAATGCCTTTCTCAAAGATTTATTTTCTTCACCTATGTTTTGCAAAACACAAAAATCTGATGTGGCCAGCACATAACCTCTCGCCGTATATTTTACGTGGCTCTAATCATAAAGCAAAGAATATTTTTAGAAATACAGATAATATATTCATATAAGTCTATGACGTATAAACTTCTTTGTTATTCAATAAGAGCATGTCTCAACATAAAACAATTTTCACATATATTTACAAAATCTAAGATATTTTACTATAAATTATCTACAATAAATTACAAAGTAGAGTTTACCATATATAAATTTTAGGCTGGTAACAGGGACTTTCAATTCGAACAACGTTCTTGTTTACTTTCTCTTCATATTCTTCTAGTAAAAACATTAATTTTGGGAAGTCTAAAATGTATATATCTGGATTGTGCATCTATTCTTACATATCTTCTTTTACATTTAATTTTTTCATACATGTTGTTTCTAAATAACACTAATTCCCTTTAATAAAGTGATGCATAGATTGCACTCCGATTATTTTCTTATATCGATGTGTAATTTTGTCAATATTTACAACTTACTTGAGAAGAATTTGATAGCTTTTTCGCAGTTCAATGTTACTCTAGCTTCAGTGCTGGTGTACATTGTCCCATAATGTTTGAAACAAATTTAAGTCCTCCAACTTAGACTTGTCACCTCCATAATAGTCACAGATCAAGATTTAAGAGATTCTCCAAGTACATTTTTCTTTCATTACTCATTATTTCGATGAGATACAATTTTTCTGTATTTTACGTTGCAGAGACCATCTTCACTTTCACCTTGTATTTATAACATTTCAATATCGTCTTCCTTCGAGCTGTATTTTCGCTTATATCTATTCTTTCCATTTCAATTTTTTTTATATAAGTTCATTCTATGAAGAAATTTAGTCTACTCTTCTAATTTTTCGAGATGATTCCAATTCATTGTTGGCATTAACAGTATTTCTGAAGGGTATGTGTAATATACCTATAATTTTAAATATTCAACTATAAATACAATTAGAAATAATATAATGTATGTACTTTCCAGAAAACATCTTCAGTAATGTCTCCAGATTTCTGACACTGACATTTATCTGTCAGTTACAAACATTCAAATTTTCAACTATTTTGCATGGCATTCTTTCGGCTGTAAAATTTATTAAAACAGATTATTTTATATATTATATTTCTTTTATCTCTAAATCTAGAGAATATATAATAAAATAATTAAATGTATCACATAGAGAATTTCATTTTATTTAATATTACCAAAAAAAAAATTTCAAAAAATAATATTTAGAAATTTTTTTTTCAAGAATCTTCTACTTCCGGTTGTCCAATTGTTACCAAAACCTTTTCAGATCTTCCCATGAATGTCCGATTGGGAAATACGTAGTTAAACAAATTTAAAGTCTTATAGTTTTTGAGTAACCGTCCTTCCAACATCCCACACACACACACACATACACACACATCCACACACACACACAGACATCATCGTAAAAATGTTAAAATCGGATTGTAGGAACCTTAAAACGTGCTTATTCAATAAAATCTGGATATGCGATTTTTGGCATGAATGCAATACCTCTCTTAGCGAGAGGTAAAAACATAGATTTGACATAAATAATAATAATAATTTGATTTTAACATCAAAGTCACTGAGTAAATATTAGCCCAGAGGGCAGTGTAGTAGATAATTAGATATCTGTAACTCTACATATACGTCATTATAATTTGTAGTGTATTAGAAAGTAATGTCACCATTTACGTTTATCTATCACACAACATAAACTACATAGACATACATCTATAATCTTTCTCTTTCTAACGTGAAATGTTACTAAGCTACTTAAATATAAAGTGCTTTGTATTCCTTCTTCGAACAAGTGACCTTGAATAGTCATTTCGTGAATCCAACTATAGCTGATCATGTGTTTAACTACACATTGTTAACCATGGATATGTATCAAAAATACAATGGAAAATAAGCCATGTTAAAACTAACAACGTAATTAAATTTAACAATATTTTAGCTTCGCTTAAATCTTTTATTTATTTACTTTACATTTCGAAGATGGTGTGAACTAGTGGTGGGATTCGGATAGTTTCGATTTCGGATCCAAATCTGAGTATTGGATTTTGGATCCCAATCTAAGTATCGAAACTTGAATCCGGACCCAAATATTGAAACTTGGAAACAGATTTAAGTATCGGATCTTAGATTCGAATATGAGTATCGGATTTTAGATATGGAATTTCAATATCCGGATCGATGCTCGGATTCGAATATTCTCAGTATTGACCCTTACATTCAAATATTAATATTGGGTCTGAAAACAAAATAAATCTGATTAGGAAATAATCCACTATGCATTTTTGTTTTATGTTTATTTAATAGTCGGCATATTTCTGATGTTTAAATTTCTGCTGGACAACTTTTAGCATCCGCTAAGAAGGAAATTCCTCTATTCCACGTTAATATAAGTAGGTAAAAAAACAATCCTTTTTATGTGAAACACGTACACGATGTAAATAAATAGGTATTTCGCCACCTGCAATGAACCTATGGCCATTATTTCTTAAATTTGACCATATCCCTTTTTCTTTGAAGCATTTGTTCTAATGAATGTTATAAAATGTTAAAACTACAGAATTTTCAATATTTTATTCTAAGAAATTTCCCCTCCTTCTTTTCTTTACATACTAAGTATCTAATCTAGTTCATAATTTTATATTCATCCAATATACTATATTTATTACAGTTTGTTTACTATTGTTTTCAGACCGCTGTAAAGATAAACAAGCCAACTTTAACGGTTTGAATTTGAATTTATTTCCAGATATTTACCTTCGCAATCAAAATGAATCGGATCCAAATCCAAATTAATTTTACGGATATCCGCTTCAATATCCGAACATCGGATATCCGAGGAACCGGATATTTTGAAATCCGGGTACTCAAATCCAAGTTTTGTCGGATCTTCACACCACTAGTTTGAACACCCAAATCCCCTCCCTATCCTTGAATACGGCCTTGAATAAAATACTTTTTAGAAAAACAGTTTTACCAAACTATTTGGCATCTTTTAAAGTAGATGTCGTTGTATGGAACTCATATTTACAATATTTGGTTTGGACTATGCTTGATTTTACCAATAGTTCCTCAATTGAATTAATGAATTAATCTTGCCATGTTTAAGTATATATGACGAATCTTTCATAATAAAATGCTAAATGTATAATACAAATAGATTTCGAAATAATTAATCTGTTTCTAGTCTACGCATGTGTATTATTTTCTTTTATGCAATCTTAATAGACAAATAATAACAATATTCCCATAGTATAGTATACCATATTGCGTACTAATGAAATTCGCATTTTCGTAATGAGAATTTCACATGCACGCAGCTTCCACCTTCCAACTGTGCGTACAACAAAAGAAATTAAAATTTCCTGTTGAAAAAGAAAGTAACTCTATCTAATAGATAAATTAAATTACCATTATTAACACAGTTCACCATATTTTTCTGCATTGATTTGAATTTTTGAAAGTGGCAAAACACAGTGGTAATAATAGTTTTACATACAACTCATTAGCGAATGACAAACGAGACGATGGTTTTCGCGGATATATTTAGTGCTAGTGATGTTAGTTTTTGTCAGGATATTTCAGATTATTTTAAAATTTCGCATAATACAAAAAGTTTAAACGCTATAATTGGTTGCAAATATTGGATTTAATTGGGTATATGCAAAATAAGACTTTTCAAATTATCTGTGTTTAATGTTCGTTATCTTTATATTACTACGTTATTTTCTATATACATGGTGAACACTAGAAACCGCGATATACAGGCGTTTAACATGGGAAAACAGTTATTCTCAATTAGTATCTGTCCCGTAATACATTATTTTGTACTCATGCATTGAAATGTGTTGTTTCGCGTCGCCTAAGCAACTTCCAAAACGTCAATTTCCCAATCTCCACCAGATAAGTGACCGGGAAATTTTGGAAAAAACACTCTCCTATTTCTAAAGCATTTCTTAAAGAAATAAATTTATAATAATAAAATATAGTTTCTCACACACTCTCTCGATTAATAATAATAAGATAAAATGGTGGAACATTGAATGAAATTTAATTTTAAAATAATGAATTTAGGGCATTTAGTTCACTATGTTGGCAACAATTTCTATTCGGCGGAGTCCGCAAGACAGAGTACTCGGGAAGTCGGTAACACAAAACCAAAAATGTAAATTGTAACAAAACAATAATAAATTTAACAAGTTATATTAAGTTTAAATTTGCTGTATACTACAAGTGAAATACTTTGTAAGTAATAAATAGTTGTAGTATAAGAAAAGCTAAAGAAGAAAAAGATGTCAGTGTCAAGTGCAATATGTATAGTTTTTTCATGAAATAATTTTACTGGAATACTGGAAATTTAGAATCTTTTGCAAGAAAATTTATTTATGGACATAATAGGGCGCGAGCAGTCACATGACTTTGTTGATCTTGGTAAGCAGATATGGAGGCCCGTGCCAGAATGACAGGGATTAATTATGTCCATAACTTGCAAATGTGAATTATTCATTCAAAATTTCATGATTTTCTTATATAATGTGGTTTATTTGTTACCAGGAGTGTGGAATTTATTTGCCGAGGAAAATAAATCTTATAACAGCAAAAATTCATGAAATTTTGAATGAAAAATTATGACATTTGTCAGTTATGGACAATTAATAGCTGTCATTCTGTTAGTCTTCCCCAACATCTATCTCAACATCCTCATATCTGCCATATTTACTTTTCATTGATACTGACATCTGTCAATTTGAATTATCTGAATATATTAGCAGTTTCCATGGTTAGCATAGCTGGTTGATTTATGAAATTTAATATTTTTATAATTCTTTAACTCTAGGTATATCTATTGAATAATATAAAATGCAATCATATCATATAGAGATAATATATTCCTTAAGTTATAATAACGTTAAATGTCAATAAATGATATTTAACTGTTAAAATCTTCAAATGATGGTACTTCCGGTTGATCAATTATAATCAAAATTTAATCACGTCTTCTTCGGGATGTAAGCTTGAGGAATACGAAAAAATTATAATTTTATACGATCCGAAATTTTCATCACACTCGCACATAAATTCACACGAACATACACACGCAGAGACACACATACATACAGACATCATCGTAAAAATGGTAAAATCGTAATATATGGACCCTAAAACGTGCTTATTCACTAAAAACTCATCATTTAATTTTTTGACCAAAGACAATACCTTCCTTACCTATAGGTGACGGAAGGTAAACATTTTATCCACGACTGCCAAATAATATACCCATAATTCAACCGTTTTTAATGATGACCTTCGTTACTGTTGCTAATTGAATAATATTGACAGTTCGATGGAATAATATTATTCAATCGTTATGTCAAATTCAAATCTTACCTTACAAAAAGTACAAACAAATTACTTTTAATAAGTATTTATTTCCACATAAAAAGCCAAAAGTATACTAGGTTTCTCGTTTTTTATAGTTTTATTTTCTTCTTAAGCTTAAAATGTAGCTGAAAAGTCGGTTTAAAATTTTCTGCTAAATGTCAAATCACTTCATAGTTTTGTTAAAACAAATACCCAGTAATCAACGCTAACTATGTTTATGTTTGTGAACAAACGATTTTCTAAAATTTGTTAGGTTATTTCTGATTTTATAATAGTACAGTATGTTATTATTTGACAGTTGTGGATAAAGTATAGTATTCTATTCGCATGTAATGGCTATTACTCACTCGAATGATGTACTTCATTCTCATAAGTAATAGCATACATTACATGCTCATTGAATAATATACTATTACTATTAATTTAAACATGTACGAGTACATACAAAATTATACTGCATGTATGTATACATAATTATCATAACTGGTATATAGCAAGTATCATTTTTATAACCACTGGCACGTTTATCCTATTTATATATTAATTTAATTCTAATATTTATATGTTTGTAAAGTATTTGGGGTCAACACTCTTTACAAATACATAATAAATATTTAATAATAGTATACGTAACCACCGTAAAAACTTCAAATTTCTCTGTGGCAAATTTCTCTGGTATGTAGATCATACTTGTCGCAAATTATAACAATCAGGTTAGTGTGTAGTGCCGAGATATGTTAAGTCCCTTCACTTTATAGTTTGAAAAAAATCAATTAAAGTTATAAAAATACAAACTCGTTCCTGAATGCAAAGCGCGCGTATAGTTCTATATTATGGAGGTGATTATACTGAGTGAGTGTTACGTAAGCTTACATATGGCACCGTGGACAGGTTGTGTACGTTCACTTTGCCAAAGGGCCTGTCCCAGGGCAAGCAACATGAGTGGACCTAAATGTCATATTTAAACGGTAACATTTAATTTGTAACATGTACGAGTAGGTGACGTTAATTCAACTTTTCTCTTAACATGAGTTCCAATAAGTTTTTACATAAATGTTCACACTTGAAATTGTAGAAAAATGCAGGTCCAAAATATTCGTATTTACAAGCTAAGATAAAAACAGACTTTCCTGTATTTAAAACAATATGTCTTCTTTTGAATTTTTCTTGCAGCAACTATTAGTAGGGTTACCAGACGTCCTCTTTTCACTGGACATGTCCTCTTTTTTAGAGGAAGCTGTTGGCACTAGGTGAAACATTTTTCAAAATGAATAAGAAAAACACTCACAAAATTAAAGAAAATTCTTTATTGATAGTTCTTCTGATGATGGCCTAACAGCCGAAATTGTACAATAAAGAATTTTCTTTAATTTTGTGAAACAACCGAGTGTTTTTCTTATTCACTCTATTCTTTCAAATCCAAAAAATATTATATATTAAATTTTATAATATTTGATATATATTTATATATTAAAAATATGTGAATTATTTTTTGCTACCTACTTCTGATTACAACGATAATATTTGAAAGGGTGTTTTCACTAATGAATACCCAGTGGACAGATGAAAAAATAGATTAATATGTATATCAACAGTTAAAAGTATAAATGATACAATTTAATTTTAAACAATTTTCATGTAAAGATTTTTTATAATTTCTTATTGATTAATAAGATGATTCTAAAACAAATTGGGGGATCAGAGAAATATACTTAAACTTAAAACTATAAAAATATTTTATTCATCCGGCATTGGACGGATTTGACGTCATTATATGTGATTATTTTGTAGTGTTGATCAATTGTGATATTTTTAATCAAAATATGATTT
The DNA here is from genome assembly GCA_951394225.1 of Harpalus rufipes. Classification (NCBI taxonomy): domain Eukaryota; kingdom Metazoa; phylum Arthropoda; class Insecta; order Coleoptera; family Carabidae; genus Harpalus; species Harpalus rufipes. The sequence goes on along the minus strand of OX596277.1, from coordinate 53,786,582 downwards.
CTGTATTTTTTTTTTAATCACTAAAGTTTTTACCTCCTGGTAAGAGAGGTAATGGATTAATGTTAAAAATCGCATATCCAGATTTTAATGAATAAGCACGTTTAAAGGTCCCTACAATCCGATTTTAACATTTTTACGATGAAGTCTGTCTCTGGGTGTGTGTGTGTGTGTGTGTGTGTGTGTGTGTATATGGATGTATGTGTGTGTGTGTGTGTGTGCGTGTGGATGTTGGAAGGGCGATTTCTCATAAACTATAAGACCTAATATCTGTTCAACTACGTATTTCTCAATCGGACATTAATGGGAGGAGTTGAAAAGGTTTTGGTAGCAATTGGACAACCGGAAGTAGCAGATTCTTAAAAAAAAACATCTAAATATTATTTTTTGAAAATATTAAAGAAGATTAAATTCTCTATCTGATACATTTAAATATTTTATTATCTTGTATTGATTTAGAGATAAAAGAATATAATATATAAAATAATCTGTTGTAATAAATCTCACAGCCCAAATAATGCCATGGAAACCAATTGAAAAATTAATATGTTTGTAATTGACAGATAAATGTCAGTGTCACAAATCCGAACACATTACTGACGACTTTTTCTGGGAAGTACATACATAAATTATTATTTGTTATTGTATTAATAGTTAAGTTTATAAAATTATAGATATATTATATATGAATATATGAATGAATTGGAAACATCTCGAAAAATTAGAAGAGTACGATAAAATTTCTTCATATAATTAATTTAGAATTTAAACGTATATATATATATATATATATATATATATATATATATATATATATATATATATATATATATATATATAAAGTATATGGTACAAGTAGAATTGTTGGTGTAGAGTGAGATATACAAGAAATGTTAAATACGTACAATCGGGTGCAAGCAGTTATGTGACTTTGTTGGCCTTGACAAGCAGATATGGGAGCCGGTGTCAGTATAATAGCTAGTAATTATGTACATAGATGTCAATTATCATAATTTTTCATTCTAAATTTCGTGATTTTCCAATTCCATGTGGTTTATTTTCTTCGACAAGTAAATTCCACACTCCTGGTAACAAATTAATCACTTGAACTTAGAAAATCTTGAAATTCTGAGATCTATTTTGTAACTGCACCTATCTAAGTATTTATATATTTATACTACTATCTATAGTATTTATGCTAAAAAATTTGCATAAAATTATCAGCCAGTCTAAAAGATAGACATGTTTATTTTATAATTACTTAAAATACCACATCTCTACATTGTTTTCTGTTTATCAGTATAATAACCTTATTAAACCCACGAAAAATCAGGTGCATAAACTCCCATTGATTATTATGTATCGTTTTGTAACGAAGGTGAACGCTTGCTTAACCTTTACTGATTTCTTTTAAAGTTCATTGCGTATTTTTATCTCAAAAATAAATGACATTTTGCATTCATAACACAGAAATATTCAATTTGAATACAATCAGATAAAACACACATTACATTATCGCTAACACGCAGAAAATTATCTTCATATCTCTTAGAAAGGCGTGAAATGTACAATACAAATATCACTTGATGAATACCAAAGAAGAATATGGCAATGGCCTTGAAAGAATAGAATCAGTGCCGTAGTTAGCAGATAGATGAGTTTATAATGTCAATTTTTGTTTTCTGTCTCGACTAGAAACCTGGTAGACAAGATTGGAAAGATGAATCTTACGTAAATATTTCTACATCTCTTGACATATGTACGGTCGCCGGTCGTCGCTTAGTTTCTAGAGACAAAATCGTTTTCATTGTGCCAAATACCAACATGAATATAGAATTTTGTTAGATAAATGCTTATATCGTTCTGGAATTTCAATAGTGAAACATTTGAAGAATTAATTGCATTATAAAATATTAAGGTTTTGATACAAATTATTATTAATCATTAATAGACGTTTTCGAAATTATAATATTTTCTCGTGATTTATATAATTTCTCAAAATCTTCTCATAGCTGAACTACAGAATATTAGGTCTATATTAGGTCTAAAATAAAACGATTTAACTAAACTTATTTACTCGTACAAAAATAAACCGTTTAAGTATTCCGTGCCAAAGTTCTTATAAAAAATTTGATGTGGCCAACGCAGGTGGGCGCGTGAGTTAAAATATTATAACAGACACACGAACACACACACACACACACACACACACACACACACACACACACAAACACACAGACACACATATATACAGACATCATCGTAAAAATGGTAAAATCATATTATATGGACCTTAAAACGTGCTTATTCACTAAAAACTCATCCTTGAATTTTTTGACCAAAGACAATACCTTCTTTCACTAAAGGTGACGGAAGGTAAAAATAATTTCATTTATATGTAATAACAGAATGCTTTGTTTGATTTGGATAGTTTGGTATAACACTCGATATAAGATGAAATTTGTTATTATTATTTAATCACAACCACTAGTGTATGAAACTTGGGTGTGGCGACCATGATTAAACAACTTTTTACTTACAATAAGGTACTACATAGTATATTATATAAGAAGGAAGAGAAATGCAATATTTTTCCAGAGGTAAAATTTGCAGCCAGAAGGCGAAGCCCCAGGGCTACAAAAACCAAAAGAAAAGTAACATTCTCTCTTGAGGTGTAGGTGTATGTTATATTGCATAATCGAATTCGGCCATTGTCCGACATTTTTGCTCAGAACTTGTTTTGAACTCCTGAAAATTCCCCAATCCGAAAAACAGCCAGAATGCATTATGAATTTATCTAAACTTACTAAAGTAATCTACTATTTTAAATACAAAATGAACAAGGCTTTTATTTATTATATTGTACAAAATACGTACAATAGTCTTTTTTAAAGATGTCCGATCAAAGCCATCTGTATCATGAACGAATTAACAAATTGACATACATTTATTTTTCTCATTTGCAATGACTATAAGCATATGCGATAAGGATGGATATAACACGCTTGTCTTTCGATTAAGTTAGGACATTTCATTTTAAAACGATGCTCGTTGTTTACAATACTTTCGCTGTAACCTAAATTTATTTGTTAATTCAGATGTATTACCTTGATTCATAACCGTACGAATGTTATCTTCTGTCAGTGTCAGTCATTATCTTATTTTTCACATATTTGGTTTTACATTTGCTAATAAACTTACCAGTTTTGATTTTGAATGCTTTTATTGTAACATATATTTTAATAATAAAATAACAGTTGTTTCTTAAGTATCCTCTCATAAAAACTAAGTAAACGACATTATTGAATTTGACAGAATGGGCGAAGCTAAAATCTTAATTTATACATTTGGAAGATGACCTTGATTAGACATTTTTTAAAAAATAATCTCCCCTAAGGGAAAATGTCCAAATTTGTAGAAAAAAATAACGATTTTCTAGAGCTTAAAGCTAGGAAACGGTTTAGGATAAGAAAAAAATAATAGTAATTATTTTATGCTACATTTTATCAACTTTAATTTTATGTATAAAGATGTTTTCGCTAGGACCAACCATTATCGCGATATAAGCGAAAAATCAAAAAAACTGTTGTGACCAGCACAATACCTTCCGTCAATCCTGTGTATTGTGTATAAATTCCATACATAAATTTTCTTGCAAAAGATTCTAAATATCCAGTAAAATTATTTCATAAACAAACTATGCAAACTTTCCCCATTAGGCTACTTCCGGTTGACCAATTATAACCAAAATTTAATCAGTTGTTCTTCTGGATGTAAACTTGAGGAATACGAAAACAATATAATTTTTGGAATCGTGGTATTGAAGTTATGCGATCCGAAACTTTCGTCACACACACAAAGACACACAGTGACACAGACACACACACACACACACACACACACACACACACACACATACATACATACATACATACATACATACATACATACATACATACATACATACATAAATACATATAGACATCATCGTAAAAATGGTAAAATCGTATTATATGGACCCTAAAACGTACTTATTCACTAAAAACTCATCATTGAATTTTTTGACTAAAGACAATACCTTCCTTACCTAAAGGTAACGGAAGGTAAAAAGGGACACATCTTGCTATGCCCCAAAGTTAAGTTTCTTCAGAGACCCAGGACTTTTAGTATATTCAACATAAACATCCCCGAACACAGCCCAAAAGTTAAAAAAAATGCGAACAAAAGTCTGTCTAGAAACCATTCCTTGATTGGATTATTAATTTATATGAAATGATGTATGTATTAATAAAACAATTAATTTTAGTTTTGTAAAATGTTGCCATTATAACGAACACAAAACTATAATTTTTAAGTCTTGTTTTGAAAAACATCTGGTTTGTCATTCTTGTTTTTGTTTCCCACAAAAAATAATAGATTATTCAGTGTTTCCCATGTGTAACAATTTAAAAATACTGCGTCACTGAATAACATAAAAAGACCTTTACACGATTTAAATTTCTTTTCATCTTCATCTCAATTATCCTTTAAATTCTTTTCTAAAAATTCCAACTGTTAGTTAATTCCAGCGAACATAACGCATCTAATTCATTCTGATTCATAGCGTACAACACACCTGTTGAAAAAGAAAACCAAACTGCATCGTAATAGAAAATCACAGCAACCGGTGGGAAACGTCTCTGCGATTAGCGCTTGTTTCATGACAATGTACATCGCAGCGTTAATGTTTTTCATCCAAAACGGTGTTGTGTCGTTCTCTCTCGACGTAATCGTCACTTGTTTAAGAGAATTATTGGAAAGTACTTTCATTGAAGACGTAATGAATGTTTTGTTTCAAATGAATGTGAGAAATATGACATTTTGAGATGACGGGTTAAGTAAGAGTTAATAGTGAAGAATGATGAGTATGCATTATTTTAAATGAGTTTTGTAACAAAATGTCCAATTTGTAAATGCTAGAAATACTGAAAATATTCCAGTAAATGATACATTCTGTTATTGGTAAAATTATTTCAATATGGTTTTTTTTTCTTGTGGAGTTAAAAATAGTTTAGTTACATCGTCTTGTTTTAGGCTCATCAGGAATCTGTGTTAAAAAAGATATGTTCAAATATTTTAAGAGACGTAGAATGTGCATAATACCTCTACAGTTTATTTTTATAAAGAAGTTCGATCAAGGTCATCTGTATCATGAACGAATTAACAAATTGGCATAAATTTATCGCCCTCAGTTGCAATGACATGAAACGTGTGCGATGAGGGTGGATATAATACGCTTGTCTTTCAAAAAATTATAGTGTTTCGACTAAGGACATTCCATTTTAAAACGATGCTCGTTATTGACAATACTTTCGCTGTAACGTAAGTTTATTTATGAATACAGATATATTAGGTACGTTGATTCATAGCTGTAAGTATGGCGATATTGTCTATTTATTACTGACAATGACACTGTAAAAAATGTAAAGATGTCCGATCAAAGTCATCAGTATTATGAAAGATTTAACATATTGGCACACATTTATCTTTCTCATTTGCAAGGACTACAACCGTGTGCGATAAGGATGGCTATAACACGCTTGTCTTTGAAAAATATATATTGTTTCGACTAAGTTAGGACATTCCATTTGAAACCGATGCTCGTTATTGACAAAATTTTCGCTGTAACGTAAGTTCACGTATTAATGCAGATATATATAACCTTGATACGAATAACGTTATTTTATGTCAGTGTTACTGACACTGACAATGCGATAGTATCTCATTTTTCACATATTTGGTTTTACTGTAACATATAATAATAAAATAAGAGTAGTATCTTATGTACCCTCATAAATATTAAGAAAACGACACTACTGAATTTGACGGCGGAGCTAAAATCTTAATTCGTACAATTCGTAGATGACCTTGAGCGGAATGTTTAAATAAAAAATATTTCTCATATATCTAAATTATCTTATTTTTCTCGAATTTTTTCAAATACATTAATAAAAAAGAATATATCGTTGAAAGAGATAAAAATGGCGGTTTATATTTTATTAAAATAATTATAGGTTGCTATTTAAAAAATTAAAAATAATAGTCGTATCTTGTAAACCTGACTTTATAAAAAATATCTATATGTACCATAAAATAGTATATTTAAAATAATAAAACTTTTATATGAGCCATTTTTTTCTATTACTTATAATAAAAAATCTGTTGTGGCCAGCACAATACCTTCCGTCAATCCTGTGTAAAATGTATAAATTCCATACATAATTTTTCTTGGAAAAGATTATGAATTTCCAGTAAAATTATTTCATAAACAAACTATTCAAATTGCACTTGACACTGACATCTTTTTCCTCTTTAGCTTTTCCCATTCGTTAGGAGTCGATATTTTTGCGTGTCGTTTGCATTCGGTTCTTTTTCTCTCAAGTCTTCCGCAATACAGACCTTCCATCTTATCTTTGGTCTTTCTCTGCTTCTTCAACCTCCCATTACTAAACTACTCATTCTTGTTCAAATATAATTCTTCATTTCTCCTCATGTCATGTTCAAACCAATGTAATCGTCTTTCTTGTATCTTTCTAGAAAATTGTAACACAGAGTTATTTTCTTACCGTATCTTTACGTGTTTCCCCAACATCTACTTCAACATCCTCATCTCTGCCACATTAATTTACTTTTTACTCATACTGACATCTGTCAATTTGAATTATATGAATATAATAGCAGTTTCCATGTTTAGCATAGCTGGCTGAATTATAAAATTTAATTTCTTTAAAATTCTTTAACTCTGTATCTATTAAATATGAAGTATAAAATGTAATCAAATCGTATAGATAATAATATATTCTTTAAGTTATAATAATATTAAATGTCAATAAATCAAATTTATCTGTTAAATCTTCAAATGTGGCAACTTCCGGTTCACCAATTATGTATAACCAAAATCTAATCACTTGTTCGTCTGGATGTAAACTTGAGGAATACGAAAAAATTATAATTTTTTGAATCGTGGTATTGAAGTTATGGGATCCGGAACTTTTGTCACACACACACAGACACACATACATACATACAGACATCATCGTAAAAATGGTGAAATCGTATTATAGGGACCCTAAAACATGCTTATTCAGTAAAAACTCATCATTGAATTTTTTAACCAAAGACAATACCTTCCTTACCTAAAGGTGACGGAAGGTAAAAAGTAAAAGGAAGTCTTCCTAGACTCACCCTATATATTTTTTCCTACTCTCGATATCGTCCCTATAAACGATAGCCTATTTATAGGGATATACGAGTATATAGTTATATATAGTTATACCAACAATTAAATGTGTGAAATAATTGGACATTCTTATAATTTATGGTTTTGAATTCTTGAGTTCTTTCAAATTATCTTCTTTTCTTAAATAATTCCAATTAAAGGTTACCATTGACTCATAAATGACAGATGACAGCATTTTTCTTCTTAAATTTTCCATGGAATATTAAGATCCTCTACTTCATCGTATCAATTTTCGACGGTATTTCTGGAGATTTCTGGCAGTAAAAAAAGAACAAGAACAGAAAAACAACGTCGGGATAGGACCCATAGAAATGATATATGAGTCTCAAAGCCGAAATATAGGTACTTCCATAATAATTTAAGTTTTAATGTGAAAATTAAAGGCATCTATTATTTCCTCCATTCGCTTACTTGTTTTGCCCATTTAAAGTCTTTAGCAGCGGAAACAAATAAGATATAAACAAAACCAAGAAAGTGTAATAATAATAGAATTATAAACGGATATTTTACAAATCGTCTTGACTTCCTATTATTATGAACGGATGAAAAGACAATCAATTTTGTTTTATATTTTATTAAAAGATACATATTAGTTTAGAGAAAGGCGGATGGATCAAACCGAAAAATACTGTTCATAATTTAACTCTTACTTCAAACATTTTTCATAATTATTAAAAAGTGAGAGGGTGCCTTCATTTAAGAATAGAATTAGTAAATTATATAACACAATTCTAATTCCGCAATAGTGTACACTGCACTTGTATTTCCAACAGAAAATTCCATGGTCTAGTAATTTCAGGTTAGGTTTGAATCTACTAATAAAACTAAACAATCATGTAATTTATCTCTAACACATCTCATACTAATAACAAAGATGGCGATTAGAAAGGGTCACTTTTATTTGTTACTAATTCACTCCACAACAAAACGATATTTAGAAGAGATAGTACTCATAATTTGGCAAATTGTAGGTGAATGTAATCACTATATTTGATTGAACTGATATCTGTCAAATGAATGGATATTATTGTAAATGTTTAATGATAGTGATAGTAAATGATTCACGTTATGATTATAATGTTAATGTTATGTAATATGGAATGTAAAATTTTATTACTTAACGTTAAGGATGTGACTAAGTTTGATATGTTACTAATTATATTTAATAACAGTATTAGCAACATCATAAATAAATGCAACATATTCTTGGTATTGATTTTATGAGTTCTTCTGACCTTTGGTTTTCAATAAACTATAGACAGACTGATATATACATCACCATAGTTTTTACCTCTCGCTAAGAGAGGTATTGCATTCATGCTAAAAATCGCATATCCAGATTTTATTGAATAAGCATGTTTTAAGGTCCCTACAATCCGATTTTAACATTTTTACGATGATGTCTGTGTGTGTGTGTGTGTGTGTGTGTGTGTGTGTGTGTGTGGATGTGTGTGTGTGTGTGTGTGTGTGTGTGTGTGTGGGATGTTGGAAGGACGGTTACTCAAAAACTATAAGACTTAAAATTTGTTTAACAACGTATTTCCCAATCGGACATTCATGGGAAGATCTGAAAAGGTTTTGGTAATAATTGGACAACCGGAAGTAGAAGATTCTTGAAAAAAAATCTTCTAAATATTATTTTTTGAAAATTTTTCGTGGTAATATTAAAGAAAATTAAATTCTCTATCTGATACATTTAAATATTTTATTATATATTCCATAGATTTAGAGATAAAAGAAGTATAATATATAAAATAATCTGTTGTAATAAATTTGACAGCCGAAAGAATGCCATGAAAAATAGTTGATAATTTAAATTATTTGTAACTGACAGATAAATGTCAGTGTCAGAAATAATGAGTAATGAAAGAAAAATGTACTTGGAGAATCCCTTAGTTCTTGATCTGTGACTATTATGGAGATGACAAGTCTAGGTTGAAGGACTTAAATTTGTTTCAAACATTATGGGACAATGTACACCAGTACTATAGACTAGAGTAACTTTGAATTGCGAAAAAGCTATCAAATTCTTCTCAAGTAAGTTGTAAATATTGACAAAATTACACATCGATATAAGAATAATCGGAGTGCAATCTATCCGTCACTTTATTAAAGGGAATTAGTGTTATTTAGATATAACATGTATGAAAAAATAAAATGTAAAAGAAGATATGTAAGAATAGATGCACAATCCATATATACATTTTAGACCGCCCAAAATTAATGTTTTTACTAGAAGAATATGAAGAGAAAGTAAACAACGTTGTTCGAATTGAAAATTGCTGTTACCGGCCTAATATTTATATATGGTAAACTCTACTTTGTAATTTATTGTAACATAATTTATGGTATGTTGAGACATGCTATTATTGAATAATAAAGAAGTTTATACGTCATAGATTTATATGAATATATTATTTGTATTTATAAAAATATTCTTTGCTTTATGCATACAGCCAGGTAAAATATACGGCATGAGGTTATGTGCTGGCCACATCAGATTTTTTATTTAATGTCAATCTGCTGCAAGCTGAATTCATAAATCTATCTACTGGTTGTCAAAGAAAATGTAATAAAAAAGGAGTTATTTGTACAATTAACAATTATTCTAAAATTTATTGATAACCTTCCAAAGTAAATTCTAATCAGTTTCCATATTCTTATGACATTAAAATTATTACTGTGAAAAAATCTAGTTGTATTTTGTCCAATTTTTACCTTCCGTTAGCTTTAGGTATAAGGAAGATTTTATCTTTGGCCAAAAAAATTGATGGTGAGTTTTTAATGCGTAAACACGTTTTGGGGTTCCTAAAATACAAATTTACTATTTTTATGATATCTGTATGTGTGCGTGTGTGTGTGCGTGTGTGTGTGTGGGTGCGCGCGTGTGTGTGGGTGCGCGCGTGTGTGTTAGTGTGTGTGACGATCTTTTCAGTCGTGATAATTCCAATATTACAATTCCAAAAATTACATTTTTTTCGTATTCTTTTAAATGAAGACTTGATTGAATTGCAATTGGACGACCGAAAGTATCAATATACTTCCGGTTATCCAATTTGAACTTGAATCTTATTTTTGACATTTGATGTTATTACAAATATTAAAGAATATTTTATTCTCTATTCAATTTAATTGCATTAATTTCTTCATACTCAATGTATTTAAAGATAAAAAATTATAAAGAAATTAATTTTCATAAATCTCGTATTCTTTGCTATGTCACCATGGTAACAGTTTCAATAATTCAATATTACTAATTGACAGATGTCAGTGTCAAGTACAATGGACACAATATGTATGGAAATAATTTTAGTGACAATACAAGAAACTTTCTGTGTGGAATTTATATAAAATACATAGAAATGACGGAAGGTATTGTGCTGGCCACATCAATTTTTTTACATTTACTGTAGAAGTATAATTTTATCATAGATTAATTACTTTATGAAACTGGTCATAAGGTTAATTTAATTGATAATTGAAATAATAACTGTTACTTTGTTATAATTTTTTTATTCATCCGTTTTTACCTTCCGTCACCTATAGGTAAGGAAGGTATTGTCTTTGGTCAAAAAAATCGGTGGTGAGTTTCCATTGAATAAGCACGTTTTAGGGTCTTTACAATACGATTTTACTATTTTTACGATGATGTCTGTATGTGTGTGTGTGTGTTCGTATGTGCGTGTGTGTGTGTGTGTGTGTGTGTGTATGTGTGTATGTGTGTGTGTGTGTATGTGACCGTTTTTTCCTGCACGATATCTCCAATACTAGAATTCCAAAAATTACAATTCTTGCGTATTCCTCTTCCTTACAACCATATGCAGACTTGATTAGATTTTGGTTATAATTGGTCAACCGGAAGTACCCTCATTTGAAGATTTTAACAGTTTTTCTTGAAAAACTCAGTTAAATGTTATTATAACTTAAAGAATATATTATTGTCTATACGATTTGATTGCATTTTATATTTGATATTCAACAGATATAAGAGTTAAAGAAGAATAAATTTAATAAATTTCATATAAATTTCATAATTTAGCCAGCTATGCTAACTTAACCATGGAAACTGCTAATTCAAATTGACAGATGTCAGTATCAATAAAATGTAAATCAATGACAGAATAAGGGAAGTAACTCTAGTGTTAGAAGTTTCTGGATATAAGAAAGACGATTACATTGGTTTGAACATGTCATGAGAAGCGATGAATATATTAATAGAAGGTGGAAGAAACATAGGAAGACCAAATATAAGATGAAAAGATTGTATTGCAGAAGACTTGAGAGAAAAGGAACTGAATGAGAAAGACACGCAAAACAAAAATGAGTGGAAGAAGAAAATAAAAAATAGCGACCCCCTAACGAATGGGAAAAACTAAAGAAGAAGAAGTAGATGTCAGTGTCAAGTGCAATTTGCATAGTTTGTTTATGAAATAACTTTACTGGAAATATAGCATCTTTTGCAAAAAAAAAAATATGTATAGGGCGCGTGCCTTTGGCAAGCAGATATGGGAACCCGTATCAAAATGACAGCAATTAATTATGTCCATAACTGACAAGTGTCATAATTTTTCATTCAAAATTTCATGATTTTCTTATTTCATGTGGTTTGTTTGTTATCAGGAGAATGGAATTCAGTTGCCGAGAAAGGGAATCATAAAATACCAAAAAATTATAATCTTTTAGAAGAAAATTTATGTATGGAATTTGTACATAATACACAGGATTGACGGAAGGTATTGTGCTGGCCACAACAGATTTTTATTATATGCATCAAACTTACATTTTTTAATATTTGACGATTTTCACTCTGTGATCTATGGTTTTTATCTATTTAATTATTAACTATTTTAAATGTCCGTTATTATTTCAACTCAACCATTCTAGCCCTGAAAAAGACTATGGTATAGTAGTATAGTCGAAACGTCGGCGTGAATAAATTTTATTATTGATTTCAAGTCCGAGAAATGTGTTTCCTGTTGCCACCTCCATCCCACAACACAGTCGAATATCTTTTTTGAATTAATTGATAATAATATTAAAAATAGCCTTTACCTGAAAATTAAGTGAAAATGAAAACTATATTTTTATAGTGTTTCAAAAGTTCGCAATTTGTAGATGTCCCATTTAACCGAAACCTAGTTCTTTTAGTTTTCAAAACTCAATGATGCGAAAATGTATACATATTATATAAAATTATAAGCTTCCTATTAATTAAAATAAACATAATGCCTGTTGATGACAAATGATTAATGAAATCTGTTTATCTACTATTATAATTATATTTCACTTTTGTTTTTCCTTCAAACATCTGACAAATAATTTATACTCGTATATTTCATCGCACCATTTCATTTGTATCATTTAAATCACATTTATTCGCAATAAAATAGAACAATGCACATAATAAACAATCATTATTTACATATCGATATACATACACTGTTAACAGTATTTTATTGGTACAAAAACAAATCATTGAAAATAGAAACATTATAACCTGTTACTATTACAATGGTTTGTAGACGTTACGTAACTGTTAAAAGTTAGTGTCGACTAAAGAGAGTAAAAGTATGTATAATCAAAATTATTATCCTTCTATGATTATTGTTTCATGCGAACAATTCAAAAACAATGACTAAACATTTTTCCTAAATTCTTAACATTTATATATATTATATAATTCGTTTTGCTCTAGTTACTGTGTAGAATTATATACATTATAATATTTTTTTGTAATTAGATCTGTAAATCTTAAGACAATTTACTCCAGTTGATATTCAATTTTAATTTTCAAATACAAATTAGAAACATCGATTAAATTTTTTTCATAATTTATTGAATTTTTCTGACAAATTTATAATTGTAATCTCATAAGATCGCGTAGCTGAGTGTATAATAATCATTTTTCTGTCATTTCAAATTAAATTGCGAAGGTTAAGTTAGTTCGAACTTATAATAATAATAATAATAATAATATCAGTTTATTCAACGACATGTTATGTACATGTATAGAATACGTCACACAATATTAAATAAATATAAAAATAGCACATACATAGGTATAAAGTAGATAAAAGGAACTGTTTTCAGCATTGCGCCAGATCAGTATTATCTGTAAAAAAACTCATTTAATGTGTAATAGCTTTTTCCTATAAGATAATTTTTAAGAAGTTTTTTAAATTTAATTTTATTGCATTCCTCCTTTATTATGGTGGGCAGTTTATTGAAAACCTTTAGCCCTTGTATATCGGGTAGAGAATTTAGAGAGTTGTGTTTTACATTCGGAATATAGAATCGCTGTTTTTGTCTAGTATTGAAAGTGTGAATACTGGAACTGAGTTTAAAATTATTTTTATTGATAAAAATGTATAAACAAACTTCAAATATATAAAGAGAGATTAATGTAAGAATTTTAATTTTTTTTTTAATTTTTTTAAAAAGATGTCTGCAAGAGTCAGTGCGGGAGACACCTGCTATGGTTCTAATAATTCGTTTTTGGACTTAGTTAATCAATTATAACCTTCCGTCACCTATAGGTAAGGAAGGTATTGTCTTTGGTCAAAAAATTCGATGGTGAGTTTTAATGAATAAGCACGTTTTAAAGTCCCTAGAATACAAATTTACTGTTTTTACGATGATGTTTGTATGTATGTACCTATGTGTGTGTGTCCAATACTACAATTCCAAAAATTATAATTCTTTCATATTCCTCTTTCATACGTCCATATGAAGAACTATTCGATTTTGGTTACGATTGGTTAACCGGAAGTTTCCTAATTTGAATATTTTAACAGTTTTTCTTGCAAATACGCTGTTAAATATCTTTTTTACATTTTATGTTATTATAAATATTAAAGAATATTCTATTGTCTATACTATTTGACTGCATTTTATAATTCATATTCAATGGATATAGGGTTAAAGAATTATAATCAATGAAAAGAAAATTAATGTGGCAGAGAAATGAGGATGTTGAGATGGATGTTGGCGCAGACACGGAAAGATAGGATGCGGAATGATAGGATAAGAGAAATAGCTCGAGTGATAGAAGTTTCTAGAAAGATACAAGAGATACGATTACATTGGTTTGAACATGTCATGAGGAGAGAAAATAATATAATGGAAGAAGAATGTAGAAGAAACAGAGGAAGACCAAAGAGAAAATGGAAGAACTGTATTATGGAAGACTTGAGCGAAAAGGAACTGAATAAGGACGACAAGCAAAACAGAAATGAGTGGAAGAAGAAATGTCAGTGTCAAGTGCAATTTACTTAATTCGTTTATGATATTATTTTTCTGGAAATAAAGAATCTTTTGTAAAAAAAATATGTACGGAATTTGTACATAATACACACAATTGACGGAAGGTAATGTGCTGGCCACATCAGATTTTTTAAAGTCTCGTTGTGAGTAGCAAAAATAGTAAATTGACCAGCATTTTTGAATAATGATTTATAATTTGATAACTTTGACAGTTTTTAAGGCAGTCTGGAAATAATTTGACAGCTTCGGCAGTTTTTAAGTTTTCCATATATTAATCTGAAGTGTAAAAAAAAAATGGTGAAGTATATTATTTCTTAAGGGAACTACTTTGAACGAGGGAGTCAAACCGGACCCGAACCAAACCCTGAAACCCAAATAAACCAAAAAAATTCTAAAACCTGAACTCGAATGCGAATTTTAATTTTCAATTTTAAAAGAGCTTAACGGATTATCCGAAATACATAAGGGTTCACTTCATGGTAAACAGTTGCTATTAACCAAGTTTTCAATTCTTTGCAAGATGAAAACCATATTATAGAAACATTTACCATAAGAATATTGGGAAAATAACAAATGTAATATTGCACCTAAATTGCATATCATAGTGCAAATTGCATTGTCTGTACTGTTATAAGTAAGTATTAAGTATTGAACAATTATTTTCATCATCAAGTTTTATTTTGTATCCGTAAAACGTAAAAACTTTGAACATATTCAAAATAAAATTCTTGAAAATATAAACCATGTGTCTTAATCTTAATAATTCTACCGAGAGCAGAAAATATTTTTGTAGTTATTAGATATGGAATACATTCTAGGAAGTATTATCTAAATTTATTAGAGATGAATTATAGTCAAATTTATCTTATATGTAAGAAAAGTGATCCATTTTTGACAATATGAAAAATTAATATGAACTTAGTAGTGAATTCATTGCATCGGCGTCTTATCGACTAGACTAATTCATATACGTTACAGTTTTAATATAGTTTTATATACTGTTATCCGATGTACCGACAGAATTTAAATATTACAAACTGTATATAAAACTGTCGTTAACAACAATGTGAAAAAATGTTACAAACACTTTAAAAACACATCAAAACAATGAAAAGACTTCTTACGAGAAGTGAAACTTAACATTTTTTATGTTCAAACAACGTTGGTAAATAAAAGAACAGTTTTTTGTCGTTAACAATTTAATTAAGGTTAATAATGAAAATTTTGCTTTGGGCTTATTCAATTAACACAATAACATACATATGTTCCTATAACATGTAACATGCAATTGTAATGTAAACCGGAGTTTATTACTTCCTTCACTGCAAAATCATAATTTTGTTTTTAAATTATTGTTAATATGCATCTAAAATTGTTATGTGTAACCGAATAATATTAATTCGTAATTATTTATTTGTATCACTTTTTTGTTTGTGAGTGAGTATATTTTGATAGGGCTTTAAATACAAACACTCCAGGAAGGCTTAAATTTTAGGCACCCCAACAATAACGTGCAATGCATAATAATTTATTTGACTTTTTATTTGCATGCAATTTTATCTATTTAAGGAATTCTTAAAATTTAAATTACGTTGGTACAACCGGTCATTAGCTAAATAAAATTAATAAATATGTATATAAAAATTTATTAAATTTAAAACCAGTTTATTTTTTATTAAGAAAAACGGTTTCGAATTGCATAATTTTCTTTTAAAATCCGACAAATCCTACTATTGATGGGTGGGCCAATCTGCTGTGTACACAGATTTCCGTAATGATGACATATTTGTATCGTGTGAGCGTTTGCCAGGCGTGACCTCACGACCATTCATTGTTGGTATGGAGAGTGTACCACAGGAATCAATTTATGGCATTTAAAAATTGAAATATTTCTTTTGGCGTTGGTCGGAATCGACTTGATTTTAAAGTAATGCTACAGTGTTCATTAAAGCGTTAAAGTTATATTACAGAAACAAATACGACTTTAATTTTAATTTAAAACAGTGTTAAAGTAAAGATAAAATGTATTATGAAAACAGCCGTAAAAGTTGTAAACATTTTGCTAATTCTTGTTGATAATACTAATAAATTGACGTTTCACCAGAATAATACGGACTTACAACCATAAAAGACCCTATCTTTTTGTAGGCTTAAGCCGGTAAAAAAGTGTTTCTGAACGATTTAAGTAATGTAAAACAGAGGCACAAAAACATGTTTTTATATGGATTAGTAAACTCGAAATTGCTAAAAAAATAAATGGAACAGCAAAATTATGTAAATCTAGGCCAATGCTATTTCTTTTCAAACTAGCATCCTATTCATTTAAGAATACTGATTCTATATTATTACTTTATTATACTATTTACATTACATTATTAACAATATGTAATTTTTCATACTAATAGCCTGAAGTGTATTATTAAATTAATTACAAGAACAATAAATTTTCTAAACAATAACCAGAGCATAAAAACAATAAAAAATTACCGTTATATCATATATCGGTCACGATTATTTATATGTAGAAATTTCAAATTCATTTTTTCAATACATAAATCTTTTAGCACCATGTGGTATCTAGCTACTGCAGTGTTATTATGATTTAGCCAGCGTAAAAACAACAGAAAACAACTGCCGAATATCATAAACTTGCAAGAGTGACACCCAGCAGTGTCGCGGCGGTCATTTGTAGAATTTATTACAATTATAAAGCCGATAAAACGATGGAATAATACATGGAAATTGTGAATACTTGTAGCTTTCTCTGTCTGAGTTTAATATCGTGTATTGCGGTCACCCAGTATTTTCATTTTCATGTTATTTCTATAACTAGACATTTCTCTATTAATGCAAAAGCAAAATTATTAAGTACGACTGGCATTAGAAAACGAGATAGACAATTTGTAGTTCAGTTATAGCAAATGTTATGTTTATTCTCATTAAGATCTACCATAAAATTATTCAACCAAGAAATTATGGATCTTGTAAATACCAGAGGAGGGTCATGCTAGAGTTATTGAGAATAGGACACATGGTTTATATTTTAGAATTTTATTTTAAATATAGTATCGGACATAAATAGAGCGGGTCCGTAGGAACTAAAAAAATACTCTCTTATATTTTAAATATTTAATATATTTTCAAACTACTATCATAATACATTCCACAAGTACTTATGAAAGAAGATACTTGAATTTGAAAAATACTTTTTTCTTCAAACGTTATAAAAGTAGCATTTTTTGTGACTTGATTCACAAGGTAGAAATAAAATAAATAAATATCCATAGAAACTATACAGAATCAACGAATAAGAAGTAACTTTAATAAAAGAAACCTGTAAGATCGCCCTAAATGTCACTATAACACGCTAGGTAACCTAAGAATAAAGTTACTAAATACCATCAATAGCTATAAAATTTAAATAAATAACCTATGAATTGAAATAAAACAGAGTATACTTTTGAGGAAACAACATATTAAAAAATAGCAGATTTACAGATTACAATAACAGGGACGGTAATGAACATAAGAATACTTAGAATTAAAGTGATAAGACAAGTTTATAATGTTTTGCAGTGATTCCTGGACATATATTTCAGCCACACTGTTAGATTTCCATCCAAATGAACAACTTCAGGGGGCGTACATTATAATACTTCAAATTCCGAGGAGGATATAAAATTGCACAGTTTTTATTTAAACGTCAAAACGTGAAAATTTTCACTTCAATGTTTATAATAAAAACTGAACAAATAAGTATCTATAGCTACAGAGCAATTGAAACCGCAAACGTAATTTACGTAAAATGTAACGTCAATACTAGATATGTTTCTTTAAATATATACGTTTGAAGAAAAAATATAATGTGTCATTCTGAGTAAAAGTGTCTTTGTGTGCTTCGCGTGCAATTGTCCGACTCGCTTCTCTCGTCGTTCAAACTTCCACGCTCGCCACACAAAGTATCACTTTTACTCCTAATAACACAATATACTATTATGTTTCAACATAATTTCCTTCAACATTAACACACTTTTTCCAACGTTTCTTCCCCTAAGATTTTTTTTTATATTTTTAAATAAAAAGAAGTCACTACTTCTGTAAAATAGCAATCCCTGATGTCTTCAATTTTACGCGCTTTGTGAACCTTGCAATTGTCATGCAACAACAATTTCTTTTGTTTGCATGAATTCGGATGCTTTTCTTCCAGGGCCATCAACTTTTTCCCTGAAGATTGTGTCTTGGCCTTTTTGGGCGGAGGGGAGCCCTTATGAACCCACTGCATGGATTTTTTTTTGGTAGGATGGTCCCAGTGATACATCCATGTTTCATCTCCAGTCACAATCTTCGCGAAAAAGTCGCTGTCATCTTCCAAAGCAGTCAAATTTTCTTGCGAAATATCTTTCCTTCTCTGTGTCTGCTTTGGTGTAAGCAGTCTGGATATCCACTGTGAAGACACCTTCCTCATGCCCAAATAATCATGCAAAATTTTCCAAAGACTGGTTTCAGATAAAGACTGTTCCTTGGCAATAATAGAAACCTTCAACCGTCGATCTGTAAGCACCAATTTTTCAACTTGTTAAACATTTTCTGCAGTTCGTGCTTCAAGTGGTCTATCAGATTTTGGATCATCTTGTATTGAATCCCTTCCCCATCGAAATTGTTTACACCAAAATTTTACTTTAAAGTAACTTGGGACATCTTGCCCATACACGGCCACCATTCGTTCATGAATAATTTTAGGACCATTACCTTCTTTTGTTAAGAATTTTATCATATTCCGATGCTCCATTTTAGTTTCACTCATTTTTTAACCCAAAATTCTACACTAGATTGTAATAAATAATACGATTTGAATGCAACTTACTGTATGAACTTAATATGACACACAAATCTGACAACAATAAATTGTTATCATTCGTCTTTTGTTGTTCCAATTGTCCTTACCAAAGTAACTAATTCACTTTTAATACTAGTGTTGAAAGTAACAATGATCTGTCACTTTTTAACATTGGTGTCATAAATAGTATATTGTAATACAAGTGTTGAAAGCTTTGGTTTGCTACACGAATGTGAAGTTTGCAGCACGAACGATAGTGAGTGCTGCAATCACATGAGTGTAGCAGAGAGCTTTCAGCACATGTATTACACGCTATTTTTTCTGCAACCACATTTTCTTAAAAAAAAAAAATTCTACAAAATCTGATATTCGTCAAATGTCATTATGACATTTCTTAAAAAAGTAACAACTAAAATCACAATCGCAGACTACTCTATATTGAAATGAGTGAATTTGTTTCATTACTAGGGAGATTGACAAATAACGCTTGTTATAAATTTTCAAATCCTTCAAACTGTGATTTTCACAATTTTGATATACATAATAATAATTTATAAAAACCATTCAAAATGAATGAAAGTGATTGTGAAGATTTCCCAAATACTCCTCCGAATGTTGCTGAAGCTGCAAATGCTTCATCTCTGGAATTACTACCAGAGAAATCCAAAATAAGGTATATTAGAGAACGCAGCATATTTGTCACACGGTGTAAACAGAAAAATATTAAGAAATTTACGGAAAGTGTCTTTCTGGCTTATTTCGCCGAATATTCCAAGAAAATGAAATCATCCACACTTTGGTCTTCCGGAGAACATCTGCAACGTTACTTGCTAATGCCGGAGCAGACATTCTTTGTTTGAAAATACATGGGGGATGGAAAGCTTCCACAGTTGCAGAAGGCTATATAGATGATAGCGTCCAAAATAAAGTAAAAAATGCCCAAAACATCATTGGAAAGCCTAACGGTTTAACTAGTAAATCAATTGAGATTTCAGCACTTCCCCAAACTCAACTAGTGACAGATTCCACTACAACAAATCACAATTTGTTCAATTCCAAGCGTAACTGTTCAATTAGCCCTACACTCGACAATTCAATATTTTCTCAACCATTGACAGATTCCACCGATTCCCCTATCACTACAGTGACAACAAATCACAATTTGTTCAATTCCTTGCCGCCAAGCATTAATATTAACAATTGTACGTCATTTACATTTAATTTTAATGTCAATAATTAGTCTGTACTTGCATAACACTACTTGTATTTATTAAAATAAAAGTTTTCCATGATTTTGCTTTAGCATGTTGAAAGAACTTTCAACACTCAAAATTTACGTGTTGAAAATATCTTTCCACACGTAAATTCCATTTGTTCGGCAAACACCTATTTTCAATACTCGTAACTATGGAGACGAAAGTTGAAAAGCCTACTTTCTATGGTGCTTGTAGAAAAATGATATTTTAACCCAAAAAACAAACATTGAAAAGCCTACTTTTAATAGATTTGTAGAAAAAAATAATTTCGAAATAAAATGTTTATCAGCTGCTACTATATATTTAAAGTTAAACATGTATGCTTTTCTAAACTATATCACTTTCATTATTTCTTATAAATTGATTATGTTTGTTTTATGAGTTTTTAATTTACATGGCAATTAGCTTAGCTGATTAACTCAAACATAAAAACACGTATATTAATCAAAATCTGGACGCTTGGATTTCATTTCTAAATGCGACTTTGAAATTCTCATTCCAACTTTAGGAAATAATCTAATGGTTTTAGGAATGAGGAAAATGTTACCACAATTCTTAAAACTATAAATTGTTGTAACAACATTTCTTTATTTATTTAACATTACTTATTACACAACTATAACCAAAAAAAATCTAATGTGGCCAATATATGATCTTCCGTCAATTCTATGTACTTATATAAATTTCTTACAGATAAACTAAAACCTTGCAAAAGAATATACATATCAAGTACAAATATTTAACGAATATACCTTTCACTGACATCTGACAAGTTATAGTATTTACAGTTTCCATGGTGAGCTTGTAGCAGCATAGGTTGCAAGATTTATGAATATTAATTTCTTTATAATTTTCATCTCTAAATACGTTTAATATAAAAAATGCAATCAAATCGTATAGAAAAACAAAATATTCTTTAATATTTCTGATGTAAAATGTCAAAAAATTATATTTTCGGAAAAAACTTTTAAGAACTTCAAAAAATAGTACTTCCGGTTTACCTATTATCGCCAAAATCTAATCAACTTTTCATACTGTAATAAGGCGAGTACAAAATAAATAACTTTTTATAATCTTTTCTAAATTATAGTTTCAGGAATAATATTTCAACTTGTTATCTTTGTTAGTCAAAATTCTGTTTAGAAATAGTTATCGTCTTCTATTAACTGACTGTTTAGCCTAGCTGTTAGTGACCTTTGACAGTTATTTGTTGATAATTAAGTCCTTTAATTATTAAGCATACGTGAACGAGACACAGGACACCATGAGTACCACATGATAAGACTTCACCCTGCGCCCCTAAAATAATCCTCTCACAGAGGCAACGCTTTCTTTGAAGTAGTCGGTTTTAGATACTCATATAGTCTGTGTTTTAGTTTCTGGTGCGGGCTAAACGCCCGCCTGCTGAGCTACAGTGTTTATGTTTTTATGTGCTTAGTTAATTTTAATGTAAGTGTAAATAAAATCATGTAAATAAAGAAATTAGTCTAAATACCAAAGATAGTGTGTCCATAATATAAGTGTTCATGTGTCATCAAAGATGCAAGTATATGTGTGATTCTCCTCCTTAATCAAGGCGTGGTCCACCATCCAAGCGACCGCCAGGCAGTTAAAGTGGTCATCGTTGGAAAAGCAGTAAGTCCACCAGCATAAGCTTCGGCCGTTTCACCCCCCTCGGGAATATGAAAGACTTATAATAATATAAGGAAACATGTCTATGTGAAAATCATGAGAGAAGAAAAATATTTTACCTCCAAGAAGAAAATATATCTAAAATAAACACTAGGGACTTTATATTATTTTGACGATTTAGTTCTTGAATACAGGTTTAGGCTGCGCGTACAAATTTCTAGATTTCGTTGGTAAACAGGTTAAAATAGGTACATCAACAATTTCTTAGGATTCTTGCGAGGATTCCATTGAAATACACCGAAGAATTAAAAATTCTCGAAATGAAATATATGAAAATTTACTTCATTTCTAACAAATATGTTGTTAAGATGTGAATTTCAAAGATTATTATTTTTTTTAATTCACTGAATTGTCAAAGATAGCAGGCGAATTTATCACAAAATTTCTATTTTTGTGATGTTTCTATTTCTACTGTCGGTGGTGAAAAATTCAAATTGAACATCTACAAAGTTATGCATTTCTCTCCCTTGGGATATAATTTTAATATTTATGTACATACTTGCATGAATAATAAATATAAAACCACTTATGATTGAAGTTTGAAGACAGCTCATGTGCAAAATACAAAAAGGTTGACTTTAATAAATTAGCAGAAATTCAATCATTCGTTCTTTGAATTTTAACATTTACTTCTATTTCATCGTTATGTAATAAATGCGTAATATCACGTATAACATCTCATTATCTCCGATGATTCCTAAAATAAAAATCTAATTTTCCAACATTTACGAAAGCTACTAGCAGATTCCCATGTTTCTTGTACACAATCACAAGCAATAAGCAATTTATCTTTAATTTGTCAATTTTAATTTACTAACATATTATTAAACACAAAACACATCATTAAGGAAATAAATTTCGCGTTAGACATGTATAATCAACAATTATTATATCTTTCTATTAAAATTTTAAATTTACAAAAATTCTAACCTTACTTATCCGACGTAACTATGTACGTTTTCGTTTTCATTTGTTAATAAAATAGAAAATCTAATATTTGCAGATATGCGTACACCTAATTACTACTAAAAACATATGTGTAGAAAATTATAAGATTTCCTTTTATGTTTTTTGGTCATTTAATTCTAGTTTTATATTAATTGTGAAAGTGTGTTTATGTATGTTTTTGTGGAAATCTTCACCATTTATTTCAAGACCAATTAATTAGAGTAATTATAATGAGGCGGTTTATAGTTTTCAAAATAAACAAATTTAATATTTTATATGTACAAACTCGTACAAATATAAATCACCAGACCTTTTACTAATAGTTTGAGTACGATATTTATTTGTCCCAATGGGATCCTCCATCATAGTGACAATCATTTATAATAAAACTAGATCACAAAACTGTATGATAAGGACTATAGAGGTTCAAAAAAAGTTAATTTTTAATTATATGAGTTTCTAATGACTTTAACACCTATATCGCGCAACTTTTTTACATATTTCAAATTCTTACTAGGTACTTTTCAGTATTTTTCTATCGCCTTTTTACCTCTCGCTAAAAGAGAGATTAGATTCATGTTAAAAATCGCATATCCAGATTTTAGTGCATAAGCACGTTTTAAGGTCTATAGAATCCGATTAAAACATTTCTACGATGATGTCCATGTGTGTGTGTGTGTGTGTGTGTGTGTGTGTGTGTGTGTGTGTGTGTGTGTGTATGTGTGTGTGTGTGTGTATGTATGGGTGTTAAAAGTACGTTTCACAAATACTATAAGACTTGGAACATGTTTAACTACGGATTCCTCAATCTACCATTATATTGAAAAATCTGATAAGGTATTGGTAACAATTGGACAACCGGAAGTAGTGGTTTGTATTTGTGTGTGTACAAGAAAAGTTAAATTAGTTAATTATGTAACATAAAATGGAAATGGCGAGAGGTATTGTACTGGCCACAACAGATTTTTTTTCCAAAAAAAAAAAAAACCTTTACTCGGAGTAGGCTATGAACAGAGACACTTATGTCTGATCATTATTCATTTCAAAAATTAAATTGTCAAAATTGATCTTAAAATGTAATTTTAAGGAGAAAAAATAATAAAAAAGGATACAGTATATTGCCATTTTCTAAAATAAGATTCAAAAAGAAAAGCTTTGATTTCTTTTGATAACATTTCTGACAATATCTCGTGTCAAATTGACACTTATTAAATACTTTTAAAATGACATACCTACGTTTCCTTGTTCACAGCCTACTCCGAGTTAGGAATTTTTTTGAACATACTGTTTAAATCATAGGCTGCAGAATTTATTAAAACAGATAATTTCATAAATTTAATTATAATATATAATAATATATATAATCTTTAATTTTTATAATAAAGAAGTCAAGAAAAAATGGCATTTAAAGGTATTTTTCAAACAAAAACTATTTTGAGTTTCGAGGAAAGTGCCACTTTCGGTTATCCGATTTGCACCAAAATCTAATGTATTCTTTTCATATTAGAATAAAGCAAGAATACATAGTTTCAAAATTTTATAAATTATGGTATTTGAGATAGAGCGTAAAGAGGATCCACACATACACACACACATAAACACCCACAGATATCATCGAGAAAATGTTAAAATTTGGATTCTAGGAACCTTAAAGCGTGCTTATTTACCAAAATCTCGACATGCGATTTTTAGCACGATCCCTATGTCTCCTTTACCAAAGGTAGCGGGCGATAAAAATAGTCGAGAAGCTGCTGGCTCTCGGTGAAATATTATAAAGAATAAATAATTATACAGTGGGTATGTTTCACAAACTTTATTAACAAATTATTTATTACAATTTCGGCGTTCATCCTGCCATATCAGACTAGTTATATACCGAATATTTAATTATTTCTTATTTCTTAGTATGAAATGTTTGTAATGACTATGTATCAACGCTTATAAGCGGAAATTACAACAAAAGTGAAGCAAATACTTTTTGAAAGTTAGATAGTTTAGGATGATTTTTTTACCGCACGTGTAGACTGAATAAAATTCATTTTTAAAGCAAATAATTTAGGATAAGTATCATATCTCTTAAATGTAAAATATACATTTATAGATTTAATATTGTATAATTGAATATACTTGATAGTTTTCTAATATGTAATAAATCTGATGTGGCCACCACATGACCCGCCAATACCATGTTTAAAATAGCAATGAGCTATAAGTAAACTATCACTTCCAGTTGATCGTTTATAAACAAAATGTAATTTGTTGTTCCAATATAGAGAAAAGTCTGTATTATGAAATTTTAGATTATATTTTATTGGGTCTCGTGACAGTGTGCCTGAATATGTCTGGTCGCGAAACTAGAGACCCGGGTTCGATCCCAACCGCCGCCAAAATTTACTTCGAATTTTAATGGCACAAAATTGTCCCCTATTGTGCATTCTCCACGCCCGTGAGGTGACGTCTGGTAAGCGTCCGCACAATACAAAAATTTCATCATTACCGATATCTGTATACAAAGCAGATTGGCACACCCAGTAATGGGTATACACCGTGATGATATATTTATTAATTTATTTTATCCTGTTTTTCCTCGATTCTGTTAAAAGCTCCAATATAAGTACCACTTCCGGTTTATCAAATATAGTCCAAATCTAACATGTTGTTTCAAACTACATACGAGTTTTAAATACCAAATTTGAGAAGTTTTGGATCATATTTTAATATATTTTTTCAAGAATATGTTGTTCTCATTAATACAATAGTCTTAAATACAAAATTTGAAAAGTTTTGAATTATATCATAATATATTTTTCACGAAAATCTCTTCAGAGCTTCAAGTAAAGTATCACAAATTATCAATTTTAGCAAAAATATGAATGCAAGAAGCTTAAATACGGAAAATAGAAAGTTTTGGAAGTTTGATATAAGAATTATCGTGAAAAAAAGCGTCCCACACACACAAACAAACACACACATACATACACACGCACATACAGTCACACACAGACATCATTGTAAAAATAGTAAAAATATGTTGTGGCGACCCTAATTCGTGCTTATTCACTTAAAACTTACTATTTTTGGACCGAAAACCTACGGTATGGTAGGAGGTAAAAATAATTAAACTCCAAATTCTAACCTCAAAACAAATGCTGTTAAGTATTACCGGCCAAGGCCGTAAAAACGTATCTACTGGACGCATTGCTTAACTAATAGATAGTTGATAGATACAAGAAGTGTTTAACAAATTTTAAAAATAAATGATGATAAACGATTATACTACAAACAATTTAAGAAAATTAGTAAAAGTAAAGGTGTAACATTTAAATAAACTAATGATTTCTCGAAAAATAATTTCAATCAAAATGGAAAGTATGTTAACAAAATAAAACACATTTTTTTCTATTTAACAACAAATATAATCAAAATCGAACATATGTATAATTTTCTCTAACGATTCAATATGTACGACACCTATTTATATTAAATTAACAAGAAAAAGTATTTTTAATGATCAAAACGAATCGACATAGTGTATTAATAAAAAAAAAATAGATGATTAAGCTCTCTTAAATCAGTGTTCGTTATAAATTTGATATTAATGATAGAAATTTGCAAATTAATTACAGATTTTTCAACTTCGTGATAATCTATTAGCAACAAAATATATTTCAAGGTACTCCAAATGAGTGTTAAAAAAATGAAGAAATCTTGGAGATGTCTGTTTGAAAAGCGGTTTCTTGATGAAAAATGACAGACGTAAGAGCAAGAAATCTCAACAAATCGTGTGTTTATTTCGCAGTACAGTGACCCTGACGAGTTAAGAGTTACAGGTTAACACATAAAAAGTTTACACGTTTTTTATAAAAACTTCTATTACGGTTTCGAAACATGTTAAATGATAGTGAGATTTTAATTTTTTGACATTTTTCAAGATGTGCTATTTTACATAATTTTATGCGAATATTAATTTTGACTTGACTTTGGTAAGGTTACTGCAGTGCTCTATTAATATTTATGTCAAATTTCTTGGAAGACGCGACATAAAAATATAAAATATAATTTATTTTTTAACGTATTTTTGATATATATAAATGTCAAAATATAGTATTCTCCACGCAATAATAGTATTGCGCAATAAATAGTGCATGATTCTTGACGGCATACGTAATTGAATTCGATTCTTTTTGGCATAACAACTTAAAAAAATCTGATGCGGCCAGCACATTACCTTCCGTCAATCCTGTGTCTCCCCCTCTCAACCCCATACATATATTTTCTTGCCCAATATTTTAGTATTGATATATAAATTAAAATACATTCGTAGTTGATATGTAAAATTAAATATAGAACTTTATGAACAAATGATGATTCAGTTCTTTTTCTCTCAAGCCTTCCGCAATACAGGCCATCCATCTTATTTTGGTCTTCCTCTGTTTCATCAACCTTCTACTACTAAGCTATTCATTTTTCTTCCAATATATTTTTCATCTCTCCTCATGACATGTTCAAACCAATATAATCATCTCTCTTGTATTTATTACTCGAGCCATTTTCATTGCCCTTTAAATCCTTACCTTATCTTTCCGTGCCTTCCCCAACAGCTAGCTCAACATTCTCATCTCTGCCACTGACATCTATCAATTATCTGAATATATTAGTAGTTTCCATGGTTAGCATAGCTGGCTGATTTATGAAATTTAATATGTTTAAAATTATTTAACTCTGTATCTATTGAATATGAAGTATAAAATGCAATCACATCGTTTAGACAATAACATATTCTTTAAAATATAATAACATTAAATTTCAATAAATGATATTTAACTGCTTTTTTAATAAAACCTGTTAAGTTGCAAATGAGGGTACTTCCGGTGGAGCAATTATAACCAAATTCTAATCACGCCTGCATATGGATCTGAACTCGAGGAATACGAAAAAAATATAATTTTTGGAATCGTAGTATTGGAGTTATGCGATCCGAAACGATCGTCACATACACACACACACACACACACACACACACACACTCACACACACATATTCAGACATCGTAAAAATAGTAAATTCGTATACTATGGATACCAAAGACAATACCTTCCTTACCTAAAGGTGACGGAAGGTAAAAAAACCGATACTTTAAATGGCTATGGTCAAATAAAATATAATTTTATCCATTACTTATTTGCAATAAAAATCTACAAATTATATTATTTCATATGTAAAAGAAATAAATAATATTCATTAAGACATACTACATTGCTGTCTATGCGCTAGCTATTAAAGACACAACCTAACGTAGTTATTTTAAAATTATTTCATATATACGACAAAACTTATATAATAAATATAGAACTTTTATTGTGCTTAATCAGAAATGCTTTAGATATATTTGTATTAATTTTGTTCAATAAATTTCTGAT
This sequence comes from Harpalus rufipes, assembly GCA_951394225.1. NCBI lineage: Eukaryota > Metazoa > Arthropoda > Insecta > Coleoptera > Carabidae > Harpalus > Harpalus rufipes. The sequence continues at coordinate 53,757,890 of OX596277.1, read as the reverse complement.
TTGTTCCAAGATTAATGAAATTCATATTTCATATTTTTCCTTCAAGATAAAAATTGCGTTTCTAGAAGCAACAGGCGATAAATTAAGTCTGACCTGGACCTGCTTTTCATTGATCAAGAGATTTGTTTATTTCATTGTTTGACATATGACTCAAGGTGAATTGCTTCAATTATATAGTGCAAGTAAACAGTTACATTGTTAATGTATGTATTTCAATTGCACATAAACAATACAAATCAATAATTGAATATTTTGAAATCTTAGGCTAATATAAATGATAATAAAATTAAAAAGTACTTTTAACCATAAATTTAATGAAAATAAAAACTAAATACGTATTTCGAAAACATGTTCTAAAGACCTCAACCATGATTTAAATGTTGAGTAATCTTAATCACTCGTTGAGAAATGAGTTGGTAGGACCTTTGATATGGTTGACAATTTCGCGTAAAATTTACCTATACTAGGTACCTCTTCAAGATGTATTTCGATTTTATTTTCACTTAATTATAAAACTAGGAGTAATTTTAAATTTTATTTTTGTACGATTAGGTTTTTTTTAATGTTTACCCATAAGAGGTTCAAAACAGTAGGTTTTATTTACTGATCAAGATTGGTAAAATAACAAGGACAATAAAACGTACAAAAAGCCCACGGGCGGTAAGTGAATAAATAATTTGTACATCCCCTTAGTAACAGCATTAGAATAAATACAAATCATAGTTACTACTCGTAGTGTCTATTTTGATTATATAAAAATTCCACAAAATCGTGCAAAAAATACAGTATTAGCCATAAGATAGCAACTTTTTTATAATTTTCAATTACTCTCAAGTAAGAAGGGGAATTTTAGAAATAAATTACAGGATTAATGGTCCCTTGAATACTAGTTTATTTTACGTTAAAATAACTTATTTATAAGACTCGTATTTATTATTTGGGAACTTCAGGTTAAATCTTGAACTGATCTCTAATCAACCTGTGTTACTTCTAAATAAATGATATATTTATATTTATTTATTGGGTATTTATACGAAATTTGGATAATGTTTATAGCAAGTCGTACATAATAAATCAAAATTTAACTAATAGTTATTTAAGTATTAAGGGCAGTAAGTGCACCTTACCGGTTGAGGATTAGTTTGGAGATCGATACGAAGTCGAGATCTCCAATACATCCGGTAAGATCGTCCCAATAATAACAAATTAAAGTTTAGAATTATTTAAAAATTATTTTGACAGTTTAAAACAATTAGTTGTCATTTTTAAGTAAGCTATGATCGTTGTTTTGTTATCGTTAAAGCTTTAAAAATTGTACATTTATTTTTTATTTATGTAATTTTCACCGCGTCCAGATCGGTAGGTAGTCACATCACTTACCGGTCAGTCACATCACTTACTGATCAGTACCACATCACTTACTGATCAGTAATTTGTAAACAAAACTTACTGCCTTGGTAACACTATCGGTAAAGTTTTAAAAAACCTGATCGTGCAAAAAATACATAAAATGGTGGGTATCATTTAAGTAACACATTTTTATAATTTAATGTCCAGTCTTCATTAATGTAGACATAATTTAAATAATCATCTACTGAATAAAAACAATGACCGCTAGTATGAACAAGTGATTAACGAGCATTTGACTAGCATTGTTTTATCTCTGTCAATCGTTTATAGATTATTTTAGAGAAAAATACTTCAAATAATAGTTATAGAAAAAATAATTGCACGCATCTTTTATTTAAAGCATTTTTTTCTAAAATAATCTATGAACGATTGACAGAGATAAAACAATGCTAATCAATTGATCGCTAATCACCCTTTATCACTGTTCATACTAGCGGCCAAAGTCGTTGTAAGAAGCTTTTTATTTTTCTTTTAAAAATAATTTGAGAAAGTATTTTTATCTTACTTGGTAGATGGTTGTATAATTTCACTTGAATTGAATTGTTTTCAGACTTTTTAAATCTAAATCGATTTGGACGAATTAAGTTAGCATTTCTGGTATTATAATTATGGATATCTGATAACGTTTGAAAATTATGTTTGTTTTATGTATTTCTAACACTGATGCAAGTATAAAAAGACATGGCAGTGGCAATAATTTTAAGCCAATGAAAAGAGGTTTACAATGTTTATTAAATCGTACTCTAGCAATAATTCGCAATACTTTCTTCTAAAGTCGAAAAATAGTTCTAGCATATGCTGAAGAACTCCACATGACAGTTCTAAAAATTTGTTAGTAAATTTAAATTCACATCATTTATTCCCGTCATTGTTAGTATAATTAGTTATTTTTAACCTAATTTTATTTACATATATGTAAATAACTCAACGTGCAATCCATATCTATCAATTTTAAGAAATAAATAAAGAACACAACTGTTTAGAAGGAGAGAATAGACGCGTTGGATCTACTAACCCAGCAAATCTGCTACGTGAGTTGGGTCAGTGTAGGATCAGTTCAGTGATACATAAAATATGCCAACTAAACACAACTACCCTACGAAGTTACTCTAAAAGTCCCAAATAAATACGGCCAAAGATAGCAACTAGCTTAAAAATTGATATGAAAATGAAAATTTCTAATATTAGTGCAATAACCATCAGAATTTAGTACTCCTCTGCATCGTTTCAGCATAGATTCTAGTAATTTTAATATTAGATCCTTGTCAAATTCCCGCCCTAGATTTATTTAAGACACTGAGCAAAACTTTGATCCCTAATTTTTCGATATAAAATTTCCCCCAGATTTTCTATTGATGTAAGTCTAGAGACTGCGATGGCCATGTCATAACATTAACTTAATTGTCTCTGAACCAATTTTTATAAGTGTCGAAGTATGCTTTGGATCATTTTATTACTGAAAAATATCTTTCCGATGTATATATTCATCTGTAAGGCTCCATCACATTCCCTAGTATGGCCTTATTCTTAAATCTATCTATTTTGCCTTCTGCGTGATATAAAAGCATCCCCAGATCATCACAAATCTTCCACCATATTTTACAGCAGGTATACTGTATTTAGGATGTAATCGTTTACTCTACCACTTTGAAATAAATTAAGCATCAATTCATTCTAAATATCACTTTTTTCCACAAGTCAGTTTTAAAGTTTTCGTGTCTTTTCGCAAAATCTAATCGGGCATTCACGTTCTTCTTTGAGAGAAGTAATTTTTTGCTGGTCAACGACTATAGAATTTTTCACCAAGTAATCGGCATCGTACAGTTCTTGAAGACATTTTATCGCTATTATTATTATTATGTAAATGTCTTAAAATAAATTCGAGCGACAAAACCGATTTTTTAACGATTATTTTTCATAATTTTGTCTGTCTACTTTGAGTTTTTTTAGTCAACTAGGTATTGCAGAAGGCGCAATAATACCTTTACATCGAAAACATCATATTATACCCGATACTTTAGACTTATGTAAAATAAATGTTTTCGAAATTTCATTTAATGAAATACTATTTTCATATTATTTTTAAACAATTACATGATATACATGTTGAAATTAATAAGTAAATTTAAATGATTGCAATCTTTATATCCAGACAAAGTCAAATTTATTCAAATTAAATAAATTTTATAAATTCGATATAGGTTATTTTAACGTAGAATAAAATTGTTTCAAGGAAACATTAACTCTGTAATTTATTACTAAATTTTTTTTGAATATATTGGATACCGAGACGTAATCTAAACATTGTTCTCTAGTGGTAAACTGCACTTATTGCCCTTAATACTTAAATAACTATATTAACACATCTTTGGATGATTTTGTACCCTACCTGTTTTTCATATTGGTATTCCTGTTGGTGGCAGGCAACCCCGTACTATTGGCACCATTTTTATTACTTCTCAGTTGCGCGGTTGTTAAGTTTTGAGCTGCGGCAGCTGCAGCTAATTGCCCGGCACTAGTGCGGGGAAGGCGACCCCCAGTTGCCGCCTCCATGGTGGCTGCCGCGCCCAGCACCACCATCAAAAACATTACTACCCTCATGATCATTAATCAGTTCAAAAATAACACACCCAGGTGCTCAAAGCACCAAGAACAGGAATTAACACGCCACTAAGTTGATAGTTTATGAGCACTGTCCCGGGAAAATGTTACACTTAATGAGCACAAAATATACTACAAACACTTTTATACTACACACTGTGTGCGGGAAATATAGGTTATCTGTCAAACTTGCCTACTTGTTTGAGGTTATGTTTTATACTAAGAGTAAGAGTGTCTCTCCTGGTGTGGAGTGTCGTGTTATGAGGGTGATTTCTGTCTGTCCGTGTGTTCGTTTTCGCGGTAGAAGTGCAAGTGTTGAGAGTGCCGGAGTGACCGGCGGAGTAGACCGGTGGGGGCCCGGAGTTGTTCAGCGCGTGCCCGCCGCAGCCACGGAACTTTCACTCGCTTTACAGACCACTACATGGCCCACATGTGTCAAGTGGATCGGGATTAAATCGCTAATATAGGGTTAATAGCCTCATTATAAGCATATACACCCCCCACGTTTATTGTACCAAGAAGAACAGTTTAGTGGTCTGTATAATTCACATTAAAAAAGTTCAAATCCCTAATACGAGTACTACAAAAATTCTAAAGCTTGTTTTACATTTGTCAATTATAAGAACTTGGCCAAGTTTAATAAATTAAACTTAAAATTGTGCAATAAATTTACCAATAATTTTTAGACATTTATTATTTTTACCTCTCGCTAAGAGAGGTATTGCATTCATGCTAAAAATCGCATATCCAGATTTTATTGAATAAGCACGTTTTAAGGTCCCTACAATCCGATTTTAACATTTTTACGATGATGTCTGTGTGTGTGTGTGTGTGTGTGTGTGTGTGTGTGTGTGTGTGTGTGTGTGTGTGTGGATGTGTGTGTGTGGGATGTTGGAAGGACGGTTACTCAAAAACTATAAGACTTAAAATTTGTTTAACAACGTATTTCCCAATCGGACATTCATGGGAAGATCTGAAAAGGTTTTGGTAATAATTGGACAACCGGAAGTAGAAGATTCTTGAAAAAAAATCTTCTAAATATTATTTTTTGAAAATTTTTCGTGGTAATATTAAAGAAAATTAAATTCTCTATCTGATACATTTAAATATTTTATTATATATTCCATAGATTTAGAGATAAAAGAAGTATAATATATAAAATAATCTGTTGTAATAAATTTGACAGCCGAAAGAATGCCATGAAAAATAGTTGATAATTTAAATTATTTGTAACTGACAGATAAATGTCAGTGTCAGAAATAATGAGTAATGAAAGAAAAATGTACTTGGAGAGTCCCTTAGTTCTTGATCTGTGACTATTATGGAGATGACAAGTCTAGGTTGAAGGACTTAAATTTGTTTCAAACATTATGGGACAATGTACACCAGTACTATAGACTAGAGTAACTTTGAATTGCGAAAAAGCTATCAAATTCTTCTGAAGTAAGTTGTAAATATTGACAAAATTACACATCGATATAAGAATAATCGGAGTGGAATCTATCCGTCACTTTATTAAAGGGAATTAGTGTTATTTAGATATAACATGTATGAAAAAATAAAATGTAAAAGAAGATATGTAAGAATAGATGCACAATCCATATATACATTTTAGACCGCCCAAAATTAATGTTTTTACTAGAAGAATATGAAGAGAAAGTAAACAACGTTGTTCGAATTGAAAATTGCAGTTACCAGCCTAATATTTATATATGGTAAACTCTACTTTGTAATTTATTGTAACATAATTTATGGTAAAATATCTTCATGTTGAGACATGCTATTATTGAATAATAAAGAAGTTTATACGTCATAGATTTATATGAATATATTATTTGTATTTATAAAAATATTCTTTGCTTTATGCATACAGCCAGGTAAAATATACGGCGAGAGGTTATGTGCTGGCCACATCAGATTTTTTTTCATGCTGAAATACCAAAAGTCATTGACATGAATGGCATATAATTAAATTGACATGTTGGTGTATTATTAAAATTACTAGAAAGCACTAAAAAATTGTGGGACAAATAGAACATGCTCTAAGGATATTAACAAAAAATCTGCAGTTTATTTTATTAATATTTTTTAAAATTTAATATGTGGAGAAGCATTCGTTTTACTTTGAAGTTTAAATTAATCTAATACAAAAATAATATTATTTTCCCATGAGTTGTTTACAATAACTAAAATAAATATCATGGAAGAAAATGATCGAAGGCGAGTCATTGGCGACTTTTATTTAATATATAGATTTGCGTAAAAAATGTTCACTGTCAACCAGTTTGTTCTAATAGGAATACCAAAGAAGACTACGTATGAGTTAACTGTGGAAAATCACAAGAAAGAGCCAAAAATAGAAAATCTAGAAAAATGAAACAAGACAATCTTTCAAAAAATTGAGCAGAATTCAAAATTTTACTTATTTACGTAAGCAGTACATTAATAGATATAAGCTATATAATAATCTATTGTAATAAACCTCACAGCCCAAATAATGCCATGGAAACCAATTCAAAATTAAAATGTTTGTAACTGACAGACCCAAGAGACATTACTGAAGATTTTTTTCTGAGAAGTCCATACATTATACTATTTCTTATTTTATTAATAGTTAAATATTTAAAATTATAGGTATATTACATATACTCTTCAAAATTACTGTCCATTTCGACAATGAATTGGAAACATTTTGAAAAATTAGAAGAGGACAAAATTTCTTCATAAAATGAATTTAAAATTAAACAATCTAAATATAAGGAATAGATATAAGAAAATTTTTGGTGTAGAGTATAGATATACAAGAAATGTTAACTACAATAGGGCGTAAGCAATCATGTGACTTTGTTAGCCTTGACAAGCAGATATGAGGGTCCGTGTCAGAATGATAGCTAGAATTATGTACATAGATGTCAAATATATTTTTTTATTCTAAATTTAGTGATTTTCCATGTGGTTTATTTTCCTCGACAAGTATATTCCACACTCCTGGTGACAAAGTAACTACGTGAATTTAGAAAATCTTGAATTTTTAATGAAAAATTCTGACATTTGACATCTATATACTTAATTACTAAAAAATGTCATATAACTGCTCGCGCCCTATACTTATGGAACCAAAAACAGAAGTGGCGATAGGTATTATGCTAGCCACAATAGATTTTTTTTTATTGTAGGTAATATTTTAGGTTTTTTTTTTTGCAGACGCAGTTGAGAGAAGTTTAATCGTTTTATGACTACCTGTGAGTTTCAAAATTTAACTAACTCAAAAATAATATTTTTTGGTGATGATTCCCTATTAAATATTTTTGAATGATTATACTTTAGATAGAGGAAATAATAGTTATTTAAGTATTAGGGGCAGTAAGTGCATCTTACCGGTTGAGGATCAGTTTGGAGATCGAGACGAAGTCGTGATCTCCAATACATCCGATAGCACTTAATGCACTTAATGCCCGCAGTGCTTATTATATTTTTTGCACGATCATCCCAATAATAACAAATTAAAGTTTAGAATTATTTGAAAATTATTTTGACATTTTAAAAAAATAGTTGTCATTTTTAAGTAAGCTATCGTTGTTTTGTTATCGTTAAAGCTTTAAAAATTGTACATTTATTTTTTATTTATGTAATTTTCACCGCCTCCAGATCGCTAGGTAGTCACATCACTTACCGGTCAGTCACATCACTTACTGATCAGTACCACATCATTTACTGATCAGTAATTTGTAAACAAAACTTATTGCCTTGGAAACCCCATCGGTAAAGTTTTAAAAAAACCTGATCGTGCAAAAATATAGTTTATACATCATTATTTGTTACTAATGAATTATTATTATAGTAAATATTTCTGAATTATAAATTAGGTGAAGATTTTTATCAATATCTATTTGTTTTTTATTTATAGTATTTATGTCCACATCTAAACTTAATTAAATTTTACAAGAGTAGATAAAACCATTTCATTTTTGCGAGTTGTGATTAGAATATTAATAAAAACCGGATATCCCACTAAACCTGTTTCACTTTTTCATTCATTTCAGTCAGGACAACTAAAACTAGCCCATTCATAGACAATTTTATAAAAAATAGTGAATTATATTCTACCTACATATGTTCGCATTTCCAAAAATAACAAGAGTAACTACTAGCTTCTTGTAAGAAACTGGTCATAGAAAAAATTATAAACATTTTATCTTAAACTGGAACACTTTCAAAATGCACTATAAACTCATATAATAATTTACAGGCATTAATAAAACATAACTGCGGTGCCTATGTGGCTGATATTAGAATTGAAACCGGAGATTTTAATGCTAAGTGACGACAGTAACTCAAATTTATCCGTGATTTATAATTACTAAATAAATATAAATTAAATTTATTATAATTTAGCAATAAATTTCTTATATAGCTTCGTACACATATGGTATCCATACAGTGAATGAGCAATATGTAGTACACATATTTCAAAATAATTATTCATTAAAATTATTGAAGATAAGTGAGATTTCTCTTAACAGAGCTGTTCACTACATAAAACTAAATCATGGATTCGCTAGGCCCACCCTACAACCAGAGCTGGGCAAATTACATTCAATTACTTTAACCAAAATATACTCAAATTATTGACAGGCTTAAGCCAAGCCCGAGAAATATTTTGATATAGAGCAAATATTTGATTACAACAAAGAATATGACTAATTTCACAATAAAAATATAATATTTGTTATTGTACGAATCATAAAATTGCACGTATTTAACGTAATTTGACATGAACTTTTTTTTTATTTTTTGTCCTAATCCATAGCAAGCTTTATTACAAAAACAAAAAAGTATATAATTTTTAAATTTACATATGTCACTTATACAAAGGGCTAATTTAATAATACTTGATGTGCTAGACGCAGAAATTAATTCTCTAAAACTTTTATTTGAAGCATTTATTTCTAAAATCAAAATAAAATCATTTTATTCAAGAAAAACTGTTAACAACTTCAAGTAATGTACCACTTCCGGTTAGCCTATTTTAACCAAAATCTATTATGTTATTTCGATTGACATAAAAGTCTTGTATACCAAATGTGAAAAGTTTTGGATTATATTTTAAAACAGTTTTTATTATAGGCTTCATGTAAAGTACCACTTCTGGAAATTGTGTAATAACCAGAAAGGGAGGTGCACAACTAGATGTTATAGCAGTCCTAAATACAAAATTGAGTTATGCGAGTACAATTACTTTTTTTACAAAATAATTATTTGCAAATTACAATTTGGGAAAAAGTAATTTAATTAGTAATTAATTACCAAAAGTAATTAATTACTACCCAGCTCTGCCTACAACGGACTAAAATATATAAATCTGCCCTGCAAATGCACGGCGCCGTATTATTGAACAACTGATAAATTATTATTATTATTATTATTATTATCATTGTGTTCTATTTCGAAAGTAAATTTATAGTAAAAAAACTCTGTTGATACCGGAAAACCATGGCTATTTTCTACAATATGTTAACAGTTCTAATTATACTTAAAATATATGCAATATTATTTAATAACTGTAAGTAAATATAATATACATTACATAAATTATGCAAACAGCTTGGAAAGTACGAATAGATAATGAGAATAAAATTTGCTACAATTTTTTCTTTGAAGAGATTTCAATGCTCAATGAAGCAAGACGTCGTATTCCGCATATGATACGGGTTCGGTTCAGGTTTATTACTCGAACCTGCTTAACGGGACACTATTTCGTAATTAAATAATTTAGATTTTGTAAGCAACTAATTTTAATTACACCGTATGTTATTTTAATAATCTATTATATACTTATGGTTGATAGCTTTTTATAGTGGTTATAAAAAAAATTATAATAAAAATGTTTACAACAAACATAATTGAAAAGTAATTAGCCAAACATTTTTTGTCCAATTTCTTTTCTAATAAAACAATTTTGTTATTTTCTTATTATTTAGGTACTGTTAGAACTTTATTTCCAAATTTTAGTCATTGTTTGTTCTTATTATTATTACTATTATGATAGGTATATGTTAATATTAGAAATATAGTGGATAACGTTTTCGACTGTGGTGTAGAATAGGCATTATCAAATACCTACTTGAAATCTATTATAAGTCAAACAGTATTTATTCTTACAAAATCGACATTTCGGTATTCACGTATAACTTCATCACGATAAATAAGATCTGGCATCTTTAAACATAAATTCACTTGGAAACATTCATCTAAATATTTAGTTTTACATAGTACAAAAATTGCCAAAAAGCACATAGGAACATATTATCTGTTCGGCCCTAAAATCAACATTACGATGCATGGGAAGAAGAAATTACTGGATATCAGTTAGTTATTATTTATTTCCGCCTCCTTTCGACACCCCATATGTCTCCTTCAGGAGCTACAACAATGTAGAATTTAAGTAACATTGACAAATAACAATAAATAAATAATATAAAGTACAAACACTGGTTGTCAAAATTTAAAAAAATAAGTAAATACATTAAAAAACTCATATAGTCGTCAGATGAATTAAATATATTTTTTTAACTTTTAGTTAACAGTGGCACCCTTTTTCTAAATTAAAGTTATAACTTGTTCCTAAGGTCGTTTCTCAAATGGCCGCTAGATTTTTTAAGTGACATTTCTTTATCTTTTTACCTCTCGCTAAGAAAGGTATTGGAATCATTCTAAAAATCGCATATCCAGATTTTAGTGAATAAACACGTTTTAAGGTCCCTAGAATCCGATAATAAAATTTTAGTTATTGGAGGTACGATTTCTCAAATTCTATAAGACTAAAGACCTGTGTAACTACGGATTCCTCAATCTAACAGTAATGGGAAGAGTTGAATAGATTCTGGTAACAATGAGACAACCGGATGTAGTAGTATTTTAACAAAAATCTTCTATATATTTTTTGAATATTTATGTTATTACAAATATTTAAAAACAAAATTCTCTGTCCGACACAATTAATTTTTTTATTATACTTTGTATAGATTTAAAGATATAGATATACAGTCTATAAAATAATGTTTTGTAGTAAATCTCACAGCCTGCTCACAGCCCAAACATCTCCATTGTAACCAGTTGAGAAAATGTCTGCAATTGACAGATAAATGTCATTGTCAGTGTCAACAATTCAGAGATAGTACTGAAGGATTTTTTTGGGAACAATATTAAATATTTCTTACTGTACTATTAATTATATATTTAAAATTATAAGTATATTACATGAACCCTTCAGAAATAACGCCAATCCCGTTAATGAATTGGAAAAACCTCGAACATTTAGAAGATATGGCGAAAACTTACTTATAGAATGATTTTAAAATTATAGAAAATGCGTAAATATAAAGATTAGATGTAATTAGAATTTTTTGTGTGAACAAGAAATGTTAAATACAATACGAATGTATTTCATGTACATGAGATGTATTATTTTGTAATATTTTACTCACCCAGAAGAAGGTGCAAGAGTGCACCGAAAGGACGGTATTATAAGGGAATAAATACTGTTTGACTGAGATTTCGAGTAATTGTTAACACCTATTAAATATAATATTACTTTTTGGATCACTCTTCTAAACTATTCTACCGTAAAAATAAGTATAGATCTTTTATTTATTTATTTATATAATAATAATAATTCATTATATTAATTACAAAAATATTTTTGTTTCTTATTCCATGTAAAACCTTCTTGATTACTATTATCAATCATATTACAACTAATTCTACGTAGCAGATATAATTAAAATAATTTTTACTCTTGTATCGGTAGTAACTTCATTAGCATATGCTTAGTATTCTCTGCTTTGTGTCGGTCAGTAGGTCAGGCGTTCAGGAGTGAATCTTGAATCTTCACCTACGCTATTCTTTCCTGTATGCAACAAGTGAATGTGTTCCTCACGTATGTGGACGTATGTGCTTGTGTGAGTGTAGTTCGTTGACTCGATCGTGCGATATGGAAGATTGATTAGATGTTTGATTTATCGGCTGAAAGTTGCATCATCTTTTAAGGAGAAGGAAAAGGACTTTTTCAGCAATGATTAAGTGGTTGATGAAGGGAATTAATCAAAAATTGATGCGATGAAAACGTAATTTAGGATAGAAAGGATAAGTGGATTATATCATAATTTATACCTTAAATGGAAGCGGATATTTTATTAGATGAATTGGATGGAAATTTATGTATGTTAACACGAACAGAAAGTAAATATAAAATGTGTATTCGCACACAATACAACTACAAATCATTCAGTATACGTTTTACTCTAATCGCTTTGAATCATTTAAATTTTTAGGGATCTAACTGCCACAAATATTATTTTTCTACTCCTATGCTTTAATATACTTATTAAGTATGTGTTATCTGTTCTTGAATGACACTCATTATAATATAGAGTTTCATTTCGATACAGATTATCATTATAATACAGATGTTCTTTTCATTTCGATACAGATTATCATTATAACGTTATGAAAAATCGGTTGTGGTCAGCACAATACCTCTCGCCATTTTCATTTTATGTTGCATAGGGCGCGAGCAGTTATGTGACTTTGTTGGCCTTGGTAAGCAGATGTGGGGGCCCGTGTCAGAATGAGAGCTAGCAATATACATAGGTGTCAAATATCATAAGTTTTCATTCAAAACATTATGATTTTCCAAATCCATGTGGATTATTTTCCTCGACAAGTATATTCCATACTAATGGATGACAAATAAACATCAGAATATTTTGAAATTTTAAATGAAAAATTATGACATATGACAATTGTGACATCTATGTGAATAACTACTAGCCGTCATTTTGACACGGATCCTCATATCTGCTTCCCAAAGCCAACAAAATCACATGACTGCTCGCGCCCTATAAGTACACACAAATAATTGAAATTGTTTCTCTTCTTTCGTTCTATGAGATATTTTATCCTACTATTCTAATATGTTCAAGATTCTGCAAATTCATTAACTATATTAGCGGTATTTCTTAAGGATATATGTAATATTAACATACCTGTAATTTACATACATAATTAATTAATAATACAATAATATATATTAAATGTACTCATACCTCCCAGAAAAATCTGACACTGACATTTTGCATTTATTTGTCAATTACAAAAATTTAAATATCGCAACTGTTTTTCGGGCAACGAGTTTATTACAACAGATTATTCTATATTATTATTTACTATATCTCCAAACCTATACGAGATATAATAAAAAAATTTAATGTGTCAGATTAAGAATTTAATTATCTTTAATATTTGTAGTAACAAATTTTCAAAAAATAATATTTAGAATTTTTCTTTTTAGAAACTACCACTTCCGGTTGTCCAATTGTTACCAGAACCTATTCAACTCTTCCCATTACTGTTAGATTGAGGAATCCGTAGTTATACAGGTCTTTAGTCTTATAGAATTTGAGAAATCGTGTCTCCAACAACCTCACACACACACACACATCCACACACACACACACACACACACACAGACATCATTGTAAAAATGTCAAAATCGGATTGTATGTAATCGTGCTTATTCAATAAAATCTGGATATGCGATTTTTAGCATGAATCCACTACGTCTCTTAGCGAGAGGTAAAAATCTGATGTGGCCAACACAATACCTCACGTTTCATTTAATTTTTATTAATGTATATACTTAAAATGAAATTAAATATAAATACCGGGTTTGATCCCGACTGACGCCAAATATTTCGAATTTTAAATGGCACAAAAATAAGCCGTATGGTGCACTCTCCACGCCAGCAATAAGTGCTCGTGAGGTGACACCTGGTAAACGCCCGCACGGTATAAATATGGCATCATCGTTACCGAAATCTGTGTACAAAGCAAATTGGCACACCCCGCAATAGGTAATATGCCGTTATGATATATTTATTTTATTTATTTATATACTTACCTATATTGACATTGCTGGGGTGGAGAGAGCACCACAGGGGCCAATTTCCCAAGATTCGCCTGAAGTGACGCCTGCACGGAACAAATATGTCATCATTATTACTGACATTTTCGTACAGATTGACTCACCCATCAATGGGTAATATGCCGTGACGATATATATTTTTATTATCTCCCTATATTTTTACACGTTTACTTATGCTGGAAACTGTATTAAGTTCCTTTCCATATAATTATTGTTCCATTTACTATTTTCTTTATAAAACGTTAATATTATTATTTAAAATGATTAGTTCATTGATAGTGACATATATCTGTCAGTTACATTTAAGATCTGAATTGTGTAACCATGTGTATGAGTTGTGTTTAAAACGTAGGCTCCGGGATTAAAATTAAAGTTTTATAAATTTATCCATAAAATATATAGAAAAAGTATTAAAGTAAACCTGATAATACATGATACGTAATTTAATAAAAAAAAATGTTCTGAACTTTTAATATAATGAAATATTTTTTATTTAAATATTTTTTTGGTTATACATTTTTTAAAATTAAAAAATAATTATATGTTCCTATTTAAGAAAAATAATTGTGCACCAATAATACCTTAAGCTATGAAGTAGAATACGTAGTAGTACTAAATAACTTTTATTTAAAAATTAAGCTCGCGACATTTTAAAATAAACCCTAAATATGTGGTACTCAAAACGACGAAACTCAAGACGTTATAACCTCTTTTTTTTCAATAATTGCGTTTCTCCATTCTTTACATCGTTTATTGTGTGGTCTAAATAACAATTATAATCAAACAGATAACATCTAAAACTTATTGTTTGCAATCTATAATAGTAATTGTAAATATATACTCATACGTAAGTATCCAATTTGTCACAGTTTATAATTAAGTTAATTTATAAGCATACTTAATATAAGTACCTACAATCTATTGTTACAATACAAGATTAATAGGTACTTAATCTTATTACTCCAATAATATTTTATATAAATATGTGGTATGGATATGAAAAAGTATTTACGGTTATTTATTTCATTTTCCACTTCATAAATTTTGTTAACAACATTCTACAGAGAAACCTATTACCCCATAGATAATATAATATGATTTTAATATATTATTTTCTTGTTATAATATTATATAGAAATCAGTTATGGTATAATATATGTATATTTACTTATAAGTATAGAAAAGAATGAGTACGAGTTATAAAGATATCTTTATTGAATTATATTTGTTTATACTCGTATTACATAATAATTATATTTTCATTATATGTCCATAAACGTTTATCGATTATAGGTACGTATTATTCCCAATTTGGTATAAACGCAATAAATTTTGCATTATATAAAATTGAGCTGATAAAATACAGTTCATTTTATAAAAAAACTGGAAGGATCGTCAAAAACGATTGTGTGTACTAGAATGGAAACCTTTACTATGATAACATATTAGATCATGAACGTGGATCATTTATACATATTATACTATATCTTAAATCTGTATGAAAGGAACTATCAAATTTTTTTAAAAAGTAATGTCTTTTAAAATATTCTAGTTTTTAATGCCCTTAACATCTACATCATACGTCCACTCTATTCCATTTTCTTACTACTTCAAACCTTCTGCTATCGTCTTTTTACCTTCCGTCACCTTTAGGGCTTTGGTCAAGAATATCGATACGAATTTACTATCCCTACGATGAAGTCTGTATGTGTGGGTGTGCGTCTGTGTGCGCGTGCGTGTGCCTGTGTGTGTATGTGATAGTCTTTCGGATCGCATAACTCCAATACCACAATTCAAAAAATTATAATTTTTTCGTATTCCTCGAGTTTAGATCCATATACAGACATGATTAGATTTTGGTTATAATTGGTCCACCGGAATTACCCTTATTTGAAACTTTTAACAGTTTTCTTGAAAAAATACAGTTAAATATCATTTTTTGACATTTAATGTTATATAAATTTGCATTTTATACTTCATATTCAAAAGATTAACAGCGGTAATAATAAATAATTTCCTATTTCCAGATTAGTTATTCCGAGAATATCTCTTAACCCTGTGTTAAAATGACGTTTATGGAGAGTTTATTCTAGAGTTAAGCCTTATTCCATGTTTATTATTATACATTTGTGGGTTAAGCTCGTGATAAACTAGGAATAGCTATTCCTGTGTTAAAAAGAAGCTATTCTGAACTTAACCCTTGTTTATTATTACCGCTGATAGAGTTAAAGAATTATAAAGATATTAAATTTGATAAATCAGCCAGCTATGCTAACCATGGAAACTACTAATATATACAGACACACAGATAATTCAAATTGACAGATGTCAGTATCAATGAAACGAATGTGACAGAGATGAGAATGTTGAGATAGATGTTCGGGAAGACACGGAAAGATAGGGTAAGGAGTTAAAAGATAAGAGAAATGGCTAGAAAAATATAAGAAAGACGATTACATTGGTTTGAATATGTCATGAGGAGAGATGAAGAATATATTACAAGAAGAATGAATAGCTTAGTAGTAGAAGGTAGAAGAAACAGAGGAAGACCAAAGATAAGATGGAAGTCCTCTATTGCGGAAGACTTGAGAGAAAAGGAACTGAATGTGGTTATTTCTTATCAGGAGTGTGGAATTCAGTTATTGAGAAAAAATATACAATAGCAAAAAATGAAATTTTGAATGAAAAATTATGACATCTGTCAGTTATTGACATAATAAATAGCTGTCATTCTGATACGGGCCCCATATATGATTGCCAAGGTCAACAAATTCACGTGACTGTTCGCGCCCTATGGGATTTGTATATAATACACAGGTTGACGGAAAGTAATCTGCTGGCCACATCAGATTTTTTATTAATTATTTTATTTCATTGCTTATTGTCTGTACTTATTTCTAATTAGAGACCTCGAACGTTATTTTAAACATATATATATATATATATATATATATATATATATATATATATATATTACAGTTAAAGTATCAACTTAGTCAGTGCATACACTGTCTAGTTGATGTTTGTTTCCACTAGCTGTTTTAGTGAAAGTATACATTATTTTATGTAGTGCATACTTTGTCTAGTTAATGTATTCATTGACTAGTTAGTGTATATATCTTCTTTTGTCACTGTCTACCTAAATCCGAGTTCTGTGCATTAGGTATTGTTTCTGTTTGTTTTTTTTTATAAAATTTATACGCCTAGATTGTTGGGTGGGCAGTTTGGGTGGGCATGTTGCGCGGGCAACGCAATAATTTATACTTTCACTAAAACAGCTAGTGGAAGCATACATCAACTAGACAATGTATGCACTGACTGAAATGTATACTTTACCTGTAACATATACATATTCATATTTTTTATGTGTTGAAAAAGATAAATTTATGTGACTCCAATTATCAGAAATCTCCACTATTTGAGAACAAAATAAGCTTAACATCTACGTCATAAAATATTTTTAAAAAAATATTACATCTTAACAAATAATAATTAAGACTTTCTAGAACTACAGATCGCTTCATATTGTAAAAGGTAATATCATTGATGTTGTAATATGTACTCAAAAAACTGACATATAGTGGTTTCAATTTTCATTTGATATTATTATTTTATAGTTTTCTAAATATGGAGGTGTTTCTGAAATTTGTTACATTTAGAAAACAGCATAATTTAAGTTTCTCTAGTATTATATTTGCAAATGTATGTACGTAAATCACACCGAAAATAGAAAGACATGCACTCATTATGAATGTTTGAAATATTTTACGATCCTAATTAATCATTACATGTCTTGTTAAAATTCTATCTTTCTTCTAGATCAATCTATCATATATCTTTCCTGTTATAAAAACTGCATACCGGAAAAATAACAAAAAAAAATACTATTTCAGTTTTTATAAGAATGCTACATTCTTTTTATTACCTACTAAAAATTAAAGATTATGAATTCTAATTTTATCAAGAATTCTTATTACTTAAATTTTTTGTCAAATTAATGATAATTTCAATGCAACAACAATATCTTTATTTATTGTAAAAAGTAACAGTTATATATTTGTACTTATTCCAAACGATACACTGTGAAAATTGAAAACCTTTGTCAAATATTGACAAAAAAATGCTGCAGAAATTACATTTTTGAAATCGCAACAAAGTTTTTTTTACAGGGTAGTAGAAAAAATCTTGTGTGCAACTATATCCTATTTCATTTTACCTTAAGTTTATGGCGTACTTTTAAATTTGATTTAAATATATTCGGATCACCTGTGAAAATGCTTCAAGCAGACTATAATTGAAATTATGTCCCAATCCTATGAACTGATGTTATTTCAAAAGTATAACAATGCACCTTTAGGTAAGGAAGGTATTGTCTTTGGTCAAAAAATTCGATGGTGAGATTTTAATGAATATGTACGTTTTAGAGTCCCTAGAATACGATTTTACTATTTACAATGATGCCTGTATGTAGGTGTGTGCGTGACGATAATTTCTCTTCCAATAACTCAAATACTACAATTCCAAAAATTTCTTCGAATTCCTCCTTCTTACATACATATGAAGAGTTGATTAGATTTTGGTTATAATTGGTTAACCGGAAGTAATTTCGTTTGAAGTTTTTAGTAGTTTTTCTTGAAAAACAGCAATTAATTAGTATTTTTAGCAATTTAATGTTATTATAAATATTAAAGAATATATTATTTTTTATCCCGTTTGTTTACATTTTATCTTTCAATGAATACAGAGTTAAAAAAATATAAATAAATATATCATCACGGCATATTATCCATTGCTGGGTGTGCCAATCTGCTTTGTACACAGATTTTGGTAATGATGAAATATTTGTATCGTGCGGGCGCTTACCAGGAGTCACCTCACGAGCACTCATTGCTGGTATGAAGAGTGCTCCACAGGGGTCAATTTTGTGCCAATAAAATGCGATATAATTTTTAGCATCGGTCGGGATCAGTAAAAAATTATAAAGAAATTAAATTTCATAAATCAGCCAGCCATGCTATAACCATGGAAACAACTACTATATTAAGATAATTCTGATTGACAGCTATCAATGTCAAGTGCAGTTTGTGTTATAATTTTACTGGAAATATAAAATCTTATGCAAGAAACTTTCTGTATGGAATTGTAGAATATGTACAAAATACATATAACTAATGGAAGGTAATATGCTTGGCCACATCAGATTTTTTAAGAAATAAATGAATGAGAAATAAGAATCCTAATTTTAATGTCAATATTTAACATTTTGACAGAAAGAAAGTACCTACATACCAGAAAAAATAAAGAAAATAATTTACCAACTAGAAAAATATAAATTACAGTAATTTTTCAGTTTAATGAAAGTTAAAATTAAATTAGTAATAGACAATTTAATAATAGATTTCTACATGCAAAAAATTACAAACATATAATGGGTTTATACAATTTTTTTTAAATAACCGTACTTGAAAACAATATTTATTATATTAACATGTGTTACAAATTATAAAATATTTAAAAGTATATAATTAAATTTTCACAATTTCAATTTCAAAATTATTTGTAACTTATGAACGTCACATTATTGCAATATTTATAACCTAAAAATATGAACAATATTAGCTATCCTAAATTATATTGCTCTTCTATCATATAATTAACAAACTCTCAATAGGCTAACAATAATTAACACCGATATTATTTTTTGTAGCATTATTTATATAAGAATATTTCATATCAGTAGTATGCTGAAATAATATAGCTCCATATACCATGTCACTAATCATGAACGATAATTATAAGATAGTAACGCGTTACTTAGCAACGAGAACGATTCGAAAATGTCAAACAGAATCCCTTCGGGTATATTACATAATATAGAGTTAAAATTCTTCAAATTAAAGTAACCTTTTAACTTTATCAATACTGAAATTATGTCTACAATTCCGTCTTTCACTAAAAGTTATTAATTTCATATTAATTTTATTATCTCATCTTTAAATGAAGTGTGTATTGTGATTTTTAATTTCGACTGAGTTTCGAAATTTGGCTTGCAGGTGTCACAAATGAACTTTACGTTTTGAAATAAAAGTTATGGAGTTATTTTTTTAATATTCGCTGCTTTTGAATGTTGCTCAGTGGGCTATGAGTCAGTAAAAAGTGGCAATTATTTTTTATTTATTTGAGAAGGAAAAAATTGTGGTCTTTGTTCACGAGAGAATAGTAGTTTCGATTATGTTTTAAATTGCTTAAAGTATGTAATTATATCTTTGGATTTCTGTTATTCGACTTCCTATAATTTCACTAATAGAAATAGAAATTATAAATAAATAATAATATGTTCCATAAATGGTAATGATTGTATAATGAAATACATAAATTACTTTTAATAGAACTTTTTTATATATTGTTTTGTTCCTATTTACTTCTAGTTAATAATCGTCCGATGAGATTTTGATTCCATAATTTTCAATTAGTAAATGTTTTACTATTAAATCGTTACATCCATTTAAGTGGTTATTAGGTAAATGATTTATAGTTATTTATAGTACATATGAGATGTAAATCATATATACAAAGTTTTATCCAGCATATCTTTAAATGGATTAAGATTAACCACTGAATTACAGAATACGAGTAATACCATGAGGCAGTTATAATAGTACCTTCATACTTCCAAGTTCTAAGAAGAGAAATGTATTTTTCTACAGTCTACATAGAAAGTAGCCATTTGCGCTCTCTTTTGTCAACGCAAAATGTCACTTTGCCGCTCTAGCGCGACAAAGTAGAAAAAACGCTCGCTGTCCAAATTTCTAGCTATACAATGTTGAGAAATGTCACGTCTACATTCTTAATGGAAACGTTTAGTCAGGAACTAATGGCATTGTAGTGACACATTTACCATCTTTACAAATCAATCTGACATATAACTGCTCTGTCGGTATGTTACATAACCAAAAAAAAAAAAAAATGCCACACTATTGTGAAAATAAAATTCATTTACAAAAACGAAAGTATAAAATGTTTAGATTAGATTGAAGCAATAGGTCAAGAAGAATGGGAAATAACGATAAATTAAAATTAAATATAAAAGACGTTTTTTCTTTATATTAATCCTTATTAATTGAATAGTAGTGTAAGTATACAAAGTATACATTTTATTAATTTTTGTTGTGGTGGCGACTGTAGAAAAAATCTTGTATGTGTTTCGAGCGCAAATGGCAAATGTCCTATTTTGCGCCCTTAATGCACAAATAGCTATTTTCGAGGTGCATCTCGATAGCTATAGAACACAATATAGTATGTTCTCCTGAGGTGTATCCGGGTGCTTCTTTTTCAATGTTTATTAGAAGATTAACTTGGGAAATCAGTTTTTTTGCAAACTGTTGTCCGAGGGAGCCAAGTCGGGCGAGTACGGTGAATGGGGGACGATTTAAAACCTCGCAGTTTGGTCAATTTTTGTTGAGCAATACGACCTGAATGAGCTAGCGCATTTTCGTGGTGAAACAAGATCTTTTTATACAATTTCCGGTGTGGTAGGCGATTTTGGGAGACCTGAACGTGGCTCGTCACAGATGTGTGTTCGACCACGCTTAAATTCCGAAACCCAGAAACTCTCCTTGGAAAACGAAGGTGAAGCATTCCCAAGAACAGAATCCAACCTTGTCTTGATCTCCGTTGCCGTTTTTCCTTCCAAATAAAAAAAAAAAACTTGATCACCGCACAAACTTTGTTTTTAAACATTATCGATTTAACGCTAGGTAGATCGACACAGACTATGTTCACGATTAGACTGATATACAGATTGTACTAAAATTTCTGAACAATTCATATGAAGAGTTAAACAAAACAACTTTTCAATCCACCCTGGTATATTAATTTTTAACACCAGAAGATTTTACCTATTTTAGACAATAACAATATTGAACTGTTAAAACAATGTAAACTCCCTAGGCTTTATTTTGACAAATTATTTCTCTTGGTACAGGTATTGGATACAAGATTTTTTTATTAGTATTTGGCAATATTATTAATGTTTTGTTTATCTAAAACCGTGGCATTGAATCGTGCTCCAATTTATATTTTCAAAATATATGTGAAATTTAAATTAATTAATTAATTCCTTTATATTTCTGCGTGTATTAATCATTTATATATAAAAAAATCTGCTGTGGCCTCCACAATACCTCCCGTCATTTAATAATTATAAATTTAAATACATACCTATGGGATCTAGTGGTCGCGTGCTTGACTGTCTGGTCGCGAATATAGGGAGCTGGATTTGATCCCGACCAACAACAAATATTTCAAATTTTAAATGGCACAAAATTGACCCCTGTGGCAGCAATGAGTGCCCGTGAAGTGACGCTTGGTAAACGCCCGCACGATATAAATATATCATCATTACCGAAATCTGTGTACAAAGCAGTTTAACACACCCAGCATTGGGTAATATGCCGTGATGATATATTTATTTATTTTAATACATACCTAGTTATTAATGCTGGAAGCTATATTAGGTTCTTTCCATATAACTATTGTTCTATTTACAATTTTCTTTTTATAACGCTACTATGAAATGATTATTTTTTGACAGGGACATTTATCTGTCAGTTACATGGTTACATAGTTCAGCTCAAATGTATGCATATTTGAGCTGAACTGTGTAACAATGGCGTTCTGTTTAAAGCATAAGCTCCGGGAGATAATTTTTATATTATTTTATAAATTTATCAATAAAATATATATATAGAAAAATATTAATGCAAACTTGTATAAAATTTAATAATCTTTAATTTTTATAATAACAAATTGCGAAAAAAATTAACATTTAAAGGGATTTTTTTGAAGAAAAAATATTTTGAGCTTCAATTTAATTGCCATTTCGGATTATCCGATTAACACCAAAATCTAATAACTTTTTTCCATATTAGAATAAGGTACATGATTTCAAAATTTTCTGAATGAGTATTTGAGTTAGAGTGTCCAGAAGATCTACACACACGCACACACACACAGACACACACACACACACACACAGACACACACACACACACAGACACACACACACACACACACACACACATATACATCTACAGACAACATTGTGAAAATGTTAAAATCGGAATGTGGTCATTTACCAAAATCTCGATATGCGATTTTATCACGATCCCTATACCTCCCTTACTAAAGGTAGCAGGAGGTAAAAATATATAATTGAAGATCTAAATGGATGAAGGTGATATGTAACATTTTGTATAAAATTGAGATTTTTACGTGAATGAAGGAATTTTATGCCATTGCTTCATACCACATAAAAATCTCAATTTATACAAAATGTTACATATCACCTTCATCCACTTAGGTCTGCAATTTGTTTCAAAACTGAAGTATGGGGTATGAAATTTTTTTTTTTTCAATTTTTACGTTTGGATTAAATTTGGTATCTAATTTACGCATAAACTTCCAAATTTAATGCACATGCAATTATTGAAAAAAAATCTACTTATGACCTTTTGTCCCTGCAGTAGCGAATTGTCCTGTAGCATATAATATAAAACCAGGATGAGCAGACATCGATTATATTACAAAATTTCATCTGAATTCTGAAATATTGTTCCCTTATAACAGCGCTTATTGAATACCTATTTGAAACATATAATTTAAAATTATTTGCTTTAGTAAGAATCATAATTTCATATTCAAATGCTTAGATATTGCGTACAAGCTTTTCATTAAATAAATTTTATAAATGAACAACATGGGAATGACTTCAAAGTGTGTAATTTAAAATAGGTCTATTGGCAAATGTATGAAATTGAAGTAAAGGCGGTGCGCGGTAATTTATCTGTTAGTACAGTATGGGTATTACTAGAAACGGGTCTACGACTGGACTGAATGTAAACCGCGTGTAATTTATATATAATTAGAGAATTATACGGCACATACGCGAACTCAGTTCACATCGCCTCCCATGTCCGTCAATGGGTTCGGTCGCCAGCAAAGAACAAGTAACAAGGCCTCGCTACATATATTTCACTTTCATTTTCAACTCAATGGACTTCTCTAACGCGACGGAACAAGGAATGCTCACTTTTTGCACGAATACTTTTTTATTTAAAAGTAGAGTGCTCACGTATTGCAGAACAAAATAATAATTTATAAGAATATCGTGTCCTCAACAATTAATAGCACAAAAAGTAGTGGTGTTCAATATTTTTAGGCCTATTATGAGTATAGTAAGTTGTAGATCTTTGCAGAAGTTGTAAATTAAAATATAATAATCAAGGTACACAAATTTACGAATGTCACTTGTTTACAGAAAATGAATGTTCTTTTACCTTCCATCACATTTAGGTAAGGAAGGTACATATTGTCTTCGGTCAAAACATTCGATAATGAGTATTCCAAACGTCTTGGGATCCATAGAATACAAATTTACTTTTTTTGCGACATTGTCTGCATGTGTGTATGCGTGTGTGTGTATGTGTGTGTGTATGTGTGTGTGTGTGTGTGTGTGTGTGTGGGTGTGTGACGATCATTTCGGCCGCGATAACTCCAATACTACAATTCCAAAAATTACAATTTTTTGTATTCCTCATTCTTACATCCAAATGAAGACTTGATTAGATGTTGGTTACAATTGATCAACCGGAAGTACTTTAATTTGAAGCTTTTAACTGTTTCTCCTGAAAAAAAATGTGGTTAAATATATTTTTTGACATTTTACGTTATCATAAATATTAAAGAATATTTTATTCTTCATAAGATTAGACATAAAAATTGATAAAGAAATTAATTTTCATAAATCTTGAATTTTTTTCTGCGTCACCATGGAAACAGTTCCAATATTACTACTACTACTACTAATTGAAAGATGATTTTAAATATGATGTGATCGATTAAAAAATCTGTTGTGGCCAGCACAATACCTTCCGTCAATCCTGTGTATAATGTATAAATTCCATACATATTTTTTCTTGCAAAAGATTCTAAATTTCCAGTAAAATTATTTCATAAACAAACTATCAAATTGCACTTAACATCACACAACCACAGTCCAAAACACTCCTACGTTAGGGGTCGCTATTTTTGCGTATCGTTCTCATTCGGTTCTTTTTCTCGTCTTCAACTCCAATACAGTCCTTCCATCTTATCTTTGATCTTCCTCTGCTTCTTCAACCTCCTATTACTAAACTACTCATTCTTGTTCAAATATAATTCTTCATTTCTCCTCATGACATGTTCAAACCAATGTAATCGTCTTTCTTGTATCTTTCTAGAAAATTGTAACACTAGAGTTATTTTATTACCGTATCTTTCCGTGTGTTCCGCAACATCTACTTCAACATCCTCATCTCTGCCACATTAATTTACTTTTTACTCATACTGACATCTGTCAATTTGAATTATATGAATATATCAGTAGTTTCCATGTTTAGCATAGCTGGCTGAATTATAAAATTTAATTTCTTTAAAATTCTTTAACTCTGTATCTATTGAATATGAAGTATAAAATGTAATCAAATCGTATAGAGAATAATATATTCTTTAAGTTATAATAATATTAAATGTTAATAAATCAAATTTAACTGTTAAATCTTCAAATGAGGGTACTTCCGGTTCACCAATTATAACAAAATCTAATCACTTGTTCTTCTGGATGTAAACTTGAGGAATACGAAAAAATTATAATTTTTGGAATCGTGGTATTGAAGTTATGGGATGCGGAACTTTTGTCACACACACACAGACACCACACAGACACACAGATACACATGCATACAGACATCATCGTAAAAATGGTAAAATCGTATTATAGGGACGCTAAAACATGCTTATTCAGTAAAAACTCATCAATGATTTTTTTGACCAAAGACAATACCTTCCTTACCCAAAGGTGACGGAAGGTAAAAACGTGCAAAATAAAATATGATTATTGATTTGGACGCATTGGTACCGACTCGTTCGATAATACGACGTAAGCAACGTAGCCAGCAGTTAGTACTTGGATAGTGGACCACCAGGGAAAATTGACTTCTGTAGCCCTAACATCGAAATGAGCTATAGTATTTTTTTTTTATTTCAGATGAGTAAAAGCATAAGACAAGTTCACATAGGAATATTAAAAAAGGCGAATAAATTAAAAGATTAAACACTAAATTTCTGAAAAGAACTGATTGTATTTCTCCAAAATTGATAATGAAAACAAATTGGAAAACAATGGACACTTGTACGCTCAATTATCTGTTATAGAAATCATGGCGGTATATTTGAATCACACTCCGAATTAAAAAACTAGAGTATAGTATAATTTTTAAAAAAATCTGAGAATAATATACCACTTTTGCGCAAGGAAAACTGTTTTTCCATATACAGGGTGATTCATCGGTCTGTCCTCTCTTTATAACTCTTTTATTTTAAGTTAGATAGAAAAACTCTTCATATATAATTTATATAATATATTATTGTCTATCTACGTACTATATGCATTTGTATACAGGGTGCTCCGTTGAAGCGCAACAATATATAACTTTATATTTCTTAATGGAACAGCCTATATATATTTATTTATTTTGATAGTAAATTAGATTCCCTTTAAAAAACTATTCAGTAATAAGGGGTCTAAAATTATAAATTAAGAAGTTATTTACATTCATAAAAAATAGTAGAAAAAACCATAATTTAATACAAAATTTTGATTATTTTTTATTAATACTTATTGTAAACATTACACTAATTACAAAGAGGCTTTAAAATTTAGTGACAGACTAAATAATGCAAAATTATAATAAATGCTCGAAATTTATCAAATTATCCATAGCTTACTTTGTTAATAATAACATGAATATAAGAAAAATATCATTCAACGAATAAAGGTAAATAACTTCTTAATTTATAATTTTAGACCCCTTATTACTTAATACTTTTTTGAAGGAAATCTAATTTACTATAAAAATAAATAAATATATATAGGATGTTCCATTAAGAAATATAAAGTTACATATTGTTGCACTTCAACGGAGCACCCTGTATACAAGTGCATATAGTACGTAGATAGACAATAATATATCATATAAATTTTATCTGAACAGTTTTTCTATCTGACTTAAAATAAAAGTTATAAAGAGAGAACAGACCGATGAATCACCCTGTATATGGCCTATATGGCCTGCTTTGTGTTACACCTGTTTAACGTTAGACGCAGAATATATAAGGAATTAATTTATTATAAACTAATATTTAAATTTTAAAATTTTACTAAAATTGTGGGAAATAAAAAGAAACACAATTATCTTATTTGTTTCGTAAAAAATAAAAATTCATGTTTATACATCGCAGAAAAGTTATGGAGATTAAACTAAAAATGGAAATAGTTTGAATTAGAAATTATAGATAATTATTAGTTATTAAGAAAGTTGTCCATTATAAAATTAAGGATTAATAAATGAAAATAATTTATTAATTTCAAATCACCAAACAAGGAAACTGGAGCATCTGGAGATTAAATGATATTAATATACATAACAGTTATAATTAAATCATTTCTGTAACTTTATCTACTTATTTATAATTACATTTTTCAATATTATCTAAGATGCGCAGTATATAAAGTGATAAAACTTTGACTACATCAAAAATAATATAAAAATTATGCAATATGTATTAGTATATCTTCATATAAATAATTTTCAATCCATAATATTTTTATATCTGTCCTTGTATAATAATGACAATTAAAGATCTTGTATTCTGAGAACTACATAAATCCCTTTTACTTTTACCTCTGACTTGAATTAACTAATCATTACTATTGCTTTTATGATTCACAATATTATTGGTTTTGTAATACCTAATGATTTTCATATCATAATTAATTTAAATTAGATCAAAACTTCCTAATATTCTATTAAATTAATTTGTATTCCTTTCTAATGATTTATTTAATTTGCAAATTATATTTGTACTTCTAACCTTACTATTAACAGATCTACACAATAATTACACTCGTTTATTTCTAATAACCTTATACATATGGATACGTTTCCCCATGTGTGTATTATTAATTACACAGATAACTGTTATGAAGAGTACAATAAAAATGTATCGTCCTTACATACATCTCAATCAAATATAACCTCAAAGCAAAATCAACATCGTAACGGCCTTTATTATAAATGAATGCAAAAAATATGGCGGAAAATCTACATCACTTTAATATAGGTCAAACAAGTGTAAGACGAGAATATTTGGTTAATGTCATCATCTTATATGATATTATAATTATTAAATTTAAGAAAGTAAATACGAACTATTTAAATGTATACTTTTTGATTAATAGTTCTTAGGTGCAATATCGGAACCCACAACCTTTCACTTATTAAGTGAATGTAGTAACCATTAAACCACCAAGTTCAAAAAATATTTCAATTCTCTAATTTAAAAAATTGTAATTATATGCGGTTCAATTCATAAATTTTCTATTCATTGATTTTAAACTTCTGCGCAGCAAAACTACAAATAATATAAAAAATTGAATTTGAAAAACAATTAGGTAGTTATTTATTTATAACTAACGTAAGAAAACAAAACCATTTTGAATTAAGTAAATAATTAGTATTTATAAGAGACAGATATACAAAAAATACTTTCTACTACGATATAACGCTTGGAAAAAGTTTAAATATGTTACTATTAATATTTACAATAAATAAAGCTATTTGTTACAACACAAAATCATAGTTTACTTTTCCCTAATAAGTGCGAAAAAAAAAATTCCGTAAATAATTGTTTTTCAACACTTTTATATATTTTACGTTCATAATGAAATCATTACGAAACCCAATTGCATATCGAAAGAGCCTGTATTTCAATACGCAATTTTTTGTTTTAGAAGGTTGGTACTATAGTTACAAGATAACGTTTACTTATGTTTATAAATCGGAATTGACATGAACTTGCAAATAATTGAATAAATATCAATTAAATGTTACCAACTACAACATTACATACATATAAATTTTCCTAAATCAACTTGGTTTAATATAGCAGTTTTTTATAATATTTTAGTATAAAAGACGCAAAATATAAAAAGTAGTATAAAGGACTTTTATCGAACTTGTCGTTTAGAAAACTCGAAAACTCATTCTTATACAATTTCCTAATTCAGAAGAATATTGAAATATAGAATTATTTCAAAGCCATAATAGAACGATCGTTACTTTTTACTTTCCGTCACCTATAGGTAAGGAAGGTATTGTCTTTGGTCAAAAAATTCGATAGTGAGTTTCTAATGAATAAGCACGTTTCAAATTGACAGATGTCAGCGTCAATAAAACGAAAATGAATGTGGCGGAGATGACGATATTGAGATAGATGTTTGGGAAGACGAAGATAGGATAAGGAAATGAAAAGGGAAATGGCTCGAGTGATAGTGATAGAAGTTTCTAGAAAGATACAAGTGAGACGAACATGTCATGAGGAGATACGAAAAATATATTGGAAGAAGAATGAATAACAGAAATGAGTGGAAGAAGAAACTAAAAAATTGCGACTCCTAACGAATGGGAAAAGCTAAAGAAGAAGATTTCCGTTTTAAGTGCAATTTACAGTTAGGATCTTTTGCAAGAAAGGTAATGTGCTGGCCACATCGGATTTTTTTCATGGGTGTGAAATTTGCAACTGTAAAAAAGCTTCACACGTGTACACAGTACTTTATCTACGACCAATGTAATTAAAATTATATTAACATTGAAATATGATGAAAATTTGTCATTTTAAAATATCAATTTATTGCATATTTATTACCTCTCGCTAAGAGAGGTATTGCATTCATGCTAAAAATCGCATATCCAGATTTTATTGAATAAGCACGTTTTAAGGTCCCTACAATCCGATTTTATCATTTTTACGATGATGTCTGTGTGTGTGTGTGTGTGTGTGGATGTGTGTGTGTATGTGTGTGTGTGTGTGGGATGTTGGAAGGACGGTTACTCAAAAACTATAAGACTTTAAATTTTTTTAACTACGTATTTCCCAATCGGACATTCATGGGAAGATCTGAAAAGGTTTTGGTAACAATTGGACAACCGGAAGTAGAAGATTCTTGAAAAAAAATCTTTTAAATAATATTTTTTGAAATTTTTTCTTGATAATATTAAAGAAAAATAAATTCTCTTTCTGATACATTTAAATATTTTACAATATATTCTATAGATTTAGAGATAGAAGAAATATAGTATGTAAAATAATCTGTTATAATAAATTTTACAGCCGAAAGAATGGCCATGGAAAATAGTTGAAAATTTAATTTGTTTGTAACTGACAGATAATGTCAGTGTCAGAAATCCGAAGACATTACTGAAGACTTTTTCTGGGAAGTACATACATTATATTATTTCTTAATGTATTAATAGAATTGGAAACATTTCGAAAAATTAGAAGAGGACAAAATTTCTTCATCAAAAATGAATTTAAAATTAAACAATCTAAATATATATGGAATAGAAATATGCGTAAGTAGAATTTTTGGTGTAGAGTGTAGGTATACAAGAAATGTTAAATACGATAGGGAGCGAGCAGTCATATGATTTTGTTGGCCTTGACAAGCAGATATGGGGGCCCATGTCAGAATGATAGCTAGTAATTATGTATATAGATGTCAAATATCATAATTTCTCATTCTAAATTTAGTGATTTTCCAATTCCATGTGGAGCAGAATTAAATGTTAAATATCTAAGGCATACAAGTAAACTTTAAACTCCTGGTGATAAATTAACTACGTAAATTTAGAAAATCTTGAAATTTTTAATGAAAAATTCTAACATTTGACATCTATGTACATAATTACTAATTATCATTCTGAAACGGGCCCACACATTTGCTTGTCAAGCCCAAAAATGTAACATTACCGTTCGCGCCCTATACTTATGTAACCAAAAAAAGGAAGTGGCGAGAGGTATTGTGCTGGCCACAACAGATTTTTTATTTAAAAATATCCTGATTGGTGTATTTTTGGAAATAATGACCATTATTATATAGGTTTTATATATGGCATATGTATTTAATATACATATATATTATTTGTTAGTCGTAGATAATCTGAATAGACGAAATAAAGTGTGCTCATACTCAAAAAAGAATGACTGATGGTTATCTTAATAACATTGTGAAAAAAAATGCGTGATTTTATACACATTCATTTATTTATTTAACAGTGCTAAAATAATACAAATATACAGGTGTACTGCTATTTCAAGTCCTTGAAGGACAATAAATACTATTTAGACTGCCGTACATTTGATACCTCTTTCTCTCTTTATTTACACGTATTTCACTCTAACTTCTAGTTCTTTTATTGGTAAAAGGGAGACAACATTCTAGTAAGAATAATACATCCTACAAGTCTATAGTAAACTGAAATTGTTTTTTTCTGCTATGTGCAACAGTAGTGCAATAGATCTATCAAGTGCTATGTAATTTATGGTAACACAAATACATCTATACTGGCGACTTGCGTAATTCGCAGATTTCTTCGGGTATCTCTAATGTTAGACTGTCAACTGTCCGTAAATGTCGGATTGATTAAATGATGATTGGTTGAGTGATTAGAAATGATTTGATGTAAAAGAGGTTACGTTTCAATATAGTACGTATGCAAACACGTACATACATAATTTAACTAAGGTAAGGATGTTTTATATTGCACAATTTAATAACAAATTGGAACATTTTTATTTCTCGCTAAGAGAGGTATTGGATTCATGCTAAAAATCGCATATCCAGATTCTATTGAATAAACACGTTTTAAGGTCCCTACAATCCGATATTAATATTTTTACGATGATGTATATGTGTGTGTGTGTGTGTGTGTGTATGTGTTGGACAACCGAAAGTAGAAGATTCTTAAAAAAAAATCTAAATATTATTTTTTGAAAATTTTTCTTGCTATTATTAAAGAAAATTAAATTCTCTATCTGATACATTTAAATATTTTAGAGATAAAAGAAATATAATGTATTAAATAATCTGCTGTAATGAATTTTACAGCCGAAACAATGCCATGGAAAATAGTTGAAAATTTAAATTGTTTGTAACTGACAGATAAATGTCAGTGTCAGATATCGGGAGACATTACTGAAGATTTTTTCTGGGAAGTGCATACATTATATTATTTCTTAATGTATTAATAGTTAAATATTTAATATTATAGGTATATTACACATACCCTTCAGAAATACTGTTACTCCCGACAATAAATTGGAAACATCTCGAAAAATTAGAAGAGTAGGACAATTTTTTTTCATAGAATGAATTTAAATTTAAAAAATCTACATATAAGGAATAGATATAAGTATAATTTTTGGTGAAGAGTGTAGGTATACAAGAAATGTTAAATACAATAGGGCTCGAGCAGTCATGTGACTTTGTTAGCCTTGACAAGCAGATATGGAGGCCCGTGTCAGAATGATAACTAGTAATTATGTACATAGATGTCAAATATCATAATTTTTCATTCTAAATTTCGTGATTTTCCAATTCCATGTAGTTTATTTTCCTAGATATGTGAATTCCACACTCCTGGTGACAAATTAACCACGTGAACTTGAATCAAAAATTCTGACATTTGACATCTATGTACATAATTACTAGTTGTCATTTTGACGCGGGCCCCTATATCTGCTCGAGGCCAACAAAAAGTCACATGACTGCTCGCGCCCTTTACTTATGTACGAGTAACCACAAACGGAAGTTGCGAGAGGTAGGCCACAACAGATTTTTTTTATCGCAAAACCAACTAGTGTGATTAATTTGTATGTATTTAAAAATTTCGTCACGTTTGACTTGGAAATTTCTTGTCTGAAAAAAAATAAAATAAATGATAGCGGCCAAAGCACAACCATGATGTTCATTAATATGAAAAAAAATGGTTGAATTACAAGCGATCGCAAATTTATTTTCTTCCGCTAGTTACCTTTTCTACCGCTGTGATTCTGAATGGGCGACTAAAAAGATTCGCACACGAGGGACCGAGTATCCAGGCGCGGTTCTAAATTGCGTAACTCTCATATAAGTATGTCTGAAGGATCATCTCTTGGATCATTGTATTCTGCATTTAATTACAGTAAATTTTTTGAAAGATGTCCGATCAAGGTCGTCTATGAATTGTATGAATTCAGATTCTGCGCATTATGACAAATTAAGTAGTGTCATTTGCTTAGTTTTTATGAGGGTGCATAAGATACTATTGTTATTTTATTATTATAAAAATATGTTACAATAAAATCATTCAAAATTCAAAAATTAGTCAACTGGTAAGTTTATTAGCAAATGTAAAACCAAATATGTGAAAAATAAGATACTGACATACTGTTAATGTCAGTGAATAACGTTATTCGTACGGCTATGAATTAAAGTAATGTATCTGAATTAATAAATAAACTTACGTTACAGCGAAAGTATTATCAACAACGAGCATCGTTTTAAAGTGGAATGTTCTAACTTAGTCGAAACAATATGAATTTTTAAAAGACAAGCGTGTTACATCTATCCTTACTGCACGTGCTTATAGCCTTTGCAAAGAAAAGAGATAAATGTGTGCCAATTTGTTAATTCGTTCATGATACAGATGGCCTTGATCGGACATCTTTCAAAAATTTTACTGTACAAACATTAAAAGCAAGTGTAAATAAATAAAATATAGATAAACAATCACAAATTCTGTTCTAATTCTTGTAGAGTATGCCCATTCTTCTACGTGATTCATTCAGCATTCCGTACCTACACGTAATTGCATTTGAAACAATTTGCGATATCCATCTCAGGTGTAGGTGATTTCCACATCACGGAGCATAATTACACGGTGTGGCAACAACAATAACAAAGTGACAACTACACTAGATACCAGACACTTATCTCCCGTGTTTCCTAATTCGCTCCGACCCTGAATCTAACAAACGCGATCACTTTGAGATACCCAAACAATTTAGGGATTACGCATTCAAGACAGAGAGAAAATTAAATTGAAACAGAAGGATTATATGATCTTATCGAACAAATCGTTTCATCATTAATTCATTCTGTTTCACTAAAATATTTATATTTGTACTCAAATAAAAATACTAAGAGTAAATATAAATTATCAATACAACATCTGATTCGTTCTTCTTGCACATAATTTGTGTCATTCTCTGTACATTTACTTATTATACAGCCAAAGCGAGCAGGAATAGTCTGATATATAGAAGCAACGAGCAATGAACAGAGGGTGATATAAATAAACAGGCTACGAGGGGTGAACATAAATAAATGTAGCTATATAAATAAATGTAGTGATATATATAGTATTTAAGCATTTAATAATTTTCTAGTTTAAATTAGTGTTTATAATTATTTATTCATAGTGTTAGTTACTTTTATTATCTTTTTAATATTTAATCTTAATTATTTATCGTTTAATAAACGTATTATTTTAATTAATATTATTTCTCTTATCTTTACACTTCACCCATATAAATAAACGTTACAGTCTTTTGGTTTGGGCAAGTAAACAGTTAAACTTGTGTCTAATTTTCTATTACAAACAACAAAATTCCTTTATTGCGGTCCTGGCGGTCAAAGTTCTGATCTCGACCGGTAATGAGACTTTTTCTGTTTTCGGTATCGCAACGGAAATCTATGGATTGCGAAACGGCGACACGGTTTAAAAGTTGTAAACATGCACACAACCGATTATTAAACAAACACTAATGACAAGTGATCGCATTCTCAAAACTATCAATATGTGTGAAAGATAAAAACTGTTATTGACCTGATTTATTTACACACTCACGCCTAGCTAGGTATAATTATCCATTCTTACCTACCACCGACATTACAAAATTCAATAAGTAACACTCACGTTATAAAAAAAAATTATTTAAAAAAAAAAATATTATGAGTACTATTGGAGATTGTTTTTATTCAGCCACTAA
This sequence comes from Harpalus rufipes, assembly GCA_951394225.1. NCBI lineage: Eukaryota > Metazoa > Arthropoda > Insecta > Coleoptera > Carabidae > Harpalus > Harpalus rufipes. Next base: position 53,722,924 of record OX596277.1, on the reverse strand, counting down.
TAAAATTTATACCGGGTGTTTTTTTTTTACAAGGTGTACATAGTAAATTAACATGGAAAATATTTTTTTTGCCGACTGTTACCCCCCGTTTTAACGATGGTTCGCAAATCCTAGGAACACTAGCTTGTCTATAAATAATAAAAAAAAACTGACGTGACCAGCACATTACCTTCCGCCTACCCTGTGTATTATGTACAAATTCCATACATAAATTTTCTTACAAAACATCCTATATTTCCAGTAAAATTATTTCATAAACAAACTATGCAAGTTGCACTTGACACTGACATCTTCTTCTTTAGCTTTTCTCATTCGTTAGGGGTCGCTGTTTTTACTTCCTTGTACGTAAGTAAAGAAAGTATTGTAATCGCGAAAAAATTCGGTTTTCAGATTTCAGCGGAAATATCCATTTTGATCATCCCTGAATCCATTTTGACTAATTTCGTCGTGGCGTCTGTACGTACGTATCTCGCATAACTCAAAAACGGTAAGCCGTAGAAAGTTGAAATTTTGTATTTAGGACTCCTATAACATATAGTTGTGCACCTCCCTTTCTGGTTATTACACAATTTCCAGAAGTGGCACTTTACATGAAGCCTATAATAGATTTTAATGAAAAACTGTTTTAAAATATAATTCAAATTTGGTATACAATACATAACATAATAGATTTTGGTTAAAATAGGCTAACCGGAAGTGGTACATTACTTGAAGTTGTTAACAGTTTTTCTTGAATAAAATGATTTTATTTTGATTTTAGAAATAAATGCTTCAAGTAAAAGTTTTAGAGAATTCTTCCGCAATACAGTCCTTCCATCTTATTTTTGGTCTTCCTCAATTTCTTCTACCTTCTATTATTAAGCTATTCATTGGATGGGTAGGGCATGAAGTTAGTTTCCCCCAAGTGATTCATTATCATGAAACGAAGGAAACTACTGGAAATTGACCGCTATATTTCAGTAAAATAACTAACCTAAAAAGTTTATTTCTTCTTTATGCTGTCTTAATTTACAGTCATAGAAAAAGTATAGTATGCGACTTGTCTTATAAACTCGTGTCAAAATACTACAAAGCGACGTTTATGAAACTTGTTGCATAATATACTATTTATATTTTATTCAAGAAAATAAACGTACTAGTTTCAAGTAAAGTATTAACTATACACGGTAAAACTTAACACCTATGGTAAATTTTAAGTTTTGGTATACTTTTTACACATAGCGAAAAAGTAAAAAGCTAGTAAGTATATCATCAGTATTTTTTGAGTGTAGGTGTGGCAGAAAGTGAACCACAAGGATCAATTTATTACAATAATTAATAAACTTCAGTCATATTCATCTAGTTTAAATAAAAGCACAATTAATCATTTGTGCCCTAGATCACGTAAGTTATAAAATATTATATTTATATATTATACATTTTCTTAACTGTCATTGATCTCAAACCATAATTTCCAAACGGTATAGTTAAAAAAAACTATTTAATTTACTATTCGGCAATATATTATTATATATAATTTGGCTTAAAATTGAAGGACTTTTTATTTTGAATATATTATTATATACCATCATTTAATTATGATCGATCATTTGATCAATCATTGAAAGACAGTATTAGAATTCACATTCATAAATTATATTTTGAAAATGTAACTGTTCTAATGTATGTAATTATATGCAAAAGTAAAAGGTAATTTATAAAATAGTACAAAAAACGAAAAGAACTATCACTTTAATTGAGAGAAGGTATATTGATATTTATATTATCATTATCTTGACAAGATTTTAATCGACACCTGTTTTCAGAATGCAGGAAATAGGATACATAAATTGAATGAATAATATTCAAACTAATTAATATTAAATGCTACATTTTCTATTATTATAGTGTACTAAAATTTTAATAACTTTTTAAAACTCTCTGCATATTTTCATTATCTTATTTTATGTTTCAACATAGACTGCAAATAATAGATATATAAGCATTAATAAACACATATACTTTTAAAATTGAGACTTGAGAAAATACTTTAATTATAATTTCTTATAAAAGATTTAATGGATCACACTAAGTACGGCCATAATATAGTGACCTTACATTCTTTATTATGTAATAGATTCCATTACTGCAGAAAGTTATCTTTCAGTTATATTTCATAGAACTAACATTAATCACAAAAATGTAACTAATATTTTTATGGCATACTGGTTTCTAAAGCAACGTTTTTTTGTATGATTCATAAAACAAAAAGTGAAACATTAAAGTCCTAGAACTTTAAAATATAATTTTAAATTTATTCGACATTAAATTGTTATGCACCTCAGCAGCTTCATCCAAAATATCTCGAGGAATGTATTTTTATTACAAAACTCATACTGCTACAAATTGCTGCATATTTCTTTTAATAATTTAGTAAGAACAAACCAGTATGACATAATAGTATATTATTCAATGAGCATGTAACGTATGCTATTACTCATGAGAATGAAGATTGCATCACGAGCCTAAAGGCGAGTGATTTAAATCATCGAGTGAGTTATAGCCATTACATGCAAATAGAATACAATACTTTATCCATAACTGTCAAATAATAACATACTGTACTGTTATAAAATCAGAAATAACCTAACAAATCTTAGAAAGTGTTTGTTTACAAACATAAACATATAGTTAGCTTTGAGTACTTGGTATTTGTTTTAACAAAACTATGAAGTGATTTGACATTTAGCAGAAAAATTTAAACCGACTATTCAGCTACATTTTAAGCTTAAGAAGAAAATAAAACTATAAAAAACGAGAAACCTAGTATACTTTTGGCTTTTTGTGTGGAAATAAATACTTATTAAAAGTAATTTGTTTGTACTTTTTGTAAGGTAAGATTTGAATTTGACATAACGATTGAATAATATTATTGCATCGAACTGTCAATATTATTCAATTAGCAACAGTAACGAAGGTCATTAATTGATAAAAAACGGTTGAATTATAGGTATATTATTTGACAGACGTGGATAAAATTATGTATGTACCTTAGACGAAAAGTGTCGAAGGTACTCAAAAGTACACAACTTGCTCATACCTTGAAAATTCACTTTTCCTTCTAGATTCATAAAATACTATTATGTACTCCTGTTAATTTACCATACCTACTTTTGTTTCGTGAAATTTTATGAGATTCATAACTACACAATAAAATCTTTTAAACTATATCAACAAGTTTAAGACAGGAAATCATTTTACAAATCAATTCTTGTTGACACATAGACCATGTTTTTATCCATTTTAAGAAATAAAAGCACTTACATCCGGTTATAAAAAACACGGAAAATGCTCACTGCCTCACTAAGTATGAAAGAACAAACCGTGATTTGCATATTTGACTTGCCGACAATTACTAATGACTGCTTGTTTCCATTTTTATGTGTCTTGCATTCATTAAATAATTAATAACTTTCTCACCGTCTTCCTGATTTTCAAAAACCGCGAAATGTCCGATGTTCGCGTTATTTAATCCCGGATCCTGCTGAACACATGCCACGTAGTATTTTGACTGCAAACCAAAAGTAACGGCACACTTAATAACACTTGTGATATATGAAATATTTTACTTGATTTATTAGGATATGCACTGGTAGCTATATAACTATAGAGAAAATAGTTTTTTATAAATGTAAAAGTATAAATTATGAGAATTCGAATGGTAGAACATATAAACGCTGCAATTTATTTTCATATTTAAAAATATGTTATAAAGTCATGAAATAGTCGTATAAACAAACGGCAAAGTACTTGCAAAAGTAAGAGTGAATGTTGATTTAATTATGACTCAAAAGAGTCATCCTAAAAATAGTAATAATCATATTTTAGGCTGTGACATGTTGGATCAAACATTTTTTCGGAGCTATTTTCAACTTCAGAACACACTCCGGAATTTTTTTCTCAGATATTTTTAAATAAAAATAGTAAATTTAGAAAATATACATAAAAGAAATATAAAAGAAATTTAGGATGAAAATTGTAGAGCTGATTTTTTCAAAATTCTTACAGAAAATTATTATATAGTTGGATTTACGAAAGATGACTATTCAAGGTCATTTGTAAGCTGTCTGATACAATATTACTTGCATACAACTTCATTGCATTTCAACAATAATAATAACCCAATCGAAAGAGAAAAAAATAAGTATTTTCTTAAAGTAAAAAATCAAATATGGGCTCCATTTAAAAAATACTTAAGTTTGTGTTATATCTCAAAATTTTTTGTACATTTTTCTTGATTACTGATAGTTTAGAAGTAATTTCAAAATAAAATAAAAAATCTGATGTGGCCAGCACATTACCTTCCGTCAATCCTGTATATTACGTACAAATTCCATAGAGCGCGAGCAGTCACGTGAGTTTGCTGACCTTGGCAATCAGATATGGGGGCCCGTATCAGAATGACAGCTTTTAATTATGTCCATAACTGACAAATGTCATAGTTTCATAATTTCACTTTTTTGCTATTGTATGATTTTTTTTCTCGACAACTGAATTCCATAATCCTGATAACAAATAACCACATGAAATAATAAAATCATGAAATATTGACATTTGTCAGTTACGGAGATAATTAATAGCTGTCATTTTGACTCAGGCCCCCATATCTGCTTGCCAAGGTCAGCAAAGTCACGTCACTGCTAGCGCCCTTTACATATTTTTTTTAAAAAAAGATCTTATATTTCAAGTAAAATTATTTCATAAACAAACTATGCTAAATGCACTTGACACTGACATCTTCTTCTTTAGCTTTTCCCATTCGTTAGGGGTCGGTATTTTTTATTTTCTTCTTTCACTCATTTCTGTTTTGCGTGTCGTCCTCATTCAGTTTCTTTTCTCTCAAGTCTTCCGCAATACAGTCCTTCCATCGTGTTTTTGGTCTTCCTCTGTTTATTCAACCTTCTATTACTAAGTTATTCATTCTGCTTCCTATATATTCTTCAACTCTCCTCATGACATATTCAAACCAATGTTATCGTTTCTCTTGTATCTTTCTAGAAATTTCTAACACAAGAGTTAATTCCCTTAGTTTTTATTCCTTGCCGTATCTATCCGTGTTTTCCTTACCTATAGGTAACAGAAGATAAAATTCGACCAAATTCGATTTTCCGTCATTATCTAGTAACCTATGAGAATTTTTAGTAAAACAAAATCACATCTAAAATGAATCCCAAAGGTGCACCACATGTACCATTTAACCGAAGTCGTATCACTTATAGTTTCCGAGATCCCAATGGTAGCCTTGGAAATCCGAGCAGCTTGTATAACTATAACGCTATAATTAGGATCAAAACATGCGCTCAGTACTTGATTCATGGAATTATGACAAATCAGTTGATCCTTGATACTGGTTATTAGATTCGCTTGATTTTTAATGGTGAATTAAATTCATTCATGAATCAGCTTTGATCTGTGATCTATACTCTTGATTAAGGATTGGTAAATTTTGCCATTATTGTTTTATAAAATAAAATGAAAAGTAATGACTATTTTTACATACATACATACATAAAATCACGCGTGTCCCACTTAGTGGGTTCGCACAAACCCGATAACAAGAAGAACAACATCAACATCATACAACAAATCCTTACTCTTAAACATATTAAAGTGACCGATTTTCGGTAGCGAAATACCACATCCGGATCACAATAATAGGAAACAATCACCCTTCGCCACACATTCCTATCTAAGCAGACTTCTTTCGCCTCGGCCACACTCATAATCGCATTCATACATGCTCTTCTTCTCTTTATACTTGGAAACTCTCTCTCTTTAAGCACCCTACCAACCACATCCATCCACTTACACACTGATCGGCCACGCAATCGAAAACCCTCAACTTTACCAAGATATATACGCTTAACAAGCCGTTCACTCGCCATTCTCTCCACATGCCCAAACCATCTCAACTGACTCACACCAACTCTCTTAATCACATTGTTCCTAACCATACATTCTTCATACACCAAATTATTCCTCACGCGATCCTGTCTGACATACCCACATACACCACGTAAATACCTCATTTCCACGGCAGTCACTCTCTTTTTATGCTTCCCCGTCCATGCCCAGCATTCGCTTCCATACATCAAAGCAGGCACTAGCACTCCATTATATACACTTAACCGAGCATCCCTTGATACGTTAACGTTTCGTGCAAACGTACCCAGAGCAACAATTTCCTTACATCCCGCACTCACTCTCCTTTCTATCTCTCGATCAATTCGACCATCCCTCGACATCATGCTGCCCAAATATACAAACTCATTTACCTGCTTCAGTTTCACTCCATCCACCAACCCATTGCACTCAATCACCAATTTACTCCTTTCAAATACTAACACTTTGGATTTATCAACATTCAACATCAGATTCATACTTCTTCCAACTACTATTTTTCATAATAATTATTTATTAATATTAATGGTGATTTGAAAGTTTGTGTTCCAGATCTTATTTTTCTAAAACTTAACCGATATTAATTTAAATTTATTTATCCTTTAATGTTAAAAGCTAATATGCAGATAATCTACACCGCAAATATACTGTTTCGCTAATTTGTCCAAAAAAATCAATGTCTTCATTCTAACAAGGTTCATTCTTCAAGTTCAAACATTGTCAAACGCCACACGCCATTTCTTTCTTTCTCGCCATTATTCAATTTCACAATGATCATTGTCTCCCGCCTGATTCGCACAGCCATGAAAAACAATCACACAACAAAAACATTGAAATTCCTTGTTGACTTTTGCTGACATACGAATGCAAACAGTGCGTGAGGTGGCGAAAAACGTTGTAGCAACTCTTGTAATAATTACAAACCTGGTGACATGTGACTAAAGATTTGTAGCCTTTCAAAATTTATTATATTAATGTTATTGTTGCGTTTAACACGTGGGACGTGCGATTTTATATCAGTGACAGATGAATAGTAAAGAGATAACGTTATTAAATTGTGAAATAATAAAAGTTTAACTTTGTGTAGCACTTATCAATTGTGTCAAATCAGAATTAAATCGTTATTTGAATAGAACTAAAAAAACGCACATAACTTGATACAAAAAGAAATAAAATATTCTATTTTTACATCTCGTAAGAGAGGTAAAGGGATCGTGCTAAAAATCGCATATCCAGATTTTAGTGAATAAGCACGTTTCAAGGTCTCTAGAGTCCGATAATAACATTTTTACGATGATGACTGTGTGTGTGTGTGTGTGTGTGTGAGAGAGAGAGAGAGAGAGAGAGAGAGAGGTTATTGCCATGAGGTGATGCTGGGTTAATTAGGAACTATTTCTTAAATACAAAAGTGTTTCACAGATAGCTCTGTGACTGCAGGTTTGATCTTTCAACAGGCTTTAAATAACTAATCTTTAAATAATCCAATTGAAACACACCCTTAATTTATTCAATCATGGCATTTGCATCAATTGCATTACTGGTCAAGTTTCATTTGGAACGTATTCGAATGATGACCACTAAATCCACAATTTTCTAGAGTACCTCTATATACAGGGTTTATATATCCTATGCTCTACATAACCTCTAAATCTGTCATAATAATAATTGTGTATCCCTTAAATAAATGAATTTTTATTACCTTGATAGATTCATAGTGTGATTATTTAATATTCCTGTATAATATAAAATCACATTTCTTACAAATAAATAGGGAAATGAATTATCAGTATGTTTGACGTTGGCGGCGTTCTTGCCCCATGGCCATACCTGTATATAAAGGTACCCTACAATTTTCAATTTAGAGGCACTTCGATAATGCCACAACACAAAGTTAAATATGTTTATTAAATATTTTTTCGAAACAATAAAAATGATCTTGTTTCACAAAGTATAAGGTTCAGAGTAATTGAACCACAAACAACATAGAAAATATAAAATATTAAAATAACATTTACGATTGTTGTCCGCAGTTTTTATAAAATGGAATAGCCACAACAACTTCCAACAACATACTTGAAGCAACGACAATGGGGAAATTCAAACGAGACTGTAGGTACTTCTTATTTACTTTTATATTACCGTTACCTAAAAGTTTGTAGAAAATCACACGGTGAAACTAATATAAATATGATTTTCGGTACGTGAGCCTACTTTAGTTAAATTTAAAGTACATATTTCTTTAACACCTGTATATTTAACTTTTTTTATTCATTGTTGTGTAATAAAAACATATTCAAATTCATAATGAAAATAGGAACACATTTAATTTGTACAAAACTGAGTTATTGATAACTCATAACTATAAATTGTATTTCACACAATGTAATAAATTACATTCACCATTAATAATAATTAATATCAAATTCATAACATATTCTCGTACACTATCTCCGATCTTTTATTTTATAACTATTATAATAAGAATAAAATAAAAAATCAACACTCTACTGATACAATCATAGACATACGTCACCCGCAATTTAAATTCTCCTACGACATACATGCTCGCGTTTCGTTTCGTAATATTAAACGATCTCGATCGCAAAATTTCAATTGAAAAGCAATTTGGCAAAAGTGACACAGCAAAGTTTTTCACTCTGCAAAAAATCATTATTCATAATTGGTATTCGTTTCGAATGAAAGTTATGCAATGGCGTGTATTTGCGTTTTTTTGATTTTTTCTTCTCGATGTGTGCCATGTTATTATTTCATTTATTTAATGTAATTTTTAAGTGTCAGGTTTTAAAATTGTAAATTGTTTTTGTCAGGTCAGCTTATTATAAGTTTCTAGTCTGTGGTTTCAGTGAGAGTGTGTGGTATTTTTTATAGGAAGTTATTTTATGAAGAAATTTTTTCAAAGAAGAAAAAATTAACAAATATTTACTGTTGAAGGTTCATTACTCGATATAATTGTTTATTACTTTTTATAAAAAGTGGTACAATTCTGTAAAAACTGCAGATGATTGGTTTTAAATAAAATATTTTATAATTATTGAAAAAGGAGCAAGAAAATGCCATACTCCTTTAAATTATTTTTGAAGATAAATAAATAAAAAATCAGGTGTGGCCAGCACAATACCTTTCGTCAATTCTGCGTATTATGTACTAATTCCATACATAATTTTTTTTGCAAAAGATTCTATATTTCCAGTAAATTTATTTCATAAACAAACTATGCAAATTGCACTTGCCACTGACATCTTATTCTTCTTTAGCTTTACCCATTCGTTAGGGGTCGCTATGTTTTATTTTCTTCTTCCACTCATTTCTGTTTTCCGTGTCGTCCTCATTAAGTTCCTTTTTTCTGAAAATTTTCGCAATACAGCCCTTCCATCGTATCTTTGGCTTCCTTTGTTTCTTCTACCTTATTTTCCTAAGCTATTCATTCTTCTTCCAATATATTCTTTATTGTTCCTCTAAAAGGTTAGGAATCGACATATTACTATAATGATTACGAATAAATACTATTTTTCGATAACGGGAGTAGAAACATCACAAAAATTCACTTTTTTATAAATTAAAAGCTTGTAACAAATTTGACTATCATCTTTGATACTCAAATGAATTAAGAAATTAGTAGTCTTTGACATTCGTAATTTAACAACACAGACTTTTGGTATAAACAAAGTTGAATTATTTAAAATTTCATTTTGAGTATTTTTGAGTTCGACATTGTTTTTTTCTAAAATGTAATACCAAGAATACAACCAAGAAACTTCAAAAGAACCCCAGGAAATTATTAATAAATTCTTTGGTTAATATTCAAGTTATATTGTACTATATTGTGTTTTACTTTCACCCAATGCAAATGAACTGTCAAAATAATATAACCTTAAATACATTTTCACCCTAAAGGCAAAATGTTATGATTTTAACATCAAAGATATCGATTTCTACTCGCTAAGAATTATTACCAATTGTTTTACTGAGTAGGCTAATTTTCTTTCGCAAATATGAAGAAAACCGATATACATACCTTTACCTTAGAACGCACTTATCTTATTACGAATATGTCATCGGCATTACCGATATCTGTGTATAAAGCAAACTGGCACACCCAGCAATGGGTAATATACCGTGATGATATATTTATTACGTCAGAGGTTATTTTTCTTCGATTTCAAAATTGGTTAATCATTTTTTGAAAGAAGAATTAGGAAAAAAATTCTATAGAAAACTTCTCGATATAATTGTTAATTACTATATACAAAAAGTGGTTTAATTTTATAAATCTATAGATGAGTGGCTCTAAATAAAATGTTATATAAATATTGCGGTAAGCACAAGAAACTACAATATTTTTTTTAATTATAAGTCCGTTCATGGGAAAAATTAATTGATTACTTGAAAAGTTAACAGAAATGAAACAACTTTTTTAAGTTTTATACACATATTTTGGACCAGTTATGCCAAAAACATCAAATCGTATTCTTTTAAGTTTATTTGTACCAAAATTCTTTAACACATGAGCAATAATTATTGTCAATAAAATTTACAAATAATTTTCTGAAAATTAATACGATCCTTATAGAGAACACGGAATTTGTACTCGTGTTATGAAAATATGTAATAGTTAGAAATTAGGTAGAAAAATAATTAAATTTGGAATTATTTTATTTATATTTTACTATAAATTATAGAATAGAAAGGTATCACACTAGAATTATTGAGAATAAAAAAATCAGTTAGGCACTATAATTTAAAATAATTATTTATCTGCCATTTGGTAAAGACGCAAAAGTTTAGTTAGAACTTAGTTAATCAATTTTTTATCGTTTTCAGTGAGATCATTTTCAATCATGATTTGTAATTTGACAGCATTGACAGTTTTAATTAGCGTGAATTAATTTGAAGTTTGACAGATATGGCAATTTTTATTTAAGCAGAAATTAATTTGACAGCTATGGCAGTTTCTATGTCTCCCAAATTTGAAAGCATTCTAAAAGAAGATTGGCTGGGAGCTTTTAAAAAGTGGTAGGAATTATTGTTGAAGGGAACTATATATTTTTTATTTATATTAGTTTTGATCAGTTTTTTTATCTTCCGTCACCATGTAAGGAGGGTATTGTCTTTGGTCAAAAAATTCGATAGTGAGTTTCTAATGAATAAGCACATTTTGGGGTCCCTAGAATACGAATTTACTAATTTTATGATGTATGTATGTGTGTGCGTGTGTGTGTTCAGTGTATGTGTATGTGTGTGTGTGTGTGTCTGTGTGCATGTATGTGACGACCGTTTTGGATCGCAAAACTCCAATACCACGATTCCAAAATTATATTTTTTTCGTATTCCTCGAGTTTAGAGCCATATGCAGACGTGATTAGATTTAGGTTATATTTGGTCGACCGGAAGTACCCTCAGTTGCAACTTTATAAAAGTAATATAATTTTCTTTTAATAATATACTATTTTTCATAAAATTTTGCAATACAATAAAAAAATAACTTAAAATATAATTGTTTCCATAACCTAAATTCAATTACATATTTCTTTTAACCTTCACAGTATTTTCTGGATTGCTACAAAATTCTCCATATTACAAATAAACATGAAATACAGATATCTCTCGAGTTTTTCATGAACCATTACAGTAAAATTTAATTGCATTCGGCTCGCTGATAAAAACTGAGTGAATGTACCGAATTGGAAACTTCTTTATTTTCATTTCTAAATCCAGATATTCGTGCGACATAATTATAATTATCAGGTGCTAGTTTCGCAAGACTGCCTGGAGTTTTTCATAAAAGTAAGCATTCTTGAATATTTTATGGTTGTCAATATTAATATAAACACAAGGATATAAATACATAAAATATACGATTTATTTATTTTTACCATAAATTTCAACTATTTTAGTGAAAATAGGTAATAATATCTTTTTCTTCAATCTTACAAAAAGTATTCTAATTTTGTATACTTTCGATAATGATATTAAACAAGTATTGTGTTAGTTAAACAATTGCAAAAAAGCCATTTATTACATTTGTCGTATTGTCGTAGCAAAATTGTCACACTTTCGTTGACTCAATGATGTTTTACAATCTGGTTAGACGTTTTATCAAATAACGAACAGCTTATGGCCACATTGTAATATGAATATTTTGACATTTTAGATCGGATTTTCTCTAAATATAACAACGATGACATTAGCTGACAAAAGTTACGCTTGGAAAATTCGTACGAGTTCTGTGCTTTGCTACATTAAATTAAGGTTATTGTTGTTATACTTATACTCAGTTGCACCACTAACACAAAAGAAGCCATTATATTTTGATGTAAATCAGATAACCGGAAATGGCACTTTGCTTAAAGCTCAAAATAGTTTTTCTTCGAAAAATACCTTTAAATATTATTTTTTCGAGATTTATGTTATTATAAAAAGTAAATATTATTAAATTTTCTACAGGTTTGCACTAATACTTTTTCTATATATTTTATGCATAAATTTATAAAATTATCTATAATTTAAATTCCGGAGCCTACGCTTTAAACGCAACTCCATGGTTACACACTTCAGATCTCAGTATGTAACAGACAGATAAATATGTCACTGTAAAAAAAATTAATCATTTCAAATTAATAATAGTAACGTTTTAAAAAGAAAATAATAAATAGAAAAAGAATAATATGGAAAGGAACTTAATACGGTTTCCAGCATAAGTATATGTAGGCATGTAGGTATTAAAATTTAAAAAAATTAAATGGCGGGAAGTATTCTTTGACATCAGATTTTTTTAATAATTTGTTATTTTCGTAAATAATTAAATAAAAATATTGGCGCTAAAAATAGTCATGAACCCCCCCCCACTTCTATGACGTCCTAATACATACATTACGAAGTGCACAGCCAATAGGAAACCAGTTTGTCCATTTTTCTGTGAAATTACGTATGAAAATATCAAAAATTACCTCAAAATGTTTATCTGTCAAGCTAGGTTATTTTATTGTTATTATATGTAATTCCTGGGCAAGTGAACAATTATTTATTTGAATTAATATATAATTTTTCACTTGAACAGATATGAAAATACAATACCTAATAAAAATATGTTAACCTAACTTGACGGGTAAAATGTCAAACATTTGTTAATTTGTCTGAATTCCATGGGTATCGCTATTTTTGAGTCGATTTTCGAAATTTTCATATCGTATTCGTATTCGTATATGTAAACGTAGAAGAAGAAGAATCTATTTTAGTGTAAGTAACCATAGGTATTACTGCCAACCAATTAAAATTAAAACTTTAAGTTTCAAACGTAACTACATATTTCTCTAATGGAATACATGGTCATAATATAATTTCAATATAAATCATAAAATTTAAAACAACCGGGTTCAATTCCGATCGACGCCAGATATTCCGAATTTTAAATGGCACAAAATTGACCCCTGTGCTGCACTCTCCACGCCAGCAATGAGTGCCCGTGCGGTGATGACTGGTAACGTCCGCATGATACAAATATGTCATCATCATTACCGAAATCTGTATACAAACAGATTGTCACACCCAGTAATGGGTAATATGCCGTGATGATATATTTATTTAAGTGCAACTTTAAAATTTGGCCGTCTTACTTAAAAGTACTTTTTTGATGAAATGGAGGTTTTCCGGATTGCAATTATATTTATATTATTATTAATATTAGGTGCATCCCTATTCCTAAGTTTCATTACGAAATTCTCCTATAAACCTTATTTATTTCATTAGATGTGATAAGAAATAAATTGATACTATCTTACTATTTATTTAGTTTTCTTTTCAGTTTCGCAAGAATAATTCAGCGAGTTTTTCAGAAACGTGAACATTTCTGGAATATCTTGCACTAGTCAATGCACAATATTAAATTCTTTAGATAAAGACAAGTAGATTGCAATGTCGAAATTTTACCGTTTACGATTAAAAAATAATATAACGAATTGCTACTACGAATGCTGCCAGTTATTTGCCTTTTAATTTATTATACTCCACATTGTAAAGTTAAAAAGTAATTTTCTCTGACATTTCTAGGTCGGATTATTTAATGGCTAGACGCTACAACCATAAGGCTTTTGTACTTTTGATGTCTAAAAACACTTGAAAAATTAATTATTGCAGTTAGATTAATATGTTTTATTTCAAAGTAGCCGTAAAATTAGAAGTCAGACCAGACTAGACTCTAGATCTAGATGCTCATTTTCTATATATGGTTTAAATACGAATTCCTTTTACTTATTTATTTATATTACATCACTAAAAATATACAAATAAAACAAACATGATCTGAACTCAAAAGAATTGTAATCATTTATGGAACAAGATTTCTTTCTATTTCAGTATTGTAATTTTTTTATTTATTTATTATATGTTTAAAAATTTATACCTAGTGTTTATTTACTGAATTTAACAAACTGATATTTATAATATTATGACATTAATTTTTAAATTTATTAAATTTCATGTTAAATAAATACCTACACTCATTAAAATTTCTCTAAATATACCAATAACCTAACCAAACGCATAAAATTCAGCCTGAGTTTTCCAAGCATGAGTTTGCACGTTAGGTTAGGTAATGTTGAGGTGTACAGGATGATTCATCGGTCTGTTCTTTTTTAATAACTCGATTATTTTATAATTGTAGAAAAAAGTACAGTAATTTTTTTTATTATTCATTTAGTAATAGGGAACCGGTTTCGGAAAAAATGTCCGTCATCAGCCCTCGTCAAATTATAAAAGGCAGAAAGACATCCATCTAAGTAGAAAAATATTTAAACGTAAGAAGTAACATTACGGAAAATGAGAGTTAAATAAGTATCAAGTAATCGAAGTAAAAATTGAAAAGCGAACAATAAAATTTATTGTAAATAAACGCTTAGTGAGCAGGTGAAGATGGAGAATTATCGATTATTTTAAATATTCTGGAAAAAAACAAACGAAGTTTACTTATTTTATATTAAAATGTCTATATATCTGCAGTACATAGCCACCTAGAATATTTGAATAAAAATTGTTTTTTGTGTATCTCAATTATCTGATTTTTCTCGATTTTTTTCAAATGCATTAATAAAAACAAATACATCGTTGAAAAGACAACAAAATGGCGGATTATATTTTA
Source organism: Harpalus rufipes (assembly GCA_951394225.1). Classification (NCBI taxonomy): domain Eukaryota; kingdom Metazoa; phylum Arthropoda; class Insecta; order Coleoptera; family Carabidae; genus Harpalus; species Harpalus rufipes. The sequence goes on along the minus strand of OX596277.1, from coordinate 53,707,830 downwards.
GTACAAAAAAATATAGGTTGCTATTTAAAATAAAAGTTGATAGTTGTATCTGACTTTATAAAAAATATCTATACTTGCATCAAATAGTATATTTAAAATAATAAAACTTTTATATGAGCCATTTTTACTTCCTTGTACGTAAGTAAAGGAAGTATTGTAATCGCGAAAAATTTCGGTTTTCAGATTTCAGCGGAAATATCCATTTTGATCATCCCTGAATCCATTTTGACTAATTTCGTCGTGACGTCTGTACGTACGTACGTACGTACGTACGTATCTCGCATAACTCAAAAACGGTAAGCCGTAGAAAGTTGAAATTTTGTATTTAGGACTCCTATAACATCTAGTTGTGCACCTCCCTTTCTGGTTATTACACAATTTCCAGAAGTGGCACTTTACATGAAACCTATAATAGATTTTAATGAAAAACTGTTTGAAAATATAATCTAAAACTTTTCAAATTTGGTATACAAGACTTTTATGTCAATCGAAATAACATAATAGATTTTGGTTAAAATAGGCCAACCGGAAGTGGTACATTACTTGAAGTTGTTAACAGTTTTTCTTGAATAAAATGATTTTATTTTGATTTTAGAAATAAATGCTTCAAATAAAAGTTTTAGAGAATTAATTTCTGCGTCTAGCACATCAAGTATTATTAAATTAGCCCTTTGTATAAGCGAGATATGTAAATTTAAAAATTATATACTTTTTTGTTTTTGTAACAAAGCTTGCTATGGATTAGGACAAAAAAATATAAAAAATGTTCGTCAAATTACGTTAAATATATGCAATTTTATGATTCGTACAATAACAAATATTATATTTTTATTGTGAAATTAGTCATATTCATTGTTGTAATCAAATATTTCTTTGTTGTTATCAAAACTCTCTTTAAAAACTCCCTTTATGGTCGCTATATATCTTACTGTTTTGAATTTAAAATTAATATTTTGTAATTTATTTATTAAAAAAATATGTATAGTTTAATAATCGTACAAGGAAGTCGTGTGGTGTCCACATCAGATTTTTTTATTTTATCATTGAAATACCCATGTAAAATAAAGATTCTTTTCTAATTTAACCAATTTCATATCTCTTATAGTTCGCGAGATAACAATGGTAGCTACTTACAAATTAACATACCTATATAAATTTCCTACATTTTAATTTAATTTTTCTTAACATACTTTCTTGTTTAATCCTATAATTAATGAGTAACTTTGCTCCTTGCTATATGTACCATATAATTGCTTTCACATATTTCCGATTTTCGAGTACATTTCTACGTGAAATTATACGTTTTGACGAGGTCACTAATACAGAGGTCAAAAATCGGTCATCCTAACATGTTATTAGCGAAGTGTACGGAAGTTTTACTTTTCCTTTCAAAAAATAATTAGAGAGATTCCTTTTAAAGTCATCTTAATATGGTTCCGTAATTCTACAACGTACATGTAATAACTGAAAGTATGTACAATTCTTCATTGCAGAGAAACAACAGAAGGAAATTTAGATTATTTAAGTTATTTTTATCCAGAAAATAAATGTACAGCATGTAGAGTCCATGGTTGTATATATAGGTTAGAAATCAATGTACTTATACTTTACACTATTATCTAATTATGTATATGACACAGAAAATACAATAGTTTAATATAAATCACTTAACAACACAAACAATAACTGGTAATAAATTTAATGTGGGCGACAGAAAATGTAATGTTCATTATGTTTAGCATTTCTGATGAAGTTCAATACTATATTTATAAGCACAGTCTGCAGTCAAGGACTCCTATAATCTATAAATCATGTTTGTGTTCATAGAAAGTGTGAAAAAAGTTGAAAATGCTTATAAATACACAACATAAATTATAAGTGCATGTAAAATACAGTTATAACTTAAAAATTATTTATTTCAACTTTCAACTATCATTTTGATGTAAATTTCTTCAATAATACGAATGTCACTAAGTTTATAATTCATTTTCATTTACATAATCAATGCGCACTAGCTGAGTTTCACGCGTTTAATTTATACTTTTCAGGTGAAATGAACCTTACTAATAGGGCTATTCTGTAAGTATCGTTATGATATAACGAATCGCTAAAACGTTATATCGTTATGGTAATAACGAAAATCGTTTAATAGGCTTATTCTGTAAACGATCGTTATGACATTATGCTTTGTTAAATCTTTATTATAACGATAATCTTTAAAGTGGTATTCTGTAGCCAATAATTTAATTCTTCATAACGAAAAAAAGATAACGATATCGTTATTTATTAACGACTGGAAAAATCATTCGATACATGAACGTTTTATCAATAATTCAGTATTTTTATTCGTGTCAAAATAAAATTGCTATTATGTTGAATAGTGATCTAAAACCCGTCACATTATAGTTTTTTACAAGGTAATATTAAAATAATTTAATAAGTTTTTATTCCTAGCGCCTAACGCAAGCTTCCCAATTTGTCTACAGATGGTAGTAGTAGCTCTAGCATAGCCCACAACAAGAAGAAGAAAGAGTCTGACAGCGGACAGATTGACAACTGACTCCCACCAGAACTAATCTAACCTAGAAGTTTTGTGAGTAATATTGAATTATTTTAGATATTTCATTTAAAATTAAATTTCATTTTAGGAAATAAAGTTCTTAACATGATCCTAAGGTTATTATTTTTAAAAATGAATTACAGAATACGGATACAAAGATAACGATAATCGTTAAGTAGATATAAAGATTTTCATAATAACGATTTCGTTATGATAACGATTCGTTAAGCGAATATTTTGAATAGTTATCTTTCAAGAATCCAACTATATAAAATATCAAGGTATGTCCGTGCTCATATAAGTGTTCATCTATCATCAATATTTTAGTGCAAGTGTATGTGTTTCTTCTTAATAAAATAGTGGTCGTTTAATCTTCGACTACCAATTAGTTAAAATGTCATCAATTGGTAAAAGTAGTAAGTCCAAAGCATCGTCCTTTCTTTCCCCTTCCCTCATGTTACAGATTCGAATTTAAAGTTAACGTTGACGAAACATTTTTAACTTAGGTATGAAAACCTTTTTATAATAAGTTCCAAATCACTTGAAAACAGTAGCACTTTTTCATTTAAAAAAATCTGTTGTGGCCATTACAATACTTCTCGCGCCCTTTCCATTGTGATATATATAAGTATTGTTAACATTTCTTGTACACACAAAAAATTCTAATTACACCTAATCTTTATATTTACGTCTTTTCTATAATTTTAAATTCATTCTATGAGAAAGTTTTCTCCATTTCTTCTAAATGTTCGAGGTTTTTCCAATTCATTAGCGGGATTGGTGTTATTTCTGAGGGTTCATGTAATATACCTATAATTTTAATCTGTTCGCGAATCTGGGGACCCGGGTTCGATCCCGACCGACGCCAAAAATTACATCGAATTTTAATGGCACAAAATTGACCCCTGTGGTGTACTCTCCACGCCAGCTATGGGTGCCCGTGCGTGACGCCTGGTAAGCGCCCGCACGGTACAAATATTCCATCATTACCGAAATCTGTACAAAGCAGATTGGCACACCCAGCAATGGGTAATATGCCGTGATGAAATATTTATTTTATTTATTTTATTTTATAACAAATAATAAATATCGTTCCCAGAAAAAGCCTTCAGTACTATCCCTGAATTTTTGACACTGACATTAGTAGGTAACATTTATCTGTCAATTACAGACATTTTAATTTCTCAAGTAGTTACCATGGATATGTTTGGGCTGTGAGCAGGCTGTGAGATTTACTACAACAGATTATTTTATAGATTATATATCTATATCTTTAAATCTATAGAAGGTATAATAAAAAATTTAAATGTGTCGGATAGAGAATTTTGTTTTTTAATATTTGTAATAACATAAATATTCAAAATAATATTTAGAAGACTTTTGTTAAAATACTACTACTTCCGGTTGTCCAATTGTCATCAGAATCTATTCAAATCTTCCCATTACCGTTAGATTGCGGAATCCGTAGTTACACAGATCTTTAATCTTATAGAATTTGCGAAACGTACCTCCAACAACCTAACACACATACACACACACACACACACACACACACACACATCCACACACATAGACACACACACACAGACATCATCGAAAAAATGTTATTATCGGATTCTAGGGATCTTAAATCGTGCTTATTCAGTAAAATCTGGATATGCGATTTTTAGCATGATTCCAATACCTCTCTTAGCGAGAGGTAAAAATGATGAGTTTGGGATTATAAAAATTATATAACTTGTTTTATAGGTTAGGGAAAACATTATTAGGAAAACAATAAAAACACTCCAATTATTTTCCTTGCAAAAATATGTTATTAAATAATTACTTATGAGTTTCCTAACGTCTCTTTCATCACTAAAAGCTGTTTTCATCAGTACACTGCACTCAGTTCATAATAAAAGACTTATTTAATTGTCCTAAATGATGAAATTTTTTCAACAATATCCCGTAACCTGCGCTTTTTCTTGTCGTTTTGCAGTTTTTAGAGTCGCGTGCTGACAATGCCGTGGCACGAGTGTGAACGGCGATTGTTTTTAAATTTAATTAATGTAAAGTGGTGGTGTGTAATGCTAAACTCCGTTTTTCTTAAACAAAAAGAAAAAAGACAATGTGTTTAGATAATATGACAGATAATGTAAATAATTTTCACACCATTTAATTAAGAGTGCTTGCCAATTGTTTTAAGCAATTATTAATGCAATTATATGCAATTTTATAATGCATATCTTTATCTATCTTTCTAAGAACAATAACAAAAACATAAGATTTTAATTACAGATGCAATTATAATTTCATTAATAAATATATTCTCCATAATTTTACTCATTACTGAATACATTGTAATACAAGGGCCGTCCTAAAATTAAAGATACATAGACTACCAAAAATCGAAAAAAGAAATTATTTTCAAATATCTTAAAGGAAGGTATAGATATACATGTCAACTATTTTTCTGCATAGTCCCCGTTATTTTCAATCACCTTCTGTAGGCGGAGCACGAGATTTTTTGTTAGTGTCAAACAATGTTGCCGCCTGCTCCCGTATCAAACGTTCCTCGTTCTGTTCTACCTTATCTTCGTCTTTAATTTTTTTCCTGTCACATTCTTATGTAAATAAAGTAAGAGATGAAAATCAAACGATACCAGATCGGGGCTGTGTGGTGGATGATCCGCAATATCCCATCCAAAATTTCTTAGTAAAGCATTTGGGTGATTTGCGATTTTTGAGGCCGTGAGGCCATTTGCTTTCGTGAAGCAGCAAGTCAATATTCCCTACCTTCGGTTTTGAATCAAGCTTCGACGTTTCTTCAAGATTTCTCAAACTCTTTCTCATCGCGGACCGGTAAAATTTCAAATAATTGACCAACACAATACCTCCCGCCGTTTAATTTTTATTAATTTAAATACATATTCCGACGGGGTCTCATGGACGCGTGCCTGAGTGTCTGGTCGCGAATCTGAGGATTCAATCTCTACCAACACCAAATATTTCGAATTTCAAGTGGCACAAAATTGACCCCTGTGGTGTATTCTCCACGCCAGAAATGAGTGCCAATGAGGCTACGCTTGGTAAACGCTCGAACGATACGAATATGTCATTATTTCAGTAATTCAATAATCTTTAATTTTTATACTAACATAAATCGCGAAAAATAACATTTAAATGTATTTTTAGACGAAAAACTATTTTGAGCTTCTAGTAAAGTGCTATTTCCGGTTATACGGTTTATACCAAAATCTAATGACTTCTTTCCATATTAGAATAAGGTCGAAATACCAGGTTTTAAAATTTTGCGATTGATAGTATTTGAGTTAGAGTGTCCAGAAGATGCACACTCACACACATACACACACACACACACACATACACACTCACAAACATCATTGTGAAAATGTTAAAATCGGGTTCTATGGACCCTGAAACATGGTCATGTATCAAAATCTCGATATGCGATTTTTAGCATGATCCCTTACATCCCTGATCAAGGGTAGCGGGAGGTAAAAATAATTGTGGGTAATTTCTCAACTGTGATGTGGTAAAAATAATGGTAGCCATGGAATTGAAACAAAAAATTAACAATTAACAAGCTAGGTTAGTTTATTTATATTATTATTTGTAATTCGTATTGTAGTGAACAATTATCTATTTAAAATATTAGTTAATTGTTTACTTGAACAGTGATTATAATTCATACTTTATAAAAATAAACTAACCTAACTTGACAAATAAACCGTAACACATATGTTATTTTCTTTGTTTCAATTGCATGGCTATCGCTATTTTTGTGGCAATTTTCGATATTTTCATACCTAATTTCTGCCGTTACAAAGCATGAAAAATTAATTTAGCTTATTGATTCAGATCGAGAATTTTATGCTTTGCAACTTTTATTTGAAGCGTTTTTATCTAACATTAATTTTAAAATACAAACACCTCGAATGACTTCGAATGTAAGAAGCATTTTTTATGAATAGCATATCATTTTCTAATAAGCTTTCAGATTTAAATTAAACTTCTAGACATTATTACAACAATAATTGATGTTCTGTCCGCTTTTTCAAATATCACTTTTTATTTCTAATGAAAGTAAATGTGATAAATATTAATTACAAAAATGGTATTTAATTTCCTTTTCGTTGGAGTGAAAGGTCTTGCACAAATTTCATAAAACTCCGCATTCAAACTGGGTAAACAAAAATGTATATCGGATTTATATCATGATACTTTTACGACCACGGCATTCTATATCCTGCTGTGCTTATATTCCGGGCACATATAAGTGTGATATAACACACTACCCACAACTACACACATTGTTAAAAACTTATGCCATATACAGCAGTTTTCAGAAAACAAGCGATAGTGAATTCGATGGGAAGTTGTTTTATTACTAAAAGAGTTACCATATTTTTAAAACTGTAATACATTAGTTTCTAAATATATTTATAGGTAACACAGATATAGGATTCATGTTAAGACCTATCGATATTTTAATGTATAATAGTATATTACATTGCAAGTGTCGTAAGAACCTTTTTTACGTACGAGTGGAAAGAAATACTCACAAGCCGTCCCGCAAGTGTGTAATCCACGAGTATGTAATTGCTTTATAACTAAAGCAACTTTTTTTTCATGACCTTAACCTTACACGAAATTTTATTTTCTCACGAACACATAAGAAACATATTGTGTTCACACGATTATCTAGGTGCGAAGATTGACAATATCATTTATGTATCAGAAAAATCATAACACACTAGTGACAAATATTTAAATATCTCAACTAGTTTCCATGGAGTTGTTTGGGCAGCCAGATTTATTACAACAGATTATTTTATATTATTATATATTATATCTCTATTGCCCAGTTGCACCCTTGACCCTTAAATTTTAAGCTAGGCTTAAACGAAAAAATGCAAATCAAAATCAATATTCAATTACTCGTTTGACGTTTCATTTCTATACGATATTGTCAGTTTAAGGAACACTTAAAATTTAAGTGTCAGCGGTGCAATCTATAGAAGATATAATATTTATTTTAAATGTAACAGATTGAGAATTTAATGATCTTTATTATCTGTAAAATATATATATATATATCATTACGGCATATTACCCATTGCTGGGTGTGCCAATCTGCTTTGAACACAGATTTCGGTAATGATGATGACATATTTGTACCGTGCGGGCGTTTACCAGGCGTCACCTCACGGACAGCTATTGATGGCGTAGAGAGTGCACCACAGGGGTCAATTTTGTACCATTCAAAATTCGAAATATTTTGCGTCGACCGGGATCAAACCCGGTTCTCCAGATTCGCGACCAGACACTCAGGCACACGGGCCACGAGATCCCATTTATTATTTGTAATAACTTAATTTTTCAAAAAAAATATTCAGAAGTATTTTTTTTTTAGAAATTACCACTTCCGGTTATCCAGATTCCAAAACCTTATCAGCTCTTCCCATTAATGTTAGATTCAGGAATCTGAAGTTAAACATGTCTTAAGTCTTAGTATTTGAGAAACCGTCCTTCAAATATCAATACACACACACACACACCACACACACACACACACACACACACACACACACACACACACACACACAAACACGGACATCATCGTAAAAATGTTATAATTTTATTTTAGGGACCTTAAAACGTAATTATTCAATAAAATCTGGATTTGCGATTTTTAACATGAATCCAATGCCTCTCTTAACGAGAGATAAAAATTCACCTAATTGCTTTTTTGGCAATTTATGTTATTATAAATATTAAAGAACATTAAATTCTCTCTGTTCCATGTACATTCTTCATTATTGAAAGAATTGTTATATTGTTTATTTAAAGAAAAATATTTCAAATGCAACCAACGTTTCTGGTTCTTGTAATCCATCTTCAAGGTATGTTGAAGTTATTACATTGAAGATGTATCACTAGGATCAGAAACGTCGGTTGTAGTTGAAAAAATATTCTTTATATAAATAATATAACAAGGACTGCTTTTCCAATATTTTCAATTCCTTCAATTCAAATTAATAACGATTAAACTAAATAATTCTTCATATCTTGAAAAATTAAAAAAAAAAAATAGGTATTTTGCTGACCATGCAACAGATCTTTTATCAGAAAGTTATGCTATTTCCCATGGGTACCATTACTTTGAACACTCCGTATAAAACAGTAAGTGTACCATTTACCATGTACAAATTTAGTTTCAATTAATTAACTAGACTCTAATTGATGGTGTCCCATAAATATACTATACCCTATTCACTTTTTTCTCATACTATACTATGTAACAAGATTTGTCCCGCCCACAATATCTTATCCGTTACTTTTATTATTACTAGTCCATTTATTTTTATTGCAAATTCCAAGCTATGCGCCATATTTTATATTGTCATGTATCATATTCCAGTTAATAAATATACTAGACTGCAAGAATTCGCCAACCGTATATCAACTAGTTATTTCCTTTTGCAATCCACATGTACAGAACTACTTTATCGACACTAGGTTAAGTAAACTTTTGTCGTAGTCGCATTACATGTCCATATATGTTTGAAATTTTATTTCTTCAGTAGTTTTGCAACAACACTGGAATAATAAAACGAAATAAAAGAATTTCTTACAAATATTTTCACTTGAACAAAAGAAAGTATACGTAATAGTATATGTTACAAACGAAATATTTTCTAACGTTTATGTACATATGAATATTACATATTAATGTCCATATTATGATGATTACGCTAAAAACATTTTTTTAAATAAATGCAAGAATTATGTTAGTATAACAAGTAAAAGTGAAAAGAAATTTTATTAACATAAATAACATAATTGAACACAACATAATTAAGATTTAAACTTCATGTTTCATTTCTCCAAGTTTATTATCAATTGTACCAGTAACCGAAATAAAAATGTAATGTTTATGTCGTACAATCAAAAACCTTAAAAGAATTATGTCGATAAGATAAATCAAAACTATATAATATTTGTACAGGCGATTCTTTATAATTCATAGGTTTATGTACAGCTTTAATTTTAAAACGGTTCATAGGTCTATAGCATAGAAAAACAGATTTTAGCTGCCAAAAGGTTCGATATTAATTTATAGAAAAAAGAATTTGTGCATATTATACAGAAAAAAAATTACGAATTTTTTTTTGATACCAAACCCGTTACATTTCTTTTTCAGTAAAACCACAAAATAAATTTAAAGATTTGCGAAATTAAGAAAAAATCTTATTAACTATGAAACAGTTGTTGACTTAAGGCAGCTATTCATAAAGGTTTATTTGCATTTTATTTGTTATAATTATTTTTATTATTATTATTTTAGTTTTTCTTCACAGTAAAAAAAGACAATGTTTTATTACCAATTATTACCTTCCGTCACCTTTAGGTAAGGAAGGTATTGTCTTTGGTCAAAAAACTCAATGATGAGTTTTTAGTGATGATGTCTGTATGTATGTATGTATGTATGTGTGTGTGTGTGTGTGTGTGTGTGCGTGTGTGTGTGCGTGTGTGTACGTGTGTATGCGTGTGTGTGTGTGTGTGTGTGTGTGTGTGTGTGTGTGTGTGCGCGCGTCTGTGTGTCTGTGTGACGAAAGTTTCGGATCGCATAACTTCAATACCACGATTCCAAAAATTATATTTTTATCGTATTCCACAAGTTTACATCCAGAAGAACAAGTGATTAGATTTTGGTTATAATTGGTGAACCGGAAGGAGCCTCATTTGAAGATTTAACAGTTAAATTTGATTTATTGACATTTAACGTTATTATAACTTAAAGAATATATTTTTCTCTATTTGATTGCATTTTATACTTCATATTAAATAGATATAGAGTTAAAGGATTTTAAAGAAATTAAATTTTATAATTCAGCCAGCTATGCTTACTATGAAAATTGTTGATATATTCAGATTGACAGATGTCAGTATCAATAAAAAGTAAATTAATGTGGCAGAGATGAAGATGTTGAAGTAGATGTTGAGGAAGACACGGAAAGATAGGTAAGGAAATAACTTTAGTTTCTAGAAAGATACAAGAGTGATGATTACATTGGTTTGAAAATGTCATGAGGAGAAATGAAGAGTATATTGGATAAGTGAATAGCTTAGTAATAGAAGGTTGAAGAAAAAGAGGAAGACCAAAAATAACATGGAAGGACTGTATTACGGAAGCCTCGAGAGATAAGAAACTGAATTAGAACAACACGCAAAACAGAAAAGAGTGGAAGATGAAAATAAAAAATAGCGACCCCTAACGAATGGGAAAAGCTAAAGAAGAAGATGTTAGTGTCAAGTGAAATTTGCATTGTTTGTTTATGAAATAATTTTACTGGAAATTTAGAATCTTTTGTAAGAAAATTTATGTATGGAATTTATACATATTACACAGGATTGACGGAAGGTATTGTGGTGGCCACAACAGATTTTTTGTTTCTATAAATTAATATAGAAACCGTTGGCAGCTAAAAATTTGTGCTTTGATCTGTTATAGCCCTATAACCCGTTTTAAAAATTACACCCTATATGTACAATTTTATAGATAAATAAAAGAAATAAATACATCTAGTAACAGTATATAGAGACCCTTTAATCCGAAATGCTAAATGTAATATGTGTATTTTATATTTATTTTTGCTTATTTCGGGCATTCATTCCTTTGATCGCCAATCGCCGAAGTATTACGAATTATTATTTAATATACAATGTACGTACATAAATCCACTAGTAATGTTTGGCTGAAATGATTACCACATTCCGCAAATTGAGGTGTAGAAACTAAAATAAAATTTAATAGTTTTTTGCAAGAAGCACACGTGCTAGTTGTTGCGTCTGGAAAAATGTTATTCCACAGTTCAAATTGAAGAATACTTGTTCGTATTACCTTCCTTCTACTCCACGTTCGGAGTACTGGATTCAGATTAAAGAGTCTCGACGACACATAAATTATACAATATCATATTGTATAAAGTAATTGTGTTGTTCAAAATAAAAAGTAATTTACAAAAACATGAATGATTATTTATTTTGACAGTTTACTAATAGTTTGTTAATAAGGAAGTGAAATATAATTGCTTATTTAAAATATAGCGTGTACCATCAACATTAATGTTAAAATTGAACAACCAAATAATATGTTTTTTGGCTCATATCATTCATCCTGTATAAGTTTCACCAAATAATATAAATAGCATGACTGGTCGGTAACGATGACTTAATGACTAAAACGGAAGTACTGTACCAATTCCTCTAATGGTAGATTTTTCTTTCTAATTAAAGTTTATTATCACGTATACTTACTGTTATTATTAAATTACTTTTATGTAACAACGATAATTTAAAACACAACAATGTAACTAATGCAGTCTATTAAACAAATACCTATATAATTTTATCTTTAATCTTATAATTCCTATGTAGAGTATAAGAAAGGAATTCTATGAATTTAGAAACAAACTTTACTGAATTTGATTGCAATGCCTACAATCTCTGCAAGGAAACTAAAATTCCTAATATGTTTCGTATTTCCACGGAGTAGAGATTGTGTTAAAAAATGAATATCGAGTTTTTTTGTAAATAAACAAGTTTTAAGGTCTCTATAATCTAATTTTATCATTTTCACGATATTCGGTATTCCGTAATAAAGTGGTTCAATTTTAGTAACTAGTTAAAGTTGTTATCTAATAGATATTGATTTGACAATTTAAAATTTAAGGTTATGCCAACTCTTTCTTGATTGGAGAAAATTTTTAAAGACTTGCATAACTTATTTATTATGATAGTTAAAGAAAAAATGTTTTAACAAATTTTAAACCGTTTTTTAGATAGAATAAAATGGAGTAATTAGATTTTTTAAAAACGTAATAATTCTTGAGATATAATACAAACTTATGATTTTTGAAACAGGAATCTATATTGAAAATAGTCTCATCTACTTTCTTGTTATATAAGCTTTTCAATGATATATAATATTCTTTTGTTTTAAACATGAATTAATAATTTATTAGGGTGAAAAAATTGAAAATTATTAAGAAACAAATGAAAATATCAATTAAATATTTGTTTATTTTGAGTCTAATCTGTTAATTATGTTCTCAAAATTATTCTTAACCATTCATTTTCGGGTTAGTTAAATGATTATTTATCAACTGTACAGTTGGCTATGATACAATTAAATAAAAATGGTTTAAAATGCTTTTAAAGTAAATAAAATTTAAAATGAGTAAAACGGAAGCAAATAATATTAGGAATAAACAAATGATGATCTTCAATATTTTCACCCTAATAAATTATTAATTCATCTCTTATTCAGGTTTAAAACAAAAGAATATAAACTTGTTACGTATCATTGAAAATCTTATATAATAATTTAAAAGATGATACTATTTTCCAACAAAGGTTCCCATTTAAAAATCATAAGTTTGTGATATATTTCAAGAATTATTACGTTTTCAAAAAATCTAATTACGCCATTTTATTTTGCTCAAAAAAGGTAAAAAAATCTAAACAAATTTTCTATTTCATAATAAATAAGATACGAGATATTTTCGAAATTAGCGAAAATGAGTTTATATGCCTGTAGCTCAAAAACAAAAGAAAATCGAAAATTTCTGTGGCGACTATCAAACTTTTCTCGAAAGTTGATCCTGGAATGTGCAAACGATTTTGCTCCATCGTTAATATTATTCGAGATACCTTAAAAACACATCGAAAATGAACCTGTACAAAGCAGATTGGCACACCCAGAAATGGGTAATATGCCATAATTATATATAAGTTTAAATTTCTATATTAACATTTTACAATAAATAATGTTAATACGTACATATATCATAGGTACATTTCGTAAATGGGAAACAGTAAATTATCCATGCCTATATCTACTATAATATTTACTGAGCCCCCAGAGCAAAATTTTCCTCTACAACTACCAGACCACAACCACAAACCACAAGCCTCTGAATATTGATATAAGATTATGTCTTAACTGAAACAATACCTCGGTACATATTTATTGGAAGCAATGCCAGTAATTTCTTGAAATTATATCATATTTCATATTGAGTAACTAAATAATGTTTAGTGTACAAAGAGAGTCATAAAGGGCGATAAAACAAGTATCTGTGCGATTGATTTATTTGGAGGGTGATCAGCTTGTGTTGGACACCTGGCCAGGACAATCACAGCAGTGTCGGATTACTATCAACCGTGATTGAGTGGCTGACACCACAAAAACAACACCAATTATTGTTATGAAATCTAAATGCCCTAGTTTCAGTGATTGCGATTGCAATTGTAAACGATTGAAATAATATTATTTTGTTTGTATTGCACTAGCTAACAAATTTTATTGTTTTTCTGTGTCTAGGTTGGAAGTAGGTGGATATAAAGTTTGTTTTACAATATACTTTTCTGGCTGAAATCTACTCGTAATTCCAATATTTAAACTAGATTTTAATTTTTTAAAATCTGATGTGTTGTGGCCATTAAAATACCTCCTGCCATTTAATATATTGTAACGTACGACCCTGACTTAAGAGTATACGAGCGCCGCTACTGATATTCCCGAGTGATGTAATCCCCGGCGGCGGAACGACCCATACGGCTAGACGTTTTAGTTACACCGATGATCTAAATCTATTGTGCTCGGTATCACTGTGGCGTCAGAAAGTTCCAGAAGGACACTGGGCTGTATAAATGCCGTCCGAAGGACAGCGGAGGGATAGTCTGTTATATAGAAGCAACGAGCAATGAACAATTGGTGATATAAATAAACAATCTACGAGTTGTGAACATAAATAAATATGTTGCAATAGTTTTAATCGACTCTTAATAATGATTTGGAGAGGTGAAATAACGGAGATTCAATCCTTGGTTAAAATATATTTATTTAAAAACAATACCGACGTTTCGGTCTCAATTAGACCATCCTCAGGGTTCTGGAAAAACATCACGGAGGTACAAATATCATGTTCTACAAATTTTAAGAAAATGGTCACTTACATGTTTAAAATGTTTTTAGATTTTTTGAAAAATAATTTCAAGGTTGAGAAAGTGTTTATGGAAATTGTCAATCATTTTTGTAACCTCACATTTGAATCGGCATCGATAATTCCTACACACATACAGAATAATTTTAAATGTACGAATCATACTTTGACTTCTGACCACCCATTCAAATGTGAAGTTACGACATACATTTGAATTTTTTTGTCTAATGATTAGGGGAGCTATACCCACGGCAGAACTGATTTCCTATGTTAAATACCTATGTTTCAATTCCGTGATATACCTGCATATTTCATTTCCATACAAACACAAGTGTTTTCTAACTGACTTGGCATCATAAATTCAGACAAGAGTTATTTATGGTTTACTTTCATTATTTCATTATTTTCTGCAAAAGGCGATAGCAGAAGACTTCATATTAGTAACAATTTGAAATAGACGTATGCGGTAGATATTAAGTGCATTAAAAACTCGATTATTTAAAAAACTAACTTTTTAAAACTTTTATGATCTGGTTTTAATAAAAATGATCAATTTTCTATTTTATTACTATGGGCGAGGACCTCATTCTAATTAGTTCATACACTCATATAGATATCTATCTAGATTTTCTTTTGAATTTCTGATTCGTTATTCATGTTTTCCAGAAACATCCCATACGAATTTCTCTTAATTATTACATTCTTTATATGTCACATACAATAATTACTCTATCACATTGTCATTAGTCTTGCGTTGGCGCTTCGCAGTCTGTAATCATAGACTGCTGTGCATTCGATACTTCTTTGTTTTGTTGACAGATGACGTCAGCATCATTAGCTTATTGCTCTGCTAGACGCACGGACGCGGCATACTGTAATTATCTTGCGTTTGTAGGCTAATAAATGAGATCTTCAATTGTCTTATTGTTATTGTTTCACCGCGACGTGTTTGTTTTCCATTGTACTCGCGGATGACCTGATTATAGTGATGTCATTTCAAGGGCGATGAATTAATGTTTTGCTCAGAGCTATTAGATATTTGATTTGTAAATTGATATTTTTGCAATAAATCATAAACTTTGCATGATTTCTGTCATCACAATTTAATTTTTTTTTATATATAGTAATATGAGAAAAACTCAAAAAGCAAGAAAAGGACTCTACCCCATTTGTTTAGAACCGCTGGCATAAACACTTGACATTCTTAAATACAATAACAGCCCCCGACTCCCGATCCTTGGATTGTTAGTCGGTTTGGGTTCACAGTTCTATATGATTCTGTGTAAATGTGTCAATAACAAAAGGCAAGCAATTTTCAGTTATTAAAGGTAAGTAATAAAGCTCAAAGTCATTCTAATTGTTGTACAGGTATAGCGTTCAGATGTGGATCACCCGATGCTTCATTGATAGGTTTATATATATATATATATATATATATATATATATATATATATATATATATTTAAAAAAATTAAATATGTCCGATCAAGGTCATCATGAACGAATTAACAAATTGGCATACATTTATACCTTTCCTTTGCAAAAGCTATAAGCGTGTGCGATACGAATGGATATAACACGCTTGTCTTTCAAAAATTCATATTATTTCGACTAAGTTAGGACATTCCACTTTAAAACGATGCTCATTGTTGATAATACTTCCGCTCTAACGTAAGTTTATTTATTAATTCATATACTAGCCGTACGAATAACGTTATTTTCTGTCAGTGTCACCGACACTGTCATTTTTTGTCAGCATCCTATTTTTTATATATTTGGTTTTACATTTGCTAATAAACTTACCAGTTGACTTATTTTTTAATTTGGAATGCTTTTATTGTACTATATATATATATATATATATATATATATATATATATATATATATATATATATATATATATATATATATAATAAAATAACTGTAGTATCTTATGTACCCTCATAAAAACTAAGCAAACGACACTACTGAATTTGTCAGAATGGGCGGAGCAAAAATCTGAATTTATACAATTCGTAGATACCTTGATCGGACATCTTTCAAAAATTTTACTGTATATGTAACAACTAAATGAGCTACCTCAAATAATTTTATAACGCAATCTTATAGAATTTTGAGAAAAAATTGAAATTTTTAATAAATTTCATTTTTATAGTTATTTTTCAGTAGGCTATGTATGAAAAACAAAAACTGCTATCTGTCAATTTGAATTATTTAAGATAGAAATAAAATAGAACATCATGTATAAAGTTATTAACAAATATCTGTTTCATTTTAATTCAAGTTCAATTGTTTGTGATTGCAAACATATGTAGTATTGTCCTATCTGAAGGGTTCTTGTCTGGCACAACATTTGATCTATAGAGTCATGTGCTCTGAAGGCATGAAAAACAACAAGTGAGAGACTGAGTTCTACGAGAGCTCTGAAATCTACATGTGATCGAAAGCTAAGCTCTCATAATGGATGTGGGACCCATGGAGCTCAGGAAAGTCGAGCTCTCATGTCTGGGACGCGCTTGGTGACTACGGTACTGCTAGCGGTTAGAACCGAAATTAATTATGTCACATTGAGAATTAAATTTTCTTTAATATTACCAAGAAAAATTATATGTCAGTTACAAATATTTTAATTATTCAATTGGTTTCCATGACATTATTTCGACTGTGAGATTACAACAGATTATTTATATACCATATATTTCTTTATCTCTAAATCTACAGATATAATAAAATATTTATATGTGTCAGTTTCTTTTACTAGCAGGAATAAAAATTATCAAAAAATAAGATTTAGAAGATTTTTTTCCAAAATCTGCTACTTCCGGTTGTCCAATTGTTACCAAAAACCTTTCAGCTCTTCCCATTAATGTCCGATTGGGAAATATGTAGTTAAACAAATATTATGTCTTATAGTTTTTGAGTAATCATCCTTCCAACGTCCCACACTCATACACATACACACACATCCACAAACACACACACACACACACACACACACAGACATGCACACTCACAGACATCATCGTAAAAATGTTAAAATCGGATTGTAGGAACCTTAAAACGTGCTTAATCATAAAAATCTGGATAAGCGATTTTTAGCATGAATCCAATACCTCTCTTAGCAAGAGGTAAAAATGGTATGATTTTTATTCTACTTTCCCGTTCCAGCCAATTTTTGTTCCACAATCACTTTCTCACTTAACGAGTACGCATACGCTACGCATTTAACTATGTGTCACGACTTCCATGTTTCATATATCACCTATACAAGTATAACTTCCGGTGCCTATTAGGTTCATTTGGTTATGCAATCTAACCACAAATCCATTTCAAATCAATTACAGAGTATCAGAGTTAAATAAATCATACACAGATCTACATATGAATTAAATCATTTTAAGAATAACTTTCCCTTTAATTATATACCAACCAGCGGTCCTGTTTGACTTTAAAATCGACTTTTATAATTGATTTTTAAGCGATATAAGGTTTCCTTCGTAATTAACAAATAGCATTAGAGTATTAATTAGTGAACTATTTGTTTCTTTACTTGATTAATTTAACTTGTTTTAATTACTAGAAATATAGGGTAATTTAGGGTATTGCGGTTTGCAAAATGTTAGCTATAATTAAATTATAATAAATTTAGCAGGCTTCATTATTTATATTTGATGTTAATTTTAATTGACTGAAGTCAAGTTTTATGAAGAACAAATTAAATTTATGATTGCGGCAGCGAGCCTTCAACATTACGATGTTACTAATGTTTTTCCTTATGCGTTAAAATTATTTTATTGAATTTAATTAGTATATAGCTAAACGATATTTATGTATATATGTAGCATTTAACTATGCTTTTTATTTCATATAAATAAATTGCAATTAGAATTTATATCTAATAGCAATTACAAAGAAAGTAACTGAATTTATCAACTATAGGTACTACTTTACGGACATTAATCGTTTCTGGAAAGCTTGAAAGGTTTATTCAGATTTTTTCTTTCCACTTTTAACTTTACAAACTCTATTACTCCAATTTCCAAATAATACAAAAGTGAACCCTGTGGCCTGTGGTTTGGTGCTTTCTCTACAACAGCTCTGAGAACATGAGGTCTGTTATGCACCCTCAATATATAAATGATAAATTAAACCAGAAGGTCTACTGAAAAAATGCCCACAATTATTAGACAAAAATAATGTAATACGTGATATGAAAAATGTTATTTACATACCAAGTGCGGGAACGATTGGGGGGATTGAACTTGCGAGCGCTGCCAAAAAACGATTCCGGGAACCAAGTTCATGCACGCTGTTTATACAATTTGTACGAAAAGTATAAAACTTAATAATTAGTAATTTTTATAAAAATATTTTTATTTACTAAAACTTCATTAGATATACACTGCTTTGTAGCCAATTTCTGAGTGATGTGTCAAATTTAAATTCCAATTATTTACATGTTTATTTTTATGTCATGTAGTGTTAATCATGGTATGTAAATAACTACTTATTACTTACCAAGTATTACACTTGTGGTATATAACAAATTTAAACCTAATAAACTTGTTAAATTTCTTATTGCTTTGTTACAATTTACATTAAGAATGTTGGTTATGTGTTACCGACTTCCAAAGTACTCTGTCTTGCAGACTTCCGCCGAGCAGAAATTGTTGCCAAGATAGTGAACCAACTGCACTAAATTCATTATTTTAAAATTAAATTTCATTCAATATAGCGAAACAACACATTTCAATGCATTACTACAAAAAAAATTCATGCTGAAGTCAAATTTTCAAATTGTGTTATCCTTTCTGTAACTGGATCAGAGTAGTGGATGAAAAATGAAAATTTGTAGGAAAGAGTTGACAAAAATTATTTAAAACTCGTCGATAATTTACTTCAATCTATTAGATTAAATATTAAATGCGTATTATTGTTTATTTTTTTTTTATAATTTAAATTTCTTTCATAAATTGTTATTCTTTTTTAACAGTTCATCCTAGGTAAAAATGTGAGAATCCTTTTTTGTATAAAAAATGTTAAGCTTTAATTTTTTATTCTTGTAAAATTTTGATATAGGCAATTGTATTCAAGGAAATGGCCAAAAAACCTAAATATGTCGCCATTTTCCCAATAGGGCTGTTGTAAGAATGTATATAACCTAAATATTAAATTTAAAAAATATTCTTTAAATAGCTTCAAAACCGAAAATGTCGAAATACCTATTAGATATTTTACAATTAATTTTTGAAATTTGGATATTTAAAAAAGTAACCTTAAATAGAATGTAACGTCAAAGTACATAGAACTTAATATGTGACAAATTATCGCCCATTTTTATTTATATAAAAAAATAGGTGTATGACAAACTGTTTTCCTAATGGCTGTGAATGACATAATGTATGTAGTATGTACAGGAGTGGGGGGTTGTTTTTCATTTTGCGTCAATCTTTTTATTTAATTATTTACGAAAATAACAAATTATTTAAAAAAATATATTACTAAGAAATATATTGTATAAACTTTCATTTAAAATACTTTTCGAAAAATGTGAAACCGGCTCATTGGCGGGGGCTCCGATTTTCAAAAACTTATGATAAGTACGTTATTCAGCCCAGTACATTTTCTAGACAAGATTCCATAACAATACTTGTGTTACATTTTCGTTGAGGTAAAATTTCCTGAACGAATTTGCGTCCTTAAAATCAAGAAAAGTACAATTTTTAATTGCAATATTTTCTTATGTATTTATTTATACATAATTTTTTCTGTGATTTTTATTTCTGGTTACTCTTAGCTATAATGTTAATGTTATCTTACTATGTTGTACTAAAATTTATGCCTTTTTATTTTTTTGTAAACATAACTTTTTATACGGCGGTGAAAAGAAAATCGGGGTACCAGGTCCCTTAGACACTCAGACATGGGTAGTAAGGCATAATAGTGTATTTTATGCATGTATCTACTATCATAATGGAAATTTCTCGAGTACGACAGATTATATTTAAATTCTGTTTGCAAACATGAAATTGATAAAAATCTAATATGACATTTTCTTCATTGAAGGCGTTTATCAAATATATATCCTACTTCTTTGTGATAAATAATTCATATTGGTTTTGCGTATCACTCTATATCTTTTTATAATGATGATCTCACAATTATTTTTTGTTCTCAGGGCCATGAAGCGAGAAAAGGA
This sequence comes from Harpalus rufipes, assembly GCA_951394225.1. Taxonomy (NCBI): domain Eukaryota; kingdom Metazoa; phylum Arthropoda; class Insecta; order Coleoptera; family Carabidae; genus Harpalus; species Harpalus rufipes. The sequence continues at coordinate 53,687,053 of OX596277.1, read as the reverse complement.
CAAAAGGGTAAGATATTTTTTTATTTATCATATATCGAAATGGTAAATATTACTATTTATACTTCTTAAAATATTTAAGTTCGTGACAAAAATCTGCTTGCAATATTTGTTAACGGAAGTATCTTTCTATTCTCATTTTCTTGAACCACAAAGCGTTAATAATATATTAATTAGATTCTAACTCATATCCGTCATAGCTATTACAAATTAAAATGCATTTTAGAAACGAACGCCGCGCACGTACTGCTGTGCTAAGTATAATTTACATTTTGCATAACATTGTATAATAATTCCGTAATTACTGCACGCGAACTATACTAATAGGTTTTGAACACCGTCGGTAACTCACAAACGGCACAATATGCAGATAGAGTAGATGTATAGCCATAGTGATGCCGTGGGATCTCGCGTTTTCAAAATCTCGTCTCGAAAATCGAGAAATTTCGAGACGAGAGTATCATAAGTCTCGTCTCGAAATATCGAGACGAGACGAGAGTAATGCCCTCGAGATTTGCTCGAGACGAGAGTAGGTATTCGAGATCTCGATTGCACGATTTTTTTTTAATATGTATATAATTAAAGATATACAATAAGAAAAATAATTATCAATACAAATATTTTAATTGCCTGTTTATTATTTATTTTTTCATTTTAAATTTATAGGGTTTTAGTATAAAGAATAGGAACAAAAGTGTTCCCTGTGGTGTACTCTTCACGCTAGTATTAAATGCCCTTGCTGCGAGTAATATTTGTTCAGTATTTTTTTACTTACCTGTTAAATGCCAGACTTAGTAAAAATAAAGGTGTAATCAGTAGTATCTACTTACTCCTTTATTACGCCGAAGTTGATGCTAATTTATTTTCCTAATAGATGAAAGTATAGAAAATTTATAAGATGTAAAGGTAATATTTTATGAATTTATTTTATATGTATTTATATACAAATAATAGATAATTACAGCGTCACTGCTTGCTACCTTCAACACGCTCTGACCAGCCAACTTATGGAACACCCATACAGCTAATTATAAATTCGAGAAATTCGAGACTCTCGAGTCGAGATCGAGACTAGAGGATGAAAAATATGGCGAGACGAGACGAAAACAAATCTCGTCTCGAAAATTCGAGACGAGACGAAAGTGAACTGTTTCTCGCCGTTTCTCGTCTCGCGGCATCACTATATAGCCACTTCGAGTGATATAGTTGATTAGAGGTAGCTGAACAAGGATTATCAAAAATACGGTTTTATATGAAAGTAGTTTAATGTTACTTTCAGAATATGCTACTATACGTACATAACTATTTTATTTTTTCTCAAAAACTGAAAAAAATTATGTAGTCTATTTTATAATTTCACTCATAGTCATAATTCATACATAAGTATACAACGCTTAAAAAATTAATTAACTAATTTCTAAGTAACTCCACATCTTAATTTAACAGTTAATTAACTGTTTGGCCTTTCAGGCCGAGCCCTGGATCTCAGAGTCTAATGCAAAAAAAAAGTTTTTGTAATTTTAAACAAAAAAGAATTCTGTGGTATTCAAAGAACAGTCTTCATTTATTAGAAAATGAACATGAAAACCTATAAGAAAATTAGGGCATCGAACCCGCCAAAAACTGGGTTCGATTCAGGTTCAGGTTAATTCGTTTTTTGAAAAATGGGTTCGTGTGCGGTTCTGGTTCAAGCATTAATAAAATTTGCGGTTTTGTGCCGGGTTCAGATTCGGTTTAATGAAAATTGAATTAATGTCTTTGAATAACAACCTTTATATAGAAATAATTTAAAATGTGTACCGGAATTTATTATTAATACTACGCAAGACAAGAACATAAACACATTTTTTACGAACAATCAACACATACATCCACGCAAACGCAGAAGGCGTCGATCGTCGATGATCGGCTATAAATGTTACGATTACGTTTCCGTTTCGAACTGAAATTGAACCTGAACCAGAATTTTCATACCCGGTTCGGTTCAGACTCGGGTTGAATTGAAAAATATATCTGAGGTTCAGTTCTGGGTTCGGGTTCGCTCAAATGTTACGGTTTGGTTCCGGTTTTGGTTCGGTTCACGTTCGGGTTCGATGCCCTGAATAAAATAATATAATAATAATATAAAAACCAACAAAATTTTATTTTTTCTTCCAAATAATTAGGAGAACAATGAAATATCTATCTCCATACATTTTCAATGTCTTCGGAGCAAGGGTAACAGCAACCATACAAGTGGCTGAGGGCTGAGGCAAACAATTTTTTTACATTTTTTGGAAAAAAAAACTCGTTTTTATATTTGTAGAAAAAAAAACACTTTTTCATGTCCCAGGTGATATTTTTCGTGTCCGGAAAATTTATCACGGAAAATTGATCACAGGGAAAATATATCACTGGTAAATTAATCGCAGGAAAATTGATCGCAAGGTTAATTTTTCGCCGGTAAATTAATCGCGTAAAAAATTGATCGCCGGTAAATTTACCACGCGATGTTTACGGTGAACAATTTTCCAAGCGATGAATTTTCTGGTGATCAATATTTCGGAGATCAATTCTGCACGCAACCAATTTACCAACGATTAGTTTTCCCTGATCAATTTACCCACGATGAATTTTCTCGGAACCGACATTTCTTCATGCACTTTTACTTCTGAAGTACCTGTTATAACTTCTACTCAAAAACGAGCTAGCATTGCCTGGTCTGCTCCTCTTCATAATTAATTTCTACGAAACATGTAGGTACGTAAAATATATAATATCTCGCAAACATAATGACAATTTATTCATATTTAATATATTTATGTTTATAACTATAAAATAAGAAAATAGACAGAATAGTTGCTAACTTACCAAAAAGTGTTATTTAGCTGACTTAAAAAAGTAACAACGCGAGTCGCCCTGACTCGCGTCAGGTCTCACGGACTCTATTTGTAATGAATTTATAAATACCAGACGTACGACTTCTCTTGGTAGACGTACATAAAAGAAGTTATGAAGGTACAGTAATAGTATTTTATGTATTTACGACGAAAAGTGAATCTTTAAGGTATGAGCAAGTTGTTCATTTTCGCCTGAGGTACATACAAAATTTTATGTCATACGGATTTCTACTTATTAAATTATAATATAAAAGAAATATGCAGCAATTTGTAGCAGCGTGAATTTTGTATAAGTAGGCTAAGTCGCAATTGTTCGAAAATTCTAGCAAAATTTTGACAAATTGACAGATTGAAATTGATTTTTTCTGGTATCGTTAACATTCTCATTCGCTATAATTGATGAAAAATACATTCATCGAGATATTTTGGATGAAGCTACTGAGGCGAAGAACCATTTAATGTCACATAAATAAAGGATTCAGTGTATGAAGGTAAAATTAAATGTTTCACTTTTTGTTTTATAAATCGTTCAAAAAATGTTGCTTTAGAAACCAGTATGACATATTTTTTTAAAAGTTTAGTTTCTATTCTATGAGGGTACCAGAGGGTACATAAGATACTACTGTTATTTTATTGTCATAAAAATATGTATGTTACAGTAAAAGCATTAAAAATTCAAAACTAAGTCAACTGGTGAGTTCATTAGCAAATGTAAAACCAAATATGTGAAAATAAGATATTGACATAGTGTCAGTGACATTGACAGAAAATAACGTTATTTGTAGGGTTATGAATCAAGATAATATTATCTGAATTAATAAATATATTACAGCGAAAGTATTGTCAACAACGAGCATCTTTTTAAAATGGAATGTCCTAACTTAGTCGAAACAATATGAAAATTTGCAAGACAATCGTGTTATATCCATCCTTATCACACACTCTTGTAACCGACAAATGAAAGAGATAAATGTACACCCATTTGTTAATTCGTTCATGATACAGATAACCTTCATCGGACATCCTTAAATTCTTTTACTGTACTCGGCTAAACAACTCGGGAAAAAAATTATTAAAAACTGACAAAAGTGTATTTAAGCGCAGTGTCTCATAGACTTGGCGCGCGGCCGGAAAGGTTATAATGATTTTATCACGACGTATCTGATTTTCTTATTCTTAATCATTTTAGCATTATCCTCGTATTACTAATGAAGACCTAATCAAAGAAATATATATTTAGAGAAAAAAGTTCTCATTATTTGCAAAGTAACTGCAATAAGAGAGATGTTAAATAAAGGTTACAGGGTAATTTAAAGTTTTACCGTTTAATCTCAATTAGTAATAATATCGTACCGAACTAAATATCTCAATGATGATGATTTCAATGAAACTAGGTAAATATAACACATTAATCTTACAAGTATAAAATTGATCTAATTACACAAAATCAATTTAGGTACATTCTAATCATTAACTCTATCCCAAGATAATTATTAATTTAATTAACAAATACAGTCGTCAATTCTACTTTGATCATGACCATAACGTAGTCTCATTAGCGATTTTTCTCAATAAGATTCTTATCAATTCTTTTCTAGTTTTACAGTTGTGTAAGAATATCAAACTCTAGTGACAGAAGTTTTGGCAAAGACTTAATTAAAAGTGGACACTAAATACAGTGAAATATACGTCAAACATTTTTATAATCGATTTATCATTTTTGACATTAAAATCGATCGATATTTTTAATAACAAAATGCACTTCATAATTTAAATTAATGAGGTAAAATTATGTAATTATTCCTAATTCAGAGTAGTACACATATATAATTCAAACATTTAAATTCAAAGAGATCTAGGTGCCTATTAACCTTTTAAGTCATTTGGCCAAAATTGTTTTGCACGAAACAGTAACAAGCACGGTCAACTAACTGACGACGAATGGGCGATGATTATCCGGGCGACCGACAACTGGACGACGGGCAACTGACTATCGCCAACGGGGTCGTCCACCCTAGAAACAAATTAGAATAGTGGCCAATTATATTCAAACTGTATGTTAGGGTCTATCAGAGTTTCAATTTGGGTGTAACACTATGAAACAACATAATTCAGAAACTATGATACATCATATCATGGGGGTCAACAGCCTCCACATTACGTTCCTTCGCCTGAGGATTTGTTTTCTCTGCTCCAGTCTGGTTGAACATCCCTTATGTAAAGAAGATCGATGCACAGCTACATAACACCATGAGGATAGGCGCGATCAAGACAACACGTACAAAAAATCTCTAGAGGAGAATTTTAAAATCACTCTGATGCTGGGATACGAGAATGGTTCCCAGATACACAACAGCAACAATCCGATATGCCACGCGTCACTGAAAAACCTACCCCGCAAAACATGGGTCACTCTCAACAGAATAAGGACCAATCATGGCAAATGTGGACACTCCCTTCATAAGTGTGTGTGTATATACTAGTGCTGTCAAGAACCGAAAAAATTTGGAACCGGGTACCCGGTTCCAAAACTATCCGGGTACCCGGATACCCGGGTAGTGGAACCGATTTTCGGTTCCGAGTAGTGGAACCGATTTTCGGTTCCGGTTCCGAGTAATGGAACCGATCTTCGGTTCCGGTTCCGAGTAATGGAATCGATCTTCGGTTCCGAATAGTGGAACATAACACAAAAGTAAATTCATTTTTCTCCTGAAAATAGATTTATGTTGTTGAATTTAATTCAAATAATCATATTTTCTTCCACATTTCTTTTACGGGGCACATTATGAATGTCTATCTATGTTAACCTACCGGGCGTCGTAACTCGTTACAATGTCGTAAATAAATCGGCGAAACTTAGTTTTTTTTTTAGAGTTAGTTTAAATAAATATCTGTTCGTTCAGAAATAGGTTTCCTTTCCCAAAAAAATTGTATTTGTTTAAAAATATTGTTAAACAATTACGGTTTACAATACAGGGTTCCAGCTAAGTTTCTAAGGAGTGTAAAGGCTGGTTTAAGCCTTTGATCAACAGCAGGACTTGTCTAAAGCTTTGTTAAGACTTTCTACAGCCACAAGAAGGCAGCAATAGTTTAGTTAAAGTCGCGAATATTAGATACATTAAAATTAAATTCATTTACATTGTAAAGTTAGGGTAAAATATAATTAATGTTTTGCCGAGGATATGATCGTGTCACATGTCAGTTTAAATTTAAATTATTGTCCAATTTTTTAAATGTAGGTACAGAAACAATCCTTAAAGTAGCTTTAATCACTTTAAAAATATGGTGTCGTGGCCGTGTGCCTGAGTGTCTGTTCGCGAATCTGAGGACCCGGGTTCGATCCCGACCGACGTCAAAAATTTCATCGCATTTTAATGGCACAAAATTGACCCCTGTGGCGCACTCTCCACGCCAGCAATGAGTGCCCGTGAGGTGACGCCTGATAAGCGCCCGCACGGTACAAATATTCCATCATTACCGATATCTGTTCAAAACAGATTGGCACACCCAGCAATGGGTAATATGCCGTGATGAAATATTTATTTTAATTATTTAAAAATATGAATAATGCATGACTGCCTGGGAGACAATTAATCGGAAGCGATGTCTTAAAGCAGACTATATTAGCCTCCCCTAAGTGAGGGATGTATTGGTAAATGGGGAAATATATTTGTAAAAAAAATATATACTTAAATTTATAAAATTTCATAGGTACATATAAAAGCCTAAAATAGTAAAATTGAAAAGTTTCGGATTATATTTTAATACAGTTTTTCATTAATAATTGTTATGGAATTGCAAGTAAAGTATCACTTCCGATTTATCTAGTTAAGTCAAAATGTAATATGTTGTTCCCCTTGATATAAAAGTTTTAAATAGTAAAATTGTATAGTTTTGGATTATATTTTAATATAGTTCTTCATTAAAAACTGTTATGGGCTTCAAGTAAAGTCTCACTTTCGGTTTATCAATTTTAGTCAAAGTGTAATATGTTGTTCCCCTTAATATAAAAGTCTTAAATACTAAAATTGAAAAGTTTTGGATTATATTTTAATATAGTTCTTCATTAAAAACTGTTATGGGTTTCAAGTAAAGTATCACTTCCGGTTTATCTATTTTAGTCAAAATCTAATATGTTGTTTCCCTTGATATAAAAGTCTTAAATAGTAAAATTTAAAAATTTTGGATTATATTTTAATACAGTTTTTCATTAAAAACTTTTATGGTCTTCAAGTAAAGTATCACTTCCGGTGTATCAATTTTAGTCAAAATCTAATATATTGTTCCCCTTGATATAATAGTCTTAAATACTAAAATTGAAAAGTTTTGGATCATTTTAATACAGTTCTTCATTAAAAACTGTTATGGGCTTCAAGTAAAGTGTCACTTCCGGTTTATCAAGTTAAGTCAAAATATAATATGTTGTTCCCCTTGATATAAAAGTCCTAAATACTAAAATTTGAAAAAAAATAGATTATATTTTAATACAGTTCTTCATGAAAAACTGTTATGAGCGTCAAGTAAAGTACCACTTCCGGTTTGTCAATTTTAGTCAAAATATAATATGTTGTTTCCCTTGATATAAAAGTCCTAAATACTAAAATTGAAAGGTTTTAGATTATATTTTAATATAGTTCTTCATGAAAAACTGTTATGAACTTCAAGTAAAGTATCACTTCCGGTTTGTCACTTTCAGTTAAAATCTAATATATTGTTCTCCTTGATATAAAAGTCCTAAATACTAAAATAGAAAATTTTTAGATTATATTTTAATACAGTTCTTCTTGATAAACTGTTACGGGCTTCAAGTAAACTACCACTTCCGGTTTGTCAATTTCAGTCAAAATGTAATATGTTGTTCTCCTTGATATACAAGTCCTATATAATAAAATTGAAAATTTTTAGATTATATTTTAATATAATTCTTGATGAAAAACTGTTATGGGCTTCAAGTAAAGTATCACTTCCGGTTTATAGATTTTACTCAAAATCTAATATATTGTTCCCATTGATGCAAAAGTCTTAAATACTAAAATTGAAAGGTTTTAGATTATATTTTAATATAGTTCTTCATGAAAAACTGTTATGGGCTTCAAGTAAAGTACCACTTCCGGTTTGTCAATTTCAGTCAAAATATAATAAGTTGTTTCCCTTGATATAAAAGTCCTAAATACTAAAATTGAAAAAAATTAGATTATATTTTAATACATTTCTTCATGAAAAATGTTATGGGCTTCAAGTAAAGTATCACTTCCGGTTTGTCAATTTTCCGAAATATTAATTTTTTATAGTTTTCCTACAAAAATACACTATATCCCGGACTACAATTACTTGTCACCGAGATATGCTGCGGACTTAACACTGTTTCCCAACAAAAATTACAGTAAAAAGAAGAGTCCATTGAAATGAAATAGTTCGTAATTTCGCTCTCTGTCTTACGAAAAATAAATATTTGCGAGTAAGTGTACAATCCTGTTCGTTGTTATTCTATGACATGTTGTCTCTGTCTTACAACATATTTATCTTATACATTGTAAGACAGAGACAACATGTCAAAGAATAACAACGATCAAGATTGTACACTTACTCGCAAATATTTATTTTTTGTAAGACAGAGACCGAAATATATAACTATTTCATTTTAATGGACTCTTCTTTTTACTGTAATTTTTGTTGGGAAACATAGTGTTAAGTCCGCAGCATAACTCGGTGACAAAGAATTGTAGTCAAGGATATAGTGTATTTTTGTAGGAAAACTATAAAAAATTAATATTTCGGGAACGGCAAAAGACATCTATATATTTTTTTCTATTTCGGTGTTCTTATGTTTCTATAAACGCACTGTTTTGTACTGAAAACACGACGTTTAGAAGATCTATAAGCGTACTATTTTTGGCGCCTTTCATGTTCTAGAGTTGGTAGTCATGCTTTCATAACTGACAGATGACAGGTAACCTCAAAATGGTAAGTTGTTGATAATATTTCAACATATTACTTTTAATTATGGATTTTTATACTTTCTTTAGGTGATAGGACTAGAAAGAAATATAATATTAATTTCACAACCAGAATCAGACCTTGAATCATAAATACAATACACCTTGCAATACACTAATTAATCAATAGTTGACAAAATATGAAATTTCAATTGTTAGCGAGAAGCGTTACCAACATAAACATAACTAATAAAAAAATACCTATTCATAATTTGACGTCGCAATTTAAATAAATTTAATCGTAAAATTACCTCAATAGAAAAAATAGTATAAAAAACACGTATCATAAGGCCTGTTGACGCACTCGTCCTTTGTAAAACTCGCCTAGCGGCTCGTTTTCCAAACTTGGACTCGTACGTTAACAGATTGCCTTATGATACTTGTGTTTTAATGTACTAGTTTCAAATATAAACACAAAAAGATTAACCAAATGGAACATCTTATATTTTGACTGAAATTGACAAACCGGAAATGGTACTTTACTTAAAGCCCGTAACAGTTTTTCATGAAGAACTGTATTAAAATATAATCTAAAAATTTTCAATTTTAGTATTTAGGATTTTTATATCAAAGGGAAAAACATATTATATTTTGACTGAAATTGACAAACCGGAAGTGGTACTTTACTTAAAGCCCGTAACAGTTTTTCATGAAGAACTGCATTAAAATATAATCTAAAAATTTTCAATTTTAGTATTTAGGACTTTTATATCAAAGGGAACAACATATTATATTTTGACTGAAATTGACAAACCGGAAGTGGTACTTTACTTGAAGCCCGTAACAGTTTTTCATGAAGAACTGTATTAAAATATAATCTAAAAATTTTCAATTTTAGTATTTAGGATTTTTATATCAAAGGGAACAACCTATTAGTTTTTGACTGAAATTGACAAACCGGAAGTGATCCTTTACTTGAAGCCCATAACAGTTTTTCATGTAGAGCTGTATTAAAATATAATCTAAAAAAATTCAATTTTAGTATTTAGGACTTTTATATCAAGGAGAACAACATATTACATTTTGACTGAAATTGACAAACCGGAAGTGGTAGTTTACTTGAAGCCCGTAACAGTTTATCAAGAAGAACTGTATTAAAATATAATCTAAAAATTTTCAATTTTAGTATTTAGGACTTTTATATCAAGGGGAACAATATATTTGATGTTAACTGAAATTGACAAACCGTAAGTGATACTTTACTTGAAGCCCGTAACAGTTTTTCAAGAAGAACTGTATTATAATATAATCTAAAAATTTTCAATTTTAGTATTTAGGACTTTTATATCAAGGGGAACAATATATTAGATTTTAACTGAAATTGACAAACCGGAAGTGATACTTTACTTGAAGTTCATAACAGTTTTTCATGAAGAACTATATTAAAATATAATCTAAAAATTTTCAATTTTAGTATTTAAGACTTTTATATCAAGGGGAACAACATATTATATTTTGACTGAAATTGATAAACCGGAAGTGATACTTTACTTGAAGCCTATAACAGTTTTTAATATACTCGTATATACAGGATGTTCGAAAAATAGAGGTCACGGATTTAAAGGTGGATAATACATCTCAAAACAATAAAAAAAGTCCATGTCCATATAATCATATATCCGGAAATGCCTAGTTTCAGAGCTATAGTGATTTTAATATTTTATTTCTGACATATACAACTCATACTTTTCACATTACAATAAAATCATAGTGGCAGTTTACAATGAAAAACAAATGATGATAGTCTTCTTTGTCATAATTGACTGTTTTCCATGGTAAACGGTCACAATGTTTTTAGTGTAATGTTCAAAATATGAGTTGTATGTGATAAAATATTAAAATCGCTATAGATCTGAAACTAGGCATTTCCGGATATATGTTTATATGAACTTTTTTTTATTGTTTTGAGATGTATTATCCACCCTCTATTTTTTAAACACCCTGTATATGTGTATATGTGTGTGTGTGTGTGTGAATGTTGGAAGGAACTATACTATACTTATTTTCTCAATCGGACATTACTGGGAATAGTTGAAAAGGTTTTGGAAACAATTGAACATCCAGAAGTAGTAGATTCTTAAAAAAATCTTCTAAATATTATTTTTTGAAAAAAAATATTCTTGCAATTATTAAAGAAGATTAAATTCTCTAGCTGATACATTTAAATATTTTATTATATATTTTATTGATTTGGAGATAAAAGAATATAATATATAAAATAATCTTGGTCTGTTGCAATAAATATCACAGTTCAAATAAAGCAATGGAAACCAAATGAAAAATTAAAATGTCTGTAACTGACAGATAAATGTCAGTGTAAGAAATCCGAAGAAATTACTGAAGACTTTTTCTGTGAAGTACATACATATATTATTTCTTATTGTATTAACAGTTAAATATTTAAAATTATAGATATATTACATACGTTTCAGAAATACTGTCAATCCCGACAATGAATTGGAAACATCTCGAAAAATTAGAAGAGTAGGACAAATTTTCTTTATAGAATGTGTGTAAAATTAAAAATTCTAAATATAAAGAACAGGTATAAGTAGAATTTTTGGTGTATAGTGTAGGTATACAAGAAATGTTAAATACAATACTTATGTAACCAAAAACGGAAGTAGCGAGAGGTATTATGCTGACCACAACAGATTTTTATTTTATATTTTACTGATAAAAGCAAAGTGTACAAATAATTCCAATGCTATATTAATTATAAAATTATTTTATTCGTGTTAAAATTACTTGATAATTTAAAAACCAACATTTTATAGTTCTTATCAAATCATGTCCTATTTTGCAAACATTTTGTAACGCTTACGAGTGCAAGTGTGAATGTAATATGATCGGAACATAATTTAATTACAAAATTTAGCTTAGTTCGAGTAGTTTCAGCTAAACACAACTACCTACAATCAAATGATCTGTTATCTTTACACTTACAACCTCACATGTGTCTGGGTTTGAAACGTAAATGTGAAGTAAATTTAAATCAACACGTTGTGACTTGACTGCAATCTATATTGGTATTCAAGTGTTGCGTAAGCGTACCTAATGTTATAATTAATTTGTAATTAATAGCTTATCTCATATACAATCCAGTTCGCAATACGAGTTCACTGGTGTCACAATTAGATAGCTATAACAACATATCATAGGCTGCCTGCCCGTGGTTCACTCAACTCGCATATTAAACAGGTTCAAATCACATCAATAATCACATATAGATCGAAATATTGATTATACATTTCGCAATCGAATATTTATATTTGGAACTAGGCAGTGAGAGCATTGTACACATTTTCATCAGTGAACTTCATACGCCCGTCAAATTGAATGATACTTTCATATTAATTCCACAAATGGTAATCATAAATTATAGTACTTCTATCGAATTTATTAGCCTCATAATAGATTATAGGATACAAATAAAGAGCTTTTAGTCAAAACAACCGTAGTCCATTTTTTACCTTCCGTCACCTATAGGTAAGGAAGGTATAGTTGGAGGAAGAAATATTTGGAACTCATTATAGATTCTGCCAATTGGTCGCTATAAAGTTTTATGGACTTTGCGGTAATAGTACTCGGAGCCAGGTAGAGTTTTCTGTCCTGGGCCGTACCCGAAATTTGCATTCAAGATGTACTTTTAAATCTGTATTAAAATAATAATTCGTTTTAAGTGTATTTCTTCTAACGTCAATTTGTAAAGTAAAAAGATATTAAAATATTATAAGATGTTTCCTACTTCTGTACTTTTAAATCTGTATTCAAATAACAATGCGTTTAAAATACACTTTTTCTAACATCATTATTAAATACGGCCCATTTCTTACCCTAAAATTGATGCCTTCAAGTTCGAATAATTTATGAGTCCTGACCACAAACAAACCCAACCGTCCATAAAAGATTGTAAACCCTGCATAAGTCAGTTCCAAATATTTCTTCCTTCAACTATATTGTCTTTGGTCAAAAAAATCTATGGTGAGTTTTTGATGAATAAGCACGTTTTAGAGTCCCCACAATACGAATTTACTTGTTTTACGATGATGTCTGTATGTGTATGTGTGTGTATGTATGAATGAATGTATGTATGTATATGTGTGTGTGTGTGTGTGACAAAAAATTCTCCTTCGATAACTCCAATACTACAATTCCAAAAGTTATAATTCTTTTAGATTCCTGTTTCGTACATCCATATGAACAGTTGATTAGATTTTGGTTATGATTGGTTAACCGGAAGTATTCTAATTTGAAGATTTTAACAGTATTTTTTGAAAAAACGCTGTTAGATATCATATTTTGACCTCTTATTATAAATAAAAGAACATGTTATTCTCTATTCGATTTAATTATATTTTTCTTCATATTCAATGAATTTACAGATAAAGAATTATAAAGAAATAACTTGCAATCTAATGCTACTAAAAGCTGCACCATGGAAACAGTATATTCAAATATTACTAATTGACAGATGTCAGTGTCAAATAAAATTTATAATATTTTTGTGAAAAGATTTTACTGGAACAAAGGTAATACAACAGATTATAGCCATAAGCCAATTCAGTATATTATTATGTTATGTTATAAATATAATGCTATATATGTTTTTATTCCTAGTTTTTATATTAAAAGAAACATACTGTTCTTTTTAGGAGTAGTTCAGTTCAGTTCAGTACGAGGTAAGATCAGTTCATTTCTCCCCTAAAAAGAAAACGCCCATAGAATAGTTTGAATAGTTTGACGGAAGGTCTTGTGCTGGCCACATCAGATTTTTTTAATTTGAGTAATCAAAGAATAAACTTTGTAGCTTCATTACTTTTATAGATTTTTGGGATTTATTTAACATTGGTGGGCAAAATAATTAGAAATTTGTAAGACCGTTGTGATTAAAATTTTTTTTTTGAGAAACATCTTTACCAAGCTGTTTGGCATCCTTGAAAGTACAGGGTGTCCGCTACAAGCGTGCCATCATTGCTAACTTTCTTATTTGAAGAGACAGAAGAAAGACGATTAAATCGACAAAGTTAGGCGATATTTTACGACAAATTTAACGGTGAGAAATGCAAAATAATTCAACATCAAATACGCCACTTATTCAACAAAATAATATTTTTTGAAAGGGAATGCCATATTGTAAGTGGTATCACTTAAAATATTTTTTATGTGAATATAAAAGTTCATTATCACTATGCCTCTATAATTAAAAACAAAAGAGTTATTTCAAGTTTTAATTTAAATATTTAATCGATGTGATTTGTATTGAATGATAAGGTTCAATTTCATAAATAACACATTGGATTTCGGTCAAGAGCTCGGGAATTATAGAAAACCTGACAAAAAGAAGTCGTAACATCAAATCACAAGATCTTGGTGGCTAATTGATGTCGAAATTTATGGAAATGATACGACTTTAAAACGGTTGATACAAAATAAAATGTTTCCCGTACAGCATCAGAGGTCGCGCCATCCTGCTAGAACCACATCACTGAAATCGATACCAACCAATTGATGCCAGAAGAACCCCGGCATCATGTTGCGGTCTTGAGCACCATACAGCTTATTTTCAAATTGAGTTTTTACAATAATAATAATAACGCTTTGTTCTTTTATGAACAATGACAGATTACAAATGTTAAAGTTTCAGAGAGATACTATCAAAATAAATTAAATATGGCGCCAGATTTAAAATACAGCGCTCTTATTGGGACATCTTTACAATGTACATAAAAATGGTAAATATAAGAAGAACTGGGATAACATAATAGAAAAATAATGAGGAAGAACAAAAATTCTTAAAGGGAATACAAGAAAATGAAAAGACGTCAATAACGAAATGGAAATTCTTACAAAGATAAAAAGAAGGCTCTAAAATTTGCGAAAGAAGTACAAGAATTTATAATAAGCATTTTTGTCCTAATTTATAAACATGAAAAATTATAACAAATTGGAAATGTGTAGAACAAGACAGTCAACAATTATATATTTAAACTAACCAAATAAAATGTCAGTAGGTGTCTAGGTATCTCAAATTTTAATTATTGCAAATATTAGTCCTTCTAAAATGCGGTCAAAGCTATTATTGTTATTAAAATCTAAATGATATAATTGATTTGAAAAAAAATATTTTAAATCCACCGACCGTCGAATTACACCTGATAGTAGCTAGTAAAAGTAAAGGTTACTCTATGTCGGATACATTTTACTTTCATTACTCCAAATTCATTTATCAGCAACAAAACATGAATCGAGTACCGAATAATTGGTCTAGTTAAAATGATCCTTTTACGGATTGGTAAGGTCAGTCCTCATACAGAGACACACAAATTACAATCATGTCCACATTTACATATCAGAAGCATTCATCACTAATACACGTACGTGTGTACACCCATACACAACACAAGCGTTAATGCACTAGAACAGAAGTTTATTACATGGGCGTCCTATGGAGAAAATACATAATGTTTAAAATATAATAAATTAATACGAGTGTCGTGCTAGAATTATTCTTTTATTTTAAATATGTATATTGAAAGTAGTTCCCTTCAACAATAATATACAGCACTAATCTTTCCTTCCATTTCTTAAAAATTTTCTTGCAAAAGATTCTAAATTTCCAGTAAAATTATTTCATAAAAAAACTATTCAAATTGCACTTGACACTGACATCTTCTTCTTCTTTAACTTTTCCCATTCGTTAGGGGTCGCTATTTTTGCGTGTCGTTATCATTCAGTTCCTTTTCTCTCAAATCTTCCGCAATACAGTCCTTCCATCTTATCTTTGGTCTTCCTCTGTTTCTTCAACATCCTATTACTAAACCATTCTTGTTCCAAAATAATTCTTCATTTCTCCTCATGACATGTTCAAACCAATGTAATCATATTTCTTGTATCTTTCTAGAAACTTGTAATACTAGAGTTATTTTATTACCGTATCTTTCCGTGTTTTCCCCAACATCTACTTCAACATCCTCATCTCTGCCACATTAATTTACTTTTTATTGATACTGACATCTGTCAATTTGAATTATATGAATATATTAATAGTTTCCATGTTTAGCATAGCTGGCTGAATTATATAATTTAATTTCTTTAAAATTCTTTAACTCTGTATCTATTGAATATGAAGTATAAAATGTAATCAAATCGTATAGAGAATAATATATTCTTTAAGTTATAATAACGTTAAATGTCAATAAATCAAATTTAACTGTTAAATCTTCAAATGAGGGTACTTCCGGTTCACCAATTATAACCAAAATCTAATCACTTGTTCTTCTGTATGTAAACTTGAGGAATACGAAATAATTATAATTTTTGGAATCGTGGTATTGAAGTTATGGGATCCGGAACTTTTGTCACACACACACAGACACACATACATACAGACATCATCGTAAAAATGGTAAAATCGTATTATAGGGACCCTAAAACATGCTTATACACTAAAAACTCATCATTGAATTTTTTGACCAAAGACAATACCTTCCGTCACCTTTAGGTAAGGAAGGTATTGTGAGATAATATGTTTGACACATTTCGTGTAAAATGGATATAAAAGAAGAAGAATTTATTCCGCATGATATTAAAGGAGCAGCGAATAGAGCAACTTTCGACTTATTACCAACAAAGTCGAGGCAGCAGTATGAGATCGCGTACAATCATTTTAAAAGGACGAAGTTCTAACAGCTCGAACTGAAGTTCTTGAAGCAATAAGTTTTCAATATTCGAAGAAAATGCGAATGGTTATTTCATTTCACTAGGTTTGATGGTGTATCAAACCTAATTACCAATACTTTGAATAATGTAGTAAATATTCGAAATCAATTCAAAATGTAACAACACGAAAAATCTGGACTAAAATTTGGAATTATGCATGACCGTAATTCAATGCGACTGCACTTGACAATGGTTCAATGCATTGTGTTTTTATTTACAATTATTGCTTTTGTTCGTTGTTTTATCGACTGTATTGTTGAAATTTAAATTATTTTTACAATGTCTTACTACATTTTTATTTTATAATGGTTTATAAAAGGGTTAGCAACTGTGATCCATTCAGTCATTTTTCAAATAATAGAATCTCCGAAACAGTACCTATAATAATATGTACTTTAATTAAAAATATTTCTCTTCTACGCTTATGTATTGAGACTAAAAACGCTAGAGAAGACAATAATACATAGATGAATGAATATTAGTGAGGAGAAAGCATTCGCAGCTAATTTGTATAACGCTGACTGATGCTTATAGGTACATACTAGTGTTAGTGACAAAGACATCATGTCAGATAGGATCTGTGAATATGTTTTTTAATGGCTAGAATCAATTATATTATTTGTGATTCCGGCGTAGCATGTTAAATGTTTGAAAATTGATTGATTTGTTTTCATTTGGTTTGGAATGTGAGAGAACCAGTGATATTCCTTCGAAAATAGATCAAAACATATTTTTGTACTCATGTATTAATTTTTCCGCGTATTTCCTTTAATTTGAAACATAGATTCCTAACGTATCCGAATTACAAAACTAGCAAGTGTTAAATTTAATATACACATTATGTACAAAATTGCGTTAATAGCCACATCCTGTTTATATTTTACACAAAGCTATTTATATGTTAAACACGATAAGGATTACCAAGTTTTTTTTCATTATTACCTCGCTAAGAGAGGTATTGGTTTCTTGCTAAAAATCGCATATACAGATTGTAAGGATTAAGGACGTTTTAGGGTCCCTACTTTTAACAATGTTGTCTACATGAGTGTGTGTGTGTGTATGTGTGTACGTATGTACGTGTGTATGTGTGTACGTGTGTACGTGTGTATGTGTGTGTGTGTGTGTGTATGTGTGTGTGTGGGACGTTGGAAGGACGACTTCTCAAAAACTATAATGCTTAATATCATCATGACATCTATGTACATAATTACTAATTGTCATTCTGACACGGGCCCCCATATCTTTTTGTCAAGGCCAACAATGTCACATGACTGCTCGCGCCCTATACTTATGTGACCAAAAACGGAAGTGGCGAGAGGTATTGTGCTGACCACAACAGATTTTTACCTCTCGCTAAGAGAGGTATTGGATTCATGCTAAAAATCGCATATCCAGATTTTATTGAATAAGCACGATTTAAGGTCCAAAGAATCCGATTTTAACATTTTTACAATGATTTCTGTGTGTGTGTGTGGATGTGTGTGTGCGAGGTTGTTGGAGACACGATTTCTCAAATTGTATAAGACTAAAGACCTGTTTGACTACGGATTCCTCAATCTAACAGTAATGGGAAGAGTTGAATAGGTTCTGGTAACAATTGGACAACCGGAAGTGGTAGTTTCTAAAAAAAAAAATTCTAAATATTATTTTTTGAAAATTTGTTACTACAAATATTAAAGATAATTAAATTCTCAATCTGACACACTTAATTTTTTTATTATATCTCGTATAGGTTTGGAGATATAGTATATAATAATATAGAATAATCTGTTGTAATAAATCTCGCGTTGCCCGAAAAACATTTGCGATATTTAAATTTTTGTAATTGACATGTAAATGCAAAATGTCAGTGTCAGATTTTTCTGGGAGGTAAGAGTACATTTAATATATATTATTGCATTATTAATTAATTATATATTTAAATTACAGATATGTTAATATTACATATATCCTTAAGAAATACCGCTAATGAATTTGAAGAATTTTGAACATAATAGAATAATAGGATAAAATTTCTTATAGAACGAAAGAAGAAAAACAATTTCAATTATTTGTGTGTACTTATAGGGCGCGAGCAGACATGTGACTTTGACATAAATTTTCATTCAAAATTTCAAAATGTTCTGATGTTTATTTGTCATCCATTAGTATGGAATATACTTGCCGAGGAAAATAATCCACATGGATTTGGAAAATCATAATGATACTTGACACCTATGTATATTACTAGCTCTCATTCTGACTCGGGCCCCCACATCTGCTTGCTAAGACCAACAAAGTCACATAACTGCTCGCGCCCTATGCTACATAAAATGAAAATGGCGAGAGGTATTGTGCTGACCACAACAGATTTTTTAATATGTTAATCTGTACATAAAAATTTTATACCCGTATTTTGTATTTTCAGAAAAAAATATTAATGTTTGAATGATGGGAACCGAGAAATCGACGGCGCGTGTGACATCATCTACACCGAGAACATACGTTACTAGAGGCGTGGCTTTCGCGTTTAACCAATAGTATTTACAAGTGTCCATCACGTCACAAACATGGCTAATATTGAATTTAATGCGTTCGATTTAAATGTATTAAAGTTTCATTTTGATATTAGAGTAATAAAAATCAGAAAATTAACGATTATATTCACCTTAATATTACTTATACATGATGAACATAAATATCCAATAAGTATTTTTTTAAAAGCCCTAGACTTGGAAACCTCTATTCTGTTTCGTCATTGTTCGCTTTGTTTTCAAGAACAATTATTTTACTTTGTATTTCCTTAACCTTATTCCAGATAGTAATTTAGTCTATTATAAACAAGCTTCATAGAAAAACCCCGACTATAAAGGCAATTACAGTCTTTGAAGGTTGTAGACATGTTAAGGAACATTTTAATATAATACAAAATACGAAAAGTTGTAAGTACTGGAACTGTTTATAGCTCTTTCAACATGCAACCTGCTATGTTGACACATGTCTTTATGAGAGTGTTCCGAATTCTATCTGCGATCATAAAATTTTCATAAAATCGCCATAAAATTTAATGTCGATTAAAAAATTAACTAAATATCATTACAAAATTGAATACGATAAGTGAACTGTGTTAACAGCTGGTTTCAATAATTGCTTGTTATGGGTAAATGTATTTAAAACGACAACAAATTAGTAATATGCTTCATTCATGTAACAGGAACAACAGTATCTGACTTGTCATTAATTTTAAAACCGATTTTGTCATTGATAGATATATCCTTAATTATTACCGTACCAAACATATGTTCAGACTGACACATTTTATGTAATGTTATGTAATTTTACAGGGTAATTTTAGTACATTATTATAATCAATTAGATTTTCCTGTAATGTCATTAAAAACGATCTCTTAGAAAATACATAAAGATGTACATTATTCTTGTTATAAAAATAAACGTTTTTACTATTTAATTTTATTTGTAAACTATCATACAATAATGTTATAAATTACAAGAGGAGAGTGTCACAATTTTTGAAAATTTTATATATTAATAATAACTACATGAAAAATAAAACATTTTTTTACCTCTCGCTAAGAGTGGTATTGAATTCATGCTAAAAATCACATATCCGCATTTTATTGAATAAGCACGTTTTAAGGTCCCTAGAAAACAATTTTAACATTTTTACAAAGATATCTGTGTGTGTGTGTGTTTGTGTGTGTTTGTGTGTGTGTGTGTGTGTGTGTGTGTGTGTGTGTGTAGGATGTTGGAGGTACGATTTCTCAAAGTCTATACAACAAAAGACCTGTTTAACTACGGATTCCTCAATCTAACATTAATGAGAAGAGTTGAATATGTTTTGGTAACAATTGGACAACCGGAAGTGGTAGTTTCTTAAAAAAATTCTTCTTAATATTATTTCTTCAAAATTCATATTAATACAATAATAAAGGACTTTAAATTCTTAATCTGATACATTTAAAAAATTGTTTATACCTATCTTCTGTAGAGTTAGAGATATATTACATAATAATATAGAATAATCGGTTGTAATAAATCTCGCTGCCCAAACAACTCCATGGAAACCAGTTGAGATATTTAAATGTTTATAATTGACAGATAAATGCAAAATGTCAGTTTTATTAACATTACAGAAAGCTTTTTCTGGGAAGTGAATACATTTAAAATATCATATTGTTTATTAATTAAATATTTAAAATTATAGGTATATTAATATTACATATATCCTTAAGAAATACCGATAATACCGTCAGTGGATATAAAGAATTTTGAATATATTAGAACAATTTGAATTATTTGTATGTACAAGAAATGTTAAATTCGTTAATTACGACCCGGGTTCGATCCCAACCGACGCCTAAAATTGATCCCTATGGTGCACTTTCCACGACAGCAAAGAGTGACCGTGAGGTGACTCCTGGTAAGCGCCTACACGGTACAAATATTTCATCATTTACCGATATCTGCGTACAAAGCAGATTGGTACACCCAGCAATGGGTAATATACCGTGATGATATATTTATTTATGTAACATAAAATGGAAATGGCGAGAGATTTTTTATTTTTGCGAATATCTTCCAAGTGTGAAATAATGGTAGATTTTGGTTTTCACATTTTTAGGGCACTTTTTATGTTCTTTCAAATGGCGATGCTCATTTTTTTATCATTATTGGATTTCGAGTTAGGTCAGTCATACAATAAATTTTAATTTTAAAAATTAAAATCTCAATTATTAAAAAGAATTTTAATCTAATTTTTACTTATATTTTTCGAAATTCATGACCTTGAAAAACAAAATTAGAATGGCGGAAATTATCTTGCGTCAGTATTTTGTACAAAATTCCAAACTATTCCAAATAAAGTCCTATACTCGGCTAACTTAATTAAATTTATGACGAACTTCCTTCTTACTTTGTATACACTGTAAATTTGTGCAGCAGATAATAAAAATCATATTAATACTACATTAGCGTAGGTCATTGCTTCTTACTTCACTGAATAAAATAAAATATGTGTATGTGAACGTGCTGGTATGTTTAATGTATTAGGGTCAAATTTAGCGCACTCCGGTGTAATATGTTTTACAAAGTGGCCGTGAAATTTATATGCGAAAATAATAGAAAGGTTTTTATGCTTGATGTAAAATTCATTAATATTGCAATCGTTTGCGAAATTCATACAAAAACTTTGATGTATACGTTTAATAGAAATGATTAGATTTCGAAATTGGTAAAAATGAAAATAATTTATATATAAATCATTATTTATTTTACCTCAGCCAACTATTTATAAAAAAAAAATAGTAAATGACCATGTTTTATGGTTCCTAAAATCCAATTTTAACATTTTCACGATGATGTCTGTGTGTATGTGTGTATATGTGTGTATGTGAAATTTTTGAAATCTTGCATTTCTACCTTTTTCTAATATGGAAAGAAGCCATTAGATTTTGGTATAAAACACATAACCGAAAATGGTATTTTACTTGATTTAGCGTTTAATAAACTTGTAATTTAATTAATAATATTTCTGTGATTTTACACAACCCAAATAAATAAACGTTACATTAATAATGAACATGCTATTCAACGTTTCAGATACAAATTATAATTAATTCATTTTTACGTTACAAACATTCGTACAATACCAAAGAAAAAATACTGGTGGACAAATTAATATTGATAAGATCAGCATTATTCCGAATCTAAACAGGTCTCATTATTTCACTGACACATTCTCTACTTATTTCGCAAAATGTACTCGACAGGTTTGTTTGCAAAGCTGTGTGTTATGGAGTTCACATACCTGTTGGCTAAAGCATAATGTATTATTCTATGTCGAGGTATTTATCTGCCCCGATATCACATTTGATAAATCGTTTGTTGACTGTGGTAAATCAACGGGGTTTCAACCTCGCCAAATAAATCAACATACAAGAAATTTTTATTGTATATTTGCATAACTCTATCAATCATATGACAAAGCGTGAGCTATTAAAGAGTTAACCTATTTATTAAGAAGATAGATATAGTATGATATGTTTAGCCAAATAAAAAATGAATAAAGGAATGATAACTTATTTTTGCTCTAATATGTCCTAATAACATTTGTTATCTTAAATAGTTGGATTTGGTATACAACGGTGAAAATGTTATTTTATTTATCTATACTCTGGTTTCAGATTGTAGTGGTGGGCATAGCTCCATGAGCAGCAACATTTTGAAGGTAAAAAGGGTTCGAAGTTTTATATTGATAATATTACAATAATCTAAACATCTTCAGACACAAAATTTTAAAATGGAACCATAGGCACCGACTATGTGGGGGCTCCGAAGCTGCAAAAAAAATTAGGTAACAATCAAATTGATATCAATTAATTCTGAGATATAAACGTCGATATTCTCTGGACGCACGATAACCATTACGTTACAATAATCATAATTAAACACCGTATATCTCCAATAATCACCAGTACGAAAAATTTCCATTTTTTTTTAATCAACAGGTAAATTTACCAATAGTAAAATAAGGTAATTAACATAGTTATAAACAGATTTTTTATACTTTGTTGTATTTTTTTTTGGCAACTAGGTTGTATTTTAACTGTTACTAAATATTTTCAACAATTGTTTTTTTCTAGAAATTAAAATATCTCTAAAACTATGGTTTATCAAGTTTTAGCAAAAGTACCTTTTTGTGTATTTTGACATTGTATGTCATATTTTATTAGTAAAATTGAAATGTTAGGTAATAGATAGAAAAAATAATGCTGAAAAACTTTGATGGCTTCCCCATATGAAACGCCTCTGGTTGATATACTAAGATCTAAACTCTAAACCGTCACAATGATTCAGATTATTTTTCTTGGTTTTGAAAATCTCAATGGCTACTCTAATTAACCTGTTGTTTAGGTGTGTTGGTCTCGCTAGTATTTTTGTTTCTGAGAATTTTATACGATGAAATTCTTCCAGGGCATGCTCTGCAACTGAAGATTTTTCTGGCTGGTTCAATCTGATCGAACGCTGGTGTTCATTCAATCTGTTGAAATAGTTCTACCAGTCTGACCATGTAGACACATGGAGTCTGGTAAATCCCTGATGACTGAAGAGGGATGACGTCTTTTACCTGTCTCAACATATGTCGAATTTTAACATATGGAGAAAACGAAATCTTCATGTTCTTTTTACGAGGAATTCTACCAATCTTGTCCGTGACATTTTTGACGAGAAGTGAACCAAACAATACATCCCTTTCATTAGAATTGTTAATTGGTCTTTTCAGTTTCAGGCATTTTTCGATAGAGGATTAAACCATTCTTCATAAAAATATTCTTAATATCTTTCATCTCTTCTTCCAATTTCTCTGAATGACAAATTTCTGAAGCTCTTCTCATTAGGCATTTAATTGTACCATGTTTCTGGTAGAACTATTTCAACAAGATTGAATGAACACCAACGTTCGATCAGATTGAATTCGAAGAAACTAAAATACTAGCGAGACCAACACACCTAAACAACAGGTTAATTAGAGAAGCCATTGAGATTTTCAAAACCAAGAGTAATAATCTCAATCATTGTGACGGTTTAAATCTTAGTCGAGCATGGCTTCCTATATTAAATATGTTGTAATTTGTCACCATGGTTACTTGTTGCTAATGTTTTTGTTATTATTTATTTATATTGACGTATTTATTATTAATAAGTAACTGATTAATAAATAATCGCTTCTATTTTCGTAATAAAATATTTTTTTAAATATAAGCATTCCACTCATTTATGACAAAAGAACATTAATTTCATCATATCATTCCTCATTGTTGAATCCATTCGAAACATTTTCAAATATTTTACTATTTCATAACCTACACATATCTCTATTATTTTCATCAAGACTACATATGTGATTATTGTTAGAATATCACGTACAATGTATACCGTACGTGTGTATTAATATATCAAATGTTACAGTGAGCTATTTCGCCATAATAACACATACTTCGCACTAACATAATAGCTAGGGAGGAAAGAAAAATTGCCAGCAATTTAGTATTCCCGGGGGCAAACCACATACATTTATTTTCACACATACACACTCAAGTATGTAAAAAGATTTGTATATGTGCATTTAACTTAGTTTAACCGTATATTGCGACATATTAACTACAGAAGTGGTTTTAGGAAGAGTTCATATATTTAATGTATAACTATTATAATTAAGGTATCAACGGTGTTATAAGGACAATAATGCCTGAGGTTAACGGTGTACTTTCCGAGGGCCTCTGCTCCGAGGTGTGTACGTTGATCGAAAGTACTATTGTCCATTTAATTCACATGGTGCCTTCAACGTTTAATTTCTTACTATATTTTTTTAATATTCTACTGATTACGGATCAGAATGTTTCAATAAAATTTACGAAGTAGGTAGGTTATAAATGCTTCTGCTTCTTGACTATAGCAACAACTCATAATGCCCTTGGACAATATTTGTTACATAATTGCCCTGATAGTAGGGATATGTACATTGTATGTACATTGTTTCAGGATTTTCAACCCTACAGGTTATATCCCTAGGGTGGTCTCACACACAACATCTATTTAATTTTTTTTACGAAGTTCCTTGCGTAGATGTCATGTGTGTTGCCCACCCGAGCAAGCCCTTGTTACAACCACTAGCCGGTGCCAGATTAGTTTAGTGATTGCCAAGTTAATTGTATCCCAACTTGGAAAGGTAACGGGAGTAGATACCGATCAAGATCAGCCGAGAAAAATTCGACCTGACCCGGATTCGAACCCACGACCTCTGAGTCCAGAGGCTAGCACTCTACCACTGTGCTATCCCGCCGTCATAGTAGGGATATTATGATGATAATAATAATAATATACCGGTTGAACATTAATTTAGATTAATTTATTTATTCTATGTAAAATTGCTATCAGTATCTGTCGAATATGCACACTTTTTGATACATTTCATGTATACCTAAAAGTGGTGATACTATGGCGATGTCTTTACTTTTTTGTAAATTCTATACAGCATTTATCCATTCTTTCTATACTTTCAGCGTTTATCCATTTTACTTACAAGTAGTATTTTTTATCCTTTCTATATGTATAACGTTTATTTTTCTATACCTATTGCTAATCGATTTTTACCTCTCGCTAAGAGGAGTTTGTTTAACTACGTATTTCCCAATCGGAAATTCTGAAATGGTTTTGGTAACAATTGGACAACCGGAAGTAGCAGATTCTTTAAAAAAAATCTGATGTGGCCAGCACATAACCTCTCGCCGTATATTTTACCTGGCTGTATGCATAAAGCAAAGAATATTTTTATAAATACAAATAATATATTCATATAAATCTATGACGTATAAACTTCTTTATTATTCAATAATAGCATGTCTCAACATGAAGATATTTTACCATAAATTATGTTACAATAAATTGCAAAGTAGAGTTTATCATATATAAATATTAGGCTGGTAACTGCAATTTTCAATTCGAACAACGTTGTTTACTTTCTCTTCATATTCTTCTAGTAAAAACATTAATTTTGGGCGGTCTAAAATGTATATATGGATTGTGCATCTATTCTTACATATCTTCTTTTACATTTTATTTTTTCATACATGTTATATCTAAATAACACTAATTCCCTTTAATAAAGTGACGGATAGATTGCACTCCGATTATTCTTATATCGATGTGTAATTTTGTCAATATTTACAACTTACTTGAGAAGAATTTGATAGCTTTTTCGCAATTCAAAGTTACTCTAGTCTATAGTACTGGTGTACATTGTCCCATAATGTTTGAAACAAATTTAAGTCCTTCAACCTAGACTTGTCATCTCCATAATAGTCACAGATCGAGAACTAAGGGATTCTCCAAGTACATTTTTCTTTCATTACTCATTATTTCTGACACTGACATTTATCTGTCAGTTACAAATAATTTAAATTATCAACTATTTTTCATGGCATTCTTTCGGCTGTCAAATTTATTACAACAGATTATTTTATATATTATACTTCTTTTATCTCTAAATCTATGGAATATATAATAAAATATTTAAATGTATCAGATAGAGAATTTAATTTTCTTTAATATTACCACGAAAAATTTTCAAAAAATAATATTTAGAAGATTTTTTTTCAAGAATTTTCTACTTCCGGTTGTCCAATTATTACCAAAACCTTTTCAGATCTTCCCATGAATGTCCGATTGGGAAATACGTTGTTAAACAAATTTTAAGTCTTATAGTTTTTGAGTAACCGTCCTTCCAACATCCCACACACACACATCCACACACACACACACACACACACACACACACACACACACACACAGACATCATCGTAAAAATGTTAAAATCGGATTGTAGGGACCTTAAAACGTGCTTATTCAATGAAATCTGGATATGCGATTTTTAGCATGAATGCAATACCTCTCTTAGCGAGAGGTAAAAACAATCTTCTAAATCTTATTTTTTGAAAATTTATCTTAGTAATATTAAAGAAAATTATATTCTCAATCTGACACATTCAAAAAATTTATTATATCGTATAGGTTTGAAGATATTGTATTATTATGTTGTAAAGAAGTCTCGTTGCCCGAAAAACAGTTGAGATATTTAAATGTTTGTAATTGACAGATAAATGCAAAATGTCAGTGTCAAAAATCAGATTTTTCTGGGAGGCACGAGTACCTACATTTAATTTATGTTATTGTATTATTAATTAAATATGTATTTAAATTATAGGTATGTTAATATTACATATATCCTTAAGAAGTACCACTAATACTGTCAATGAATTTCAAGAATTTTGAAAATATTAAAATAGTAGGACAAAATTTCTCAAAGAACGAAAGAAGAAATACAATTTCAATTATTTGTGTGTACAAGAAATGCTAAATTCGTTACTTATAGGGCGCGAGCAGTCATGTGACTTTATTGGCCTTGGCAAGCAGATGAGGATCCGTGTTAGAATGACGGTTAGTAATTATTTGCATAGATGTCACAATTGTCATACGTCGTAATTTTTCATTCAAAATTTCAAAATATTCTGATCTTTATTTGTCATCAATATTATGGAATATACTTGTCGAGGTAAATAATCCACATGGATTTGGAAAATCATAATGTTTTGAATGAAAACTTATGATACTTGACACCTATGTACATTATTACTAGCTGTCATTTCGACACGGGCTAAGGTTAACAAAGTAACATAACTGCTCGCGCCCTGTGCAACATAAAATGAAAATGGTGAGAGATATTGTGCTGGCCACAACAGATTTTTTTATATAGCATACTTTAGTATATGTAATTTTAATATAGCATTTACTACAACGGATTAGATTTCTTATGTACATATTCCGCAAAGGAATTACACTCACTCATTCTACCTAATACACTATTTGTTCTCTATCAGTTAGTTCTAATCTGAATTGGTTTAATTCCGGCTCTGATCATATCAAGATCAGAGCAGTCACAGCAGCAACTCTGTAAGCTGGCGGTAGATACTGTGTGTAATTACTTATTTATAAATATAAATTAGAACATTGTACGCGGCTGCGGCTGCACACCAGGCGAACGGCCGCAAGACAGCAAACCGACATTGCGTAACCCGCACGCACATATGTATGTGTACCACTATTTCTCTTATATTTAATACACATTCATTAATCACCCAGCGCCCAGTAAGTGCATATATGATGGCCACTGAACGCAATATAAATAATTATTATTATTAACTTATGTTTCATTAGTGTTGATGCAGATAACCATTTTATAATAGTACATATAAGGAAAAGAAGAGCATAATTTTTCTAGAGGTGCAATTTGAAGCCCAAGCGCTCAAGTAGAGGGCTACAAGACACTGAAAGAAAAAATAGCATTCTCTCCTGAGGTGCACATCATTCCAATAAATTAATAATTCATGTTTTATTTAAAACAAAAGATTGTAGACTTGTTATACATATTGAAAATCTTATAAAATAATGTAGCCTGCGTGCACCCGATGTGAGCTCGCGACCGACGCCGCTGGTCGAACGTTTCTAGAAAGAAACATTCATTTAATTTATTAAACATCGTACAAAAAAGTAACTGAATGTTTTGTACGAATGTATTTTGTGTACATGAATTGTAACAATCTGTAAGATCTTACTGTGAGTGTGATAATGTCCATGTTATTTTGTATGTATTACATTTTTGTTGTATAATTGTTGTAGACCCTGAAGAAGATGCAAGGGTGCACCGAAACGTTGGTATAATAAATGCTGTTTGACTGAACGAGTAATTGTTACACCTAATCCACATCACAGTCGAGAAATTACCCACAATTTATATTCTTAGTTTTAAATTAGTGTTTATAATTGTTTAATCAAAGTGTTAGTTATTTTATTATCTTTATCTTAATTATTTATCGTTTAATAAACTTTTATTTTTAATTAATAATATTTCATTGATTTTTACACTTTATCCAAATAATTAAACGTTACAATAAGATCCTCATTTAAAAAAATATTATGTTAGTGTTATGTCTCAAGAAATATTGAAAAAATCTAATTACACTACGTTATTCTATATAAAAAACCAGTATAAAAATTACGTAACATTTTTTTTCTATCTATGATAATAAGCTAGATATGCGTTATTTTCAAAATAAGTGAAAATAAGGTTTTAGCCAGTGGTTCAAAGCAAAAGACAATCGAAAATTCATGTGGCGCCCATTAAAGATGTTTTAAAAATTGGCCCATAAAGACCTATACTCTATTCCAGTTTAGAATGGACATAGGAGTAAAATAGGGCTCACGATCCAGTTTTTTATTGATATTTATATATATATATATATATATATATATATATATATATATATATATATATAAACCCGAACCAGAGCTGGGCAAATTACTTTCAAAAAGTAATTGAATACAATTACAATTACTTTAACCAAAATGTAATTAAATTACCAATTACTTTTGCATTGTAATTGACATTTTAATTACTTTTTCAATTACTTTACTAAAAAAATCTCGTACCTTACATGAAATAAAACAAAAAATAATACTACACTGTTTATAATGAAATACAACATAAATAAAAATAATAAGAGTAATAAAACAAATTTATAAAGAATTGCCAACTTTGTAAAATTTTGACGTAGTTGTAGCTACCTTTTTGGATTGAAATTATATGCAACTCGAAAGTTGAATAATTATTCCTTTTTAGAAGGTCGATGCACGAATATCTGTTTAGGGTAGGAAAACCTGCCTCACTCCCAGGCAGACACGAAAATGACCCTTCATATAGTGGGGAGCAAATGTTCTAAAGTGATTTGGAATTTCCGTAACATGAGTTACCTATATAAAGGCTGAGTCTGGGAAGATGCTCAGCCCCCTCCCCGCGGCCGCGACATTTCACTTCTTAATTATAAATAATAGAAAAAATACTCATATACAAGTTTTAATTTTTAAAAAATAGTAAGGTATTTATCTTTTGGTATTATGTATGTTAAAATAACTCTTATTGATAGTTCACGTCGGTATTATATTTATTGTTGTAAACTTGATTACCAATCCTCACATTTTCAAAAGTAATTGAGTACAATTACTTTTTTTTACAAAGTAATTAATTACAAATTACAATTTGAGAGAAAGTAATTTAATTAGTAATTAATTACAAAAGTAATTAATTACTGCCCAGCTCTGACCCGAACCAAGTTTCGAATAGTGAAAAATGTATAACAAAACATTTCAGTCAGTTGTTAAACGCCGTAAGAGCTAGTATTGTAGTCAATATAGAAGTCTAAACTGGAATTCTATATTATTATATATTATACCATTATACGTCTATAAGTAACTGTCTATTTACTAAAGAATAAAAAAATTATCAAATTTGGAATTTATGTGTTGTGGGTGTAAAACGGCCTGGCTCCGAAGCGTAGAGATGCCAATTGACCTTCTTTGAAAAGGACAATCCTTTTTTACATATCTTTTGTCCTTGTCCTTTTTTAAACATCAAAAGGACGCAATTTTGTCGTTTTTGCAGATTGATATTAATACTTTGTTTCTTATTACTTTAAGAAAAAAAGCTAAATGAAATAATCATTTCACATTTCATGTAATACCATGAATGAATAAATAAATATATAAAAAATCTGTTGTGGCCATCACAATACCTCTCGCCACTTCGTTTTGCTTACAAAAGTATTGTAGTTAACATTTCTTGTATACCTACACTCTACACCAAACATTCTACTTATATCTGTTCTTTATATTTAGATTTTTTAATTTTAAATTCATTCTATGAAGAAATTTAGTCCCACTCTTCTAATTTTTCGAGATGTTTACAATTCATTATCGGGATTGTATTTCTGAAGGTTATATGCAATATGCCTATAATTTTTTTTTTTTTTTTTTTATTTATTTATTTATGGTCTTTCAGCGTCTCAGGCTATTAAGACCGGTTTGTTATGTACATAGTTATTACATTTGATAAGTATATGGTATTATAATTTTAGTTACATTTGGTTATATTTTATTTGTTACATGTATTTCGTTAATATAATTATTATGTTTTCTTCTTTATCCGGATTGTTGGCTAGGGCTTGTTTTAGTGTGTTTGGTATTTTGTGGTTCTGTCTCGCTTGTGTATGTTGTGTGCATTCCAGTATAAGGTGTTTTACAGTCAGGGGTGTGTTGCAGCATATTGGTGTTTCTGTTTTTTCTAATATATGTTTGTGGGTGATTAGCGTGTGCCCAATTCTTAATCTTGTGAGTATTATTTGGTCTCTTCTTGATCTATTTGTTTGCCAGTTAGTTGTGTCATCTTTGATTTCTCGGAGTTTGTTATTTATTTCTTCTGTCCACTTTTCTTGCCATTTTCTTTTAATTTTCTGTTTTAATGTGCTTTTTGCGTCCCAGGATGGTATTGGTGTATCAGTTGGTGGAGTCTCGTTCGCCGCTTGTTTCGCTGCACGGTCTGCCTTTTCGTTCCCCTGTAGTCCGACGTGGGAAGGAATCCATATGAAGATTACGCTTTTTCCGCTGTGCTCTGCAGTGTGTAGTTTTTCATGTATTTCTTGGGTTATTATTTGGTCTTGTGGATATGTTTGCTTTATTTTGGAAAGGGCGCTAATGGAATCGCAGCATATTGCAGTGTTTGTGTTCGGTTCTATGTTGGTATTTATGTGGTTTAATGCCGTCTTTATTGCAATTAGTTCTGCAGTATAGGAACTGGTGTTGTTTGGTAGAGGGATTTTGATGGTTGTTTGCCCTTCGATTATGGCTGCTCCAGTCTTGTCTTCTATCTTGGAACCGTCCGTATATATGAAGTGGAAATTTTTGAGTTTGTTTTTAATTTGGCAAAATTCTGTTTGGTAGCCTATAATTTTAAATATTTAACTTTTAATACAATATATCCGGTTATCCAATTGGTACCAAAACCTTTTCAACTCTTCCCGTTAATGTCCGATTGCGAAATACGTAGTTATACAGATATTAAGTCTTATAGTTTTTGAGAAATCGTCCTTCCAAAACATTCACACACACACACACACACACAAACACACACACACACACACACACACACACACACACAGAGAGAGAGAGAGAGAGAGAGAGAGAGAGAGAGAGAGCAACCCTGCCGAAACGCCACCTATTCTTAACTGGAATAGAGTATAGTATACATCAATTTTCTGCTGCATACATAATAAAAAAAATCTCATAAGGATAAACAACTCGAATTTATTCCATTCTGTACTGTTCTGTTACCTTGCAGACACTCAGTTTTGCGGCATAAAAATTCACATACACATGTAAAACCAGAAAATCACATTAGGTGAATGTTAAGATTCACAGAATACAAGTATAAAATCATAACAAATAATACTGGATTCCTAGATTATTATTAAAACTGGTGAATGAGGAATGCAGCAATATAAAGAATACAAATTTGGTGCTGATCATTCTGTTGCAATTGCAAGCCTGTAATGTCTCATTGATTAGATAGGCCTACATTACATTGGTAGAAAGGCGGGGAATGTATTGCGATTGCGATTACTTGAGATATCTGAGCACGATCCGCTGCAGAATGCAGACCAAGCACTAAACTTCATCAATCATGCATTTATCTTAAACGAGTTTCACTTATTCCTACCGCACCGCACGTACGATATTATATAGTAAGTATTATCTTATAACGTAATATGTATCACGCATTATCTACATAGTGTGAAGGTGTTTTTTTACATAAATAAAATTATATAAATATAGCATTAAATATTCTATATATTCTATACACATTTTTGTTTTATAACATCATGTATGTAGAAGCAACTAAATATTTTCTACTTATTTTACATGAAGTTAAGGAAAACGTGTTCTATTACATCAATAAATTGATTACGACAATCAAATATAGTGAGTACATTACTTAAATGACCTACTAGGAATCCTCCATTTTATGTATATGATATAGGGGTAATTCATAGGGGTGAAACAAAATGACACCATATAGAGCAAATCATTTTGAGATACTGTCAGAATCGTCAGTTCACCCGCGATATAATACAAATAAATATATCATCATGGCATATTATCCATTGCTAGGTGTGTCAATCTGTTTAGTACAGAGATATCGGTAATGATAAAATATATTATTTTTACAATGATGTCTGTATGTATGTGTGTGCGTGTATGTGACGATCGTTTCGGATCGCATAACTCCAATAATCGTATTCCTCGAGTTTAGATCCATATGCAGACATGATTAGATTTTGGTTATAAT
This sequence comes from Harpalus rufipes, assembly GCA_951394225.1. NCBI lineage: Eukaryota > Metazoa > Arthropoda > Insecta > Coleoptera > Carabidae > Harpalus > Harpalus rufipes. The sequence goes on along the minus strand of OX596277.1, from coordinate 53,653,667 downwards.
TGGTCCACCGGAAGTACCCTCATTTGCAACTTGTAACAGTTTTTCTTGAAAAAAAAGCAGTTAAATATCATTTTTTGACATTTAATGTTATTATATTTTAATATATGAGGATGTTGAGATAGATATTGGAGAAGACACGGAAAGAGAGGGTAAGGATTTAAAGAGGAAAATGGCTCGAGTGATAGAAGTTTCTAGATAGATACAAGAAAGACGATTACATTGGTTTGAACATGTCATGAGGAGAGATGAAGAATATATTGGAACTGTGGTGTTTAATTTATGTGACATATTCGTACGTCTTCATTTTCTTATTTTCATAAATAAATTATTATTTAGGTATAAACAAAATATGTCTATTTGGGCAGCCCGTTGAAGTGGTTAAGAAACGCTGCCTTAAAGTAGAGGCCAACTATTTTTTGATATTCTGTTATTCTGTGTACGTAACATTTAGCGTAATGTTCCAGAATGCAGCATATGCATATTGGGAGGCAGTTACTCATATACAGCCAGTGTTTGTAAATCACTATAATTATAAAACGATTTCTTTTGGCGGCAGCAGTTACGTCTTATGTAGGCGTGCATTGCTGAAATGGCGAGACGACCTGTTCTTCCGGTTTCAGTTTCCGGAAATCTTTAAACTCTTTCGCAAAAGATCAACACTCCACCAGTTACTCCATATTTATTTGGAAATGAATAACACAAAAATATTTAAACAACATTCCGAAAATAAAAAATCTGATGTGGCCAGCACATAACCTCTCGCCGTATATTTTACCTGGCTGTATGCATAAAGCAAAGAATATTTTTATAAATACAAATAATATATTCATATAAATCTATGACGTATAAACTTCTTTATTATTCAATAATAGCATGTCTCAACATGAAGATATTTTACCATAAATTATGTTACAATAAATTACAAAGTAGAGTTTACCATATATAAATATTAGGCTGGTAACTGCAATTTTCAATTCGAACAACGTTGTTTACTTTCTCTTCATATTCTTCTAGTAAAAACATTAATTTTGGGCGGTCTAAAATGCATATATGGATTGTGCATCTATTCTTACATATCTTCTTTTACATTTTATTTTTTCATACATGTTATATCTAAATAACACTAATTCCCTTTAATAAAGTGACGGATAGATTGCACTCCGATTATTCTTATATCGATGTGTAATTTTGTCAATATTTACAACTTACTTGAGAAGAATTTGATAGCTTTTTCGCAATTCAAAGTTACTCTAGTCTATAGTACTGGTGTACATTGTCCCATAAAGTTTGAAACAAATTTAAGTCCTTCAACCTAAACTTGTCATCTCCATAATAGTCACAGATCAAGAACTAAGGGATTCTCCAAGTACATTTTTCTTTCATTACTCATTATTTCTGACACTGAAATTTATTTGTCAGTTACAAATAATTTAAATTATCAACTATTTTTCATGGCATTCTTTCGGCTGTCAAATTTATTACAACAGATTATTTTATATATTATACTTCTTTTATCTCTAAATCTATGGAATATATAATAAAATATTTAAATGTATCAGATAGAGACTTTAATTTTCTTTAATATTACCACGAAAAATTTTCAAAAAATAATATTTAGAAGATTTTTTTTCAAGAATCTTCTACTTCCGGTTGTCCAATTATTACCAAAACCTTTTCAGATCTTCCCATGAATGTCCGATTGGGAAATTCGTTGTTAAACAAATTTTAAGTCTTATAGTTTTTGAGTAACCGTCCTTCCAACATCCCACACACACACATCCACACACACACACACACACACACACACACACACACACACACACACACACACAGACATCATCGTAAAAATGTTAAAATCGGATTGTAGGGACCTTAAAACGTGCTTATTCAATAAAATCTGGATATGCGATTTTTAGCATGAATGCAATACCTCTTTTAGCGAGAGGTAAAAATGTGACATTATTTACTTAAAACTGTATTAATAAAATGGAGTTGATTCTTATAGAATTAAGTACTTACTTACAAATTTTTGTCATGCTTATGGAGCACTGAACTAAAATTTCAATGATTTATATTAATTTAAAAAATCTGATGTGGCCAGCACATAACCTCTCGCCGTATATTTTACCTGGCTGTATGCATAAAGCAAAGAATATTTTTATAAATACAAATAATATATTCATATAAATCTATGACGTATAAACTTCTTTATTATTCAATAATAGCATGTCTCAACATGAAGATATTTTACCATAAATTATGTTACAATAAATTACAAAGTAGAGTTTACCATATATAAATATTAGGCTGGTAACAGCAATTTTCAATTCGAACAACTTTGTTTACTTTCTCTTCATATTCTTCTAGTAAAAACATTAATTTTGGGCGGTCTAAAATGTATATATCTGGATTGTGCATCTATTCTTATATATCTTCTTTTACATTTTATTTTTTCATACTTGTTATATCTAAATAACCTTAATTCCCTTTAATAAAGTGACGGATAGATTGCACTCCGATTATTCTTATATCGATGTGTAATTTTGTCAATATTTACAACTTACTTGAGAAGAATTTGATAGCTTTTTCGCAGTGCAATGTTACTCTAGTCTACAGTGCTGGTGTACATTGTCCCATAATGTTTGAAACAAATTTAAGTCCTTCAACCTAGACTTGTCATCTCCATAATAGTCACAGATCAAGAATTAAGGGATTCTCCAAATACATTTTTCTTTCATTACTCATTATTTCTGACACTGACATTTATCTGTCAGTTACAAATAATTTAAATTTGCAACTATTTTTCATGGCATCCTTTCGGTTGTAAAATTAATTACAACATTATTTTATATATTATATTCCTTTTATCTCTAAATCTATAAAATATGTATAAAAATATTTAAATGTATCAGAAAGAGAATTTATTTTTCTTTAATATTATCAAGAAAAAATTTTCAAAAACTAATATTTAGAAGATTTTTTTTCAAGAATCTTCTACTTCCGGTTGTCCAATTGTTACCAAAACCTTTTCAGATCTTCCCATGAATGTCCGATTGGGAAATACGTTGTTAAACAAATTTTAAGTCTTATAGTTTTTGAGTAACCGTCCTTCCAACATCCCACACACACACATCCACACACACACACACACACAGACATCATCGTAAAAATGTTAAAATCGGATTGTAGGGACCTTAAAACGTGCTTATTCAATAAAATCTGGATATGCGATTTTTAGCATGAATCCAATACCTCTCTTAGCGAGAGGTAAAAACATGTTCTAACGTCATAGGAGCTAGTAAAAATTATAAAATTCGTAGGGAAAATCCCAGTAGACAAGATTTTATCAAAACGTATCTCTTTACACCCGAAACAGAACATTTTTTTGGCGTTCGCAATAACCAGTGGTGGTGCTCTGTGTTCATTTATTAAATGATAATATTTTAAGATATATTGGCGACCAGCAGGGCATTGAACCCGCCAAAAACTGGGTTCGGTTCAGGTTCAGGTTAATTTATTTTTTTGGTTTTGAGGTTTTGTTCCGCGTTCAGGTATTGGGTTCAGGTTCGGCTCAATCTAATGAAAATTGAATTAATGTTTTTTTAATAACAAATCTTTATTTAAAGTGTGAACACGAGCACAATTTTCACAAACAATCAACATAGGCAGCAACGCGGATGCTGAAGGCGTCGATAATCGGCTGTGTTACGATTACGCTTACGTTTCAAACTGAAAATGAACCTGTACCGGAGCTGAACCCGAATTTTAATACCCGGTTCGGTTCCAACTCGGGTTCAACTAAAAATATATATCTGAGGTTCAGTTCTGGGTTTAGGTTCACTAAAATGTTTGGTTTGGTTCCGGTTTTGGTTCGGTTCATGTTCGGATTCGATGATGAGTTTTTAGTGAATAAGCATGTTTTAGGGTCCCTATAATACGATTTTACCATTTTTACGATGATGTCTGTATGTATGTGTGTCTGTGTGTGTGACAAAAGTTCCGGATCCCATAACTTCAATACCACGATTCCAAAAATTATAATTTTTTCGTATTCCTCAAGTTTACATCCAGAAGAACAAGTGATTAGATTTTGGTTATAATTGGTGAACCGGAAGTAGCCTCATTTGAAGATTTAACAGTTAAATTTGATTTATTGACATTTAACGTTATTATAACTTAAAGAATATATTATTCTCTATACGATTTGATTACATTTTATACTTCATATTCAATTGATACAGAGTTAAAGAATTTTAAAGAAATTAAATTTTATAATTCAGCCAGCTATGCTAAACATGGAAACTACTAATATATATTCATATAATTGAAATTGACAGATGTCAGAATCAATAAAAAGTAAATTAATGTGGCAGAGATGAGAATGTTGAAGTAGATGTTGAGGAAACACGGAAAGATACGGTAAGAAAATAACTCTAGTGTTACAAGTTTCTAGAAAGATACAAGAAAGACGATTACATTGGTTTGAACATGTCATGAGGAGAAATGAAGAATTATATTTGAACAAGAATGAGTAGTTTATTAATAGAAGGTTGAGGAATCAGAGGAAGACCAAAGATAAGATGGAAGGACTGTATTGCGGAAGACTTGAGAGAAAATGAACTGAATGAGAACGACACGCAAAATAGGGACCCCTAACGAATTGGAAAAGCTAAAGAGGAAGAAGATGTCAAGTGCAATTTAAATAGTTTGTTTATGAAATAATTTTACTGGAAATTTAGAATCTTTTGCAAGAAAAATTATGTATGGAATTTATACATTATACACAGGATTGACGGAAGGTATTGTGCTGGCCACAACAGATTTTTTTTCTCGTACTCGTACGATTTTTGAGCCCCTTGTAAAATATTACGCCACACGCCTGGGCTTCTTAGTCTTCTGGGATAATACGTCTACGGCAATGTTGCCGACCGTGAAGCCAATACTTTTTACCAGTGTTGTCCAAATCATTTTTAGATATAGATTTAATAGAAATCAAAATACTTCATTAATAAAGGTTATATAAACCTATATATCTATTAATGAGACCCATTTTCGCTTGCTTTTTACCTCTCGCTAAGAGAGGTATTGGATTCATGCTACAAATCGCACATCCAGATTTTAATGAATAAGCACGTTTAAGGTCCCTACAATCCGATTTTAACATTTTTACGATGATGTCTGTGTGTGTGGATGTATGTGTGTGTATGTGTGGATGTTGAAAGGACGATTACTCAAAAACTATAAGACTTTATATTTGTTTAACTACGTATTTCCCAATCGGACATTCATGGGAAGAGTTGAAAGGGTTTTGGTAGCAATTGGACAACCGCAAGTAGCAAATTCTTAAAAAAAATCTTCTGAATATTATTTATCTATCTGATACATTTAAATATTTTATTATATCTTTTATTGATTTAGAGATATATATAATATATAAAATAAGCTGTCGCAATAAATCTTACAGCCCAAATAATGCCATGAAAACCAATTGAAAAATTAAAATGTTTGTAACTGACAGATAAATGTCAGAAATCCGGAGACATTTAAGGAAGACTTTTTCTGGGAATTATATACATATATTATTTCTTATTATATTAATAGTTAAATATTTAAAATTATGGGTTTATTACATATACCCTTCGAAAATTTCTTCATGCAATGAATTTAAAAAAAAAATCTAAATATAAAGAACAAGTATAAGTAGAATTTTTCGTGTGGAGCGTAGGTAGACAAGAAATATTAAATAAAATACTTATGTAACCAAAAACGGTAGTGGCGAGAGGTATTGTGCTGGCCACAACTGATTTTTTTTTCAAAATTAAACATTTTAAAATTTCTAAAATGTATTTAGAACTAAATTGCAGATTAGTTTGTTAACTTCCAATAAATTAATATAAGAATGAACCGTTAACAAATGTCAAAATTTACGTTATTTTACAAACACACGGCTTACTATTATATTCCATACGTAAGTTCATACTTATAAGTATGTAACAGGGCATCGAACCCGAACCTGAACCGAATCAAACGCAGAGCTGAACCTGAAATATATTTTTCAATTCAATCCGAGTCGGAACCGAACCGGGTATCAAAATTCCGATTCAGGGTTTAGCTCCGGTTCAGGTTCAATTTCAGTTCAAAACGTAAACGTAATCGTGTGTTGATTGTTTGTGAAAAATGTGTTCATGGTCTTGTCTTTCCTTGCATTACTTATAAATTCCGGTAAGCATTTTAAATTATTTCTATATAAAGATTGTTATTAAAAAAAAAATTAATTCAATTTTTATTAGGTCGAACCGAACCTGAACCCGGAACAAAACCACATATTTTATAATGCTTGAACCAGAACCGCACACGAACACATTTTTCAAAAAAAGAATTAACCTGTACCTGAACCGAACCTAGTTTTTGACGGGTTCGAAGCCCTAGTATTTAGTATAAATATCAGCATCTGGTTATTAAATAAGTATTTACTTGTAATTCTTGCTGATAAGTAAATGCTAGTGCTTATAAAACTTACCTATAGGTATTTACTAATTTTTAATATCACCGGCGTTAGCGGGAAATTATGTATTGACCGCATTAGAGTTTTGGTAAACAATTCACTCTTGTACAAATTAAAAATCAAATCAAGTGGCCAGTCTTTCTTTTTTGTTACTTTTTGACAAATAATTGTCAATCAAAACTAAAGAATGTCAAAATCAGTCATTTTTATAATAATAAAATTACTAGATGTCATTATACTATAATGACAAGCGTGACAACAAAATAAAGGTATTTTCAATTTTGATCATTTCTTCTATAATTCCACTGCAACAATCTTACTGCAAATTTAAATTTAGTTAAAAAATGGTGAACGATGCAACGAAAATTCAAACTTTACGAACCAAAACGAGAAACCTGCATCGAAAAATGGGTTACGGTGTCCAACGACTCGCAACAAGGATCTGTAAATAGTTCTCGAGTTTCCCTATCATCACCTAGAACTCTAGAAACTAATTTCATCAATGAACCTATTCTAACTCCAAAATCCATCAAAATCGCCAATAAACCCGTATTCTTTCGAGATGATTTCAACAACAAACCACCAAAAATAAAATGGAAAAGACCGTTAAGTCCTTCAACACCAACAGAAATTCCTACAAAGGTGAAATACAACAGAACAGGGTTGATAAGAGATACAAAAGATTGGAGGTTAGATTCTAACCGAAGTTCCAAAGTGAATCTTAACCTATATAGCCAAAGATCGCTTCTATCAGCTTCAAGTGATGGTTTAGATTCTTCGAGAGTTCTCTTCAAAGCAGAAATAAAAGATAATGTGCAAGTGAAGTCATTGGTGACTGTTATAAATGAAGATAAAGACGAAATTGAAGGCGGAAGGATGTCGCCTAGTTTCAGTGCTAGAAAAAATGGAAATCTACAACCAGGTAATAAATATATCGTGCCTATGGGCGCCGGCAGCACCTGCACCACCTTTGAAATTCGAAAAATAATATTATTCCTTATCAACATTGATAAATTCTATAAACAGAACGTAATGACAATTGGCGTGTGCGTGCTAAGCGATATGACATCTGGTGGCAAAATAATGAACTACAGGTTGACTTGATATTAAAGTATGTAATTTTAGAAATTTGTTAAATATTATACGTATTTCTGTATCTCAAGTGACATATATATTGTAATATGAGTAACAATTATTGCTGCTTACTTGAGTGCACATTATCACGTTAGAAAGGTAATAAATTATGTAGTCACGAATTACCGCGTAAACGAAAAGTTTGTGTTTATATTAAAAATATGCTTAACAAGATGAAAAAAAGATAATAATACAGTGCGTGAATCAGAAAATTATAAATTAATATATCCGTCTTGTGTACTTTGAAGATTTATTCATTATATTCCAAAGAAAACTTTATTTCAAAACGAGGTTAGTTTTATAAATGTTCACAAAAATATCATTTAAGTTATCTTCACTTCCACGAATACATCCTATACTAATGTTCACAAGTGAATACGAAATATGATCATGAAATTTTGCTATTTTTATAAAAGTTTACTAGGAATTTACATTAATTTACCCTTAATGGATAATATAAAACCTACTATAAAATAATATAAAAAGAAAATTAAATATAATACAGTACTATGAGAAATACACAATTCTATAAGTTATGTGGTTCCCCATTTGACAGTAGGTTGACGTCATGTTCAACCTGCAGTTCAAAACTTGCCACCCCAGCGCTGCGATCTTAAAAATACTAGGGTACCTTTATATACAGAGTATGGCCATGAGGCACGATCGCCGCCATAAGCGAGCCAATGTCAAACATACTGATAATTCATTTCCCTATTTATTTGTAAGAAATGTGATATTATATTATACAGGAATATTAAATAATCACACTATGAATCTATAAAGGTAATAAAAATTCATTAATTTAAGAGATACACAATTATTATTATAACACAGATTTGGAGGTTATGTATAGCATATGATATAGGTTGTTATTATCACATCAAATTTAATAACTGTGGTTATTATTTACATAATAAGTATATATTTTAACTTACCTTTTAAAAATTTATATGTTTGTGCTTAATATTGGTCATTTTTATGTGTTTTCAATATTGCCAGTCATCGTACTCAGTATCTCAAGAAAATATACAAATAAATAAAATAAAAGTATTACTTACACTTTAAATAAATATTAGAAGTATATTTAAATGTGTTTTGCATTAAAATAAAGCAAGTAGCCACGAAAATACATAATAATTTGCGCAACAACAACGAATATGACAATGGCCCTCTAATGGCGGACGAAACGCGAGCACGTCATGGCCATACCCTGAGTATATAGGTACCCTAAAAAATACATGCCAATACTTTAAAGTTACGACCGATTTACATTGTAGCTTTTTCGAATGTGTCAAAGATAAACAGTGACGACCTCTTTTATCGCAAATGTGACGTTTCAATATGGCTGATTGTGGACAAGAAAACCTTCAGTCTACATTGCGTCTTATGGAGAAATGTCATCTCGCAAACTTTTACTGCTTTTTACAGTACTTAGTTTTCTTATGAAAAAAGTGATTAGTGTGTAAAGGTGAATGTATGAGCAATGTTTACCGATATCTCTGTACAAAGCAGATTGGCACACCAAGCGATGGGTAATATGTCGTGATGAAATATTTATTTATTTTTATTTTATCTACTTATTCCAACTTAATATTTTTCAAAATATATTTACAAATACGACTGATTTGTTTTACTAGTAAATAATTCGTACACATCTTTTAATTTTGGCTAATTACATTTTAAAGTAGCATATATAAATTTTCGAAAAAATTTCTTGCATAGAAAACACATTCGCTGCATAAGACGCAATGTTAAACTGATGCTTAGTTGTCCAGAATCAGCTGTTCACCCGCCATGTTGTGACGTACATGCAAATGCCCTATTAGTTGCACCGGTGTGGTTTTCTACACACTCGTAGATAACGGTAATATAAAGGTAAATCAGAAGTACCATCTCGTTTGCACTGCCCTATTGTCGAAGCTTCGAGTTTTTTGTGGGAAGTTGTTGCGGAAATTCCATTTTATAAAAACTTTACAAAACACCGTAAATTTTATTTTAAATTTTTTAATTTTCTATGTTATTTATGTGCTTCAATTCCTCTTTGAACCTTGTAATTTGTGATAGAAGATCATTTTTATTGGGAAGAAGAAATTACTGGATATCAGCCAATTATTATTTATTTCCGCCTCTACCGGTTATTACAGTTTTTGAAAAGTTGAAGAAAATATAAGTGAAAAAGTTACGTGAAAATGTAGAATTTAAGTAACATTGTTAAATAACAATTAATAAATAACATAATTTACATAGAGTAAAAATTTTGAAAGATGTCCGATCAAGGTCATCTGTATCACGAACGAATTAACAAATAGGCATACATTTTTTATCTCTTTCTTTTGCAAAGTTTATAAGAGTGTGCGATAAGGATGGATATAACACGCTTGTCTTTCAAAAATGCATATTGTGTCGACTAAGTTAGGACATTCCACTTTAAAGTCGGCTCCGGTGGCTCAATGGTTAGAGCAACGCTCCTTAGTCATGAGTGCGCTCGGGGTTCTGGGTTCGAATCCCACTAAGGCATGGATGTTTGTGATGTGAACCCACTCTGTAATTGGGATTTAATCCTGTTGAGGGGTTTTTTAAAAAAAAAAAAAAAAAAACGATGCTCGTTGTTGATAATACTTTCACTGTAACGTAATTTTATTTATTAATTCAGATACATTACCTTCATTCATAGCCGTACAAATAACATTATTTTCTGTCAGAGTCACTGACACTGACATTGTGTCATTATCTTATTTTTAACATATTTGGTTTTACATTTGCTTTTAAACTTACCAGTTGACTTATTTTTGAATTTTGAATGCTTTTACTGTAATATATATTTTTATAATAATAAAATAACAGTAGTATCTTACGTACCCTCATAAAAACGAAGCAAACGACGCTACTGAATTTGTCATAACGGGTGGAGCAAAAATCTGAATTCATACAATTCGTAAACGACCTTGATCGGACATCTTTCAAAATTTAAAAAAATAAATAAGTAAATACATTAAAAAACTCATGTAGTTGTCAGATGAAATTAGATATATTTTTTGATGACTTTTATTTAACAATGGCACCCTGTTTCTAAATTTAAGTTATAACTTGTTCCAAAGATTTCTCAAATTGCCGCTAGATTTTTTTAAGTCATATTTCTTCTTATTGTTTTTTATTTGAATTTTAAGTATTATTAATTTTGTTTATTATTTTTCTTTTGTGTTTGGGTTTTATTGTATTTTAACATATTAGCGGCCAATGAGAATATAAAGTTTATTATGAAAATGGCCCTTAGTGCAAGATTTTAAAAATCATTCTATATATTCTAAGCGCACTTCAATATTTTTCTTTCGCGAAATATACAACTAACGGTTAGTCGGTTCGGTTAGTATATTTTTATTATTTAATAACATCCATTTGCATATTATGTTTAAATAAAAACTTGACTACATCATCAATAATTAATTGTCTGTAATAAATTTTTAGTACGTGAAAAGAATAATTTAGAAAATAATAATTTCATAATTCATATCTATTTCGTTCCATTTCAAATCTTTTATTAGATTTCTTGCTAAACTCCACTCTCTCGTACCTATTAGTTAAAACTAAAACACCGCCATTTCCTAATTAAAAAACAATAGAATGTTAATTACTTCCGGATAAAAAGCACCGCCAACTATACCCGTTCTCGTGTAGTGATAATTTTCATCAATCGATTGACGAGTTTTACTTTACGTGGGCGCTCGAAATAACTAATTTCTCGATACGAGTTTTACCCTTCGGCATTTTGCATATTTCTCATGCATGAAAAGGTATCGAAGTAATATATTCGTTACAGTTAAAGGTTAATCATTTTAATATCTCATCGAGGAATCTGAAACTTGGGTGGCCGTGGCCATGCAATTGGATTTTGTTTTCTTTTTGACATGCTGGAGATATTTTTGAATTTGGGTGCCTGCTGTTTTCGATGATGTACAAATTATCGAATCGTTTCTCTTTTGTCAAACTGAATTCTGCACTTGTTTTAATTATCAAAATGTAATGTAATAAATTAAATACTTTTTGTAGCCATAATAATAGGTTTGTTCGTTCCGCTATCCTACGTCTACCGCAAACCGCGGCGGTTAAATTTGCTGTTCTATTCAGTTCGAGGTTCAATGTAAAAGCACTAGATTCTATTCGTTCCACTTTTCTAGTAACATGCGGTGAAACGCCGCGGTAACGATAGTGACTCATGACTCAGTGATAATAAAATAATCTGCGGTATTGTTCACGTCTACCATAGATTAAGGAAAATATATATAACAGAAGATTAGAAAGTGAAACATAGGCGTTTAAAACGGAAAATCAGTCTTTCCGTACGCATTACTCCCCTAATTATTTTAGACAAAAAGTTTCAAATGGATGTTGTAAAACAAAAATTTCTACATTCGAATCAATAAAAAAATCATTTTGGCTACTTCATAACTGCAGAAATAAAATTTGAAAATTCACGGAATTACAATTTACTAGTATTAGCCATGGAATTACAAACAAGAGACGAGCAAAAGCATAACGTTTTATACGTCAAATTATTAATATTTATTTTGTGCAACCGGCCGCGAAATAGGCATTTCGCAGCCGCAATATAGGCCACGAAATTGAATTTCGCGGTTGTTGTTATGGCAACCATGACAGCGTGAGTAAACAATCACTATGACAAGTGTTTTGTTTATCAAATGTCAATTCCATAGCTACCTTGAAAGCCAACTTTCAATTTACAGTGAAACTGTTTAAAATTAATAAAATTTGTAATTACATATTTTTTACGGTTGCACAAAAAATATTGTGTACACCTTGTCCGCGAAATCCTTTAGCGTCCTCGAGATTGTCTTGCCTCGGCCGCCAGCAGCCTCGGCGACAATTTTTCTTTCGGTACGCTAAAGAGTGATTTCGCGGCCTTGATATACAAATAACTATTTTGACAATCATTATTCTGACACTGACGTAATCGACTATTAATGATCTTCATTACAGTTGCTAATTGAATAATATTGACAGTTCGATGAAATAATATTATTCAATCGATATGTCAAATTCAAATCCTACCTTTCAAACAGTACAAACAAAATTACTTTTAATAAGTAATTCTTTCCACATAAAAAGTCAAAATTATACTAGTTTTGTCTTTTTTATACTTTTATTTTCTTCTTAAGTTTAAACTAGAATAGTCGGTTTTAAGATTTTATCTTAAATGTCAAATCACTTCATAATTTGTCTATGTAAACAATTTTTTTACATTTGTCAGTGAAAAAATTCTACTTATTTTTCAAGACAAATGTCACTGACATGTTATTATTTGATAATTATTGTGGATGAAGTATAGTATTCTATTCGCATGTAATGGCTATTACTCATTCGAATGATGAACATCATTCTCATGAGTAATAGCATACATTACATGCTCATTGAATAATATACTATTACTTTATAATTAAAAATAGAGCCTAAAGTATCTCCGAATATAACTATAGTTATTATTTGTATATCAAGGCCGCGAAATCACTCTTTAGCGTACCGAGAGAAAAATTGTCGCCGAGGCCGCTTGTATTGTATGTCTAAAATTTTGAATTCATTTTCTTATTTAATTTAAACGATATATGAATTTTCAAAATTCACTGAAAATATTCATTTTACCGGATGTGATATAGGAGGAGGTGGTAACATTTAAGAAACATTATAGAAATTGACTTGTAAACATACAAAAGACTATCAATGACAGAAAAATTGCTTCCTGTTGACAGGACAGTTATATGTATAAAATTTGTTAGTAATGCCATCAGTCACAAATACATCACAAACCACGTGATATTTTTTTAGCGCCAAAATTATGAATCGATTCTGTTCACATCTGAAGTTACAGATCTGTAAATCTGTAAAAACAAAATCGCAACGAAAGCTGCTACTCTTATGTATAATTTTATATTAATTATTAATTTACAAAAATAGATGTGTTTATGTTATATTTTGACAGATTTATCTGTAAGACTTATAGATTTTTTTTTTACATTATTTGATTATTGTTTAGCATAATTCACAATGATATAACATTCTTTTCTTTACTACATTAGAATAATGATTCCAAAGAAACTAACGTGTTGTAATATAAGTAGTACCATCTGTAGTATACTTCAAGAACTATACGGAGAAGATTGTGCAGAATTTTCCATTTATATTTTTCTTTAAATCGTAATATTTATCATATTTATACAACACAAATATTTATTGAGAATTATATTCATTGAATTTGATGTTTAATAGCCCGTTTCAAACTTTTTGTTGTATTTATATTGAAAATATTTCTCATATTTGCCACATGGTAGAGCTTCTGGAATTTCAGTTATAACTGTCAAAAATGTCATTTTAACCGTTTGAAATTGAAGTGTTATACGATTTATTTGTGATATTTATAGTAGAATAGTGAATATTAATAAAATTGTTGCTCATCTTAGCCATAGTATATTTAACAATTTACTAGAGTAGACATAGGCAATTGTTTCTCATTCCTAAAAAGTTTTGTTATTTAAATTTTGTTTTTTTATTTGTTTCTTGAATTTGAATAAATGAAAATGTAAGTAGGTTGCTACTTAGATATAAGCATGAAGATTATTATGATTTATGAAATATATTTTAAGAATTTTTTTCAATATTTCTAGAAGAAATGTCAGAAACTGTTCTTCAACCTCGACATGAACCCGATATGAGCAATAAAGTGGGAGAAAGTAGAAATGAAATAGAGAAATTAAAAACAGAAATAGAAGAATTAATAAACACAAATTTAAAAAGCAAAAATGTGACAGAAAAACACGTTTCAACAGAAAATGTAGAAAATATCCCCATTAGTCCAAATGTAAAGAGAGTAACTTCTGTAAAACAAAAGACTGAAGCTATCAGTCCTTCAAGAACATCGAGATCTCCATTATCAACTGGAAGAAAACAATCGAATACGGACTTAAACACTACCAGGGAAGAACCAAAATTAAAATCTAAAACATATGACCCTGAATCTACTCGAGAATTTATTAGAAAACAAAAACAGCGGAGAAAAGAAAAATTACAACAAGAAGAATTAAAGAAAAAAGAAAGTGAAGACTTGAAAAAACAAAAATTAGAACAATTGAAAGAAAAAAGTACAAAATTAATTGCTGAAAATGTGAAAAAGTCTCTTAATAAACGAGTACGTGCCAAAAGTGAAGAAAAGTTATCATCCAAGTCGTCAAATGCTCAAGTTGTAAATAAAAAGTCCAGTGTAAATATACCCCAGAATAATAAATTAAGAGCTAGATCGTTTGACCGGTTTTCGGATAAGAAATTGGATTCAGATGGAAACGTAAATAAAACCAAAGGTACTTCAATTGGAAGGTCAAGATCCAATAGTCAAGAACCAAAATTCTGTGATAAGAAACCTCCAGTTAAGGTGAGTTTTTATTTTTTTCAACATTAATACTACTCTGAATACTTTTTTATCTATATAACAATATTCGTCTTTTCCACCTTAACAATTAATTTATCTCTATCATCCAAATCCATTCGTTTACCTACATCTTCAACAATTAATTTATGTCACTGGAAACCACAAAATCTATATATTTTTATAGAGATATTAAAACAATAAATTATGCCACATAAACTAACAATGGGGATCTATACCAGTTTTTTTTTTTTTTTAAGAACAGGAACTAAGAATTTTAGTGCAAACGCGACTTAAAATTTTTACGTAAGCTAGATATGAATTTTTAAAGTTAAGAGTCTCGCTTTTAAAATAAGGCAACCAATCAGATTGCAAAGGCCTGATACGCCATCCTAATTATTAATCGACTTCAATCCTGGGCATAGAACCCGAACCGAACGGAACTAAAACCGGAACCCAACCGAAACATTTTAGCGAACCCAGACCCAGAACTAAACCTCAGATATATTTTTCATTTAAACCCGAGTGAGAACCGAACCGCTTATTAAAATTCGGGTTCAGGGTTCAACTCCGGTTCAGGTTCATTTTCAGTTCGAAATATAAACATAATATAGTCTATAATCGACGTCTGCGTTGCTGCCTGTGTTGTTTTCGTGAAAATTGTGTTTGTTTCTTGTCTTGTGTAAATTCCAGCTCGCATTTTAAATTATTTATATATGAAGATTGTTATTCAAAAAACATTAATTCAATTTTCATTAGGTCGAACCGAACCTGAACCCGGAACAAAACCGCAAATTTTATTAATGCTTGAAACAGAATCGCACGCGAACCAATCTTTCAAAAAACAAATTAGCCTGAACCGAACCCATTTTTGGCGGGTTCGATGCCCTGCTTCAATCACTTGTAGTGTACGAACTAATTGATATTTAAACAAAATTCTTTCACTAATACTTATTAATTTCCGCATTCTTATCTAAGATAGTTAAAGTTTGACTATGGTATAGTACCCCATTGCTTGTGAGTAATAGGGAATTCTAATATAGTTACATAGAGAGTAAAATTTAAATAACCGAATAATATTAAAAGAATCAAAATTTATTTTTTCTAGCATGAGTTTTTTTCTAATTTATTTTGGCGCTAAATAGGTATCACATGGTTTGTGACCTACGAGTGACAACATTTTTATCAAATTTTGTACATATAGGGTGTTTCAAAAATTAAGGTCACGGATTTAAAGGAATCTTAAAAAAATAAAAAAAAGCTCATAGAAACATATATCCGGAAATACCTAGTTTCAGAGCTATAGCTATTTTAATATTTTATTTCTATCATAGACAACTCATACTTTTAACATTACAATAAAATCATAGTGGCCGTTTACATATCTGCAAATTCGGAAAAAGTGAAATTATTCACGATAAAATTGTGTTTGTAACAAACACTAACAATAATTATGGCAAATAAGGAAAAACAAAAGACTGTATTCAATTGTTTTCTATTGTAAACGGCCACTATGATTTTATTATAATGTTAAAAGTATAGGTTGTATATGTCAGAAATAAAATATTAAAATCGCTATAGCTCTGAAACTAGGCATTTCCGGATATATGTTTATATGAACTTTTTTTATTGAGATGTATTATCCACCTTTAAATCTGTGACCTCTATTTTTTGAACTGTCTTATTATCAGGAAGCAGTTTTTCTGTCATTGACGCGATGTCAACTTATATTGTTCGCGTTAGTTTTATTACATTTTGTGTGTTTACAAGTTTTCTGTTTCTATATATTTCTTAAAATGTCATCACCTCCTCTTACGACACATCCGTTAAAATTCAAATTTTCAATAAATATTTAAAAATTCATATCTCGCTCATATTAAACACAAAAATAACTCAAAAAGTTTAGATTGTTCGTACAATTATGTGAATGTTTCAGAAAAAAAGAAATATGTTAGAATACCCCATTGTTTAAAAGTGTCAATGACGTCATTACAACTTGTAAAGTCATTTTATTAGAAAACTATGAATATTTAAAAGTATAAATGTTTTTTTATATTACTTTTAATGTAATAAAAAACATTTTCTATCCTAATATATTATTTTTACGTGGGTAAATTTCTCGATTGTGATGTAGATTAAATGTGCAACAAATACTCAAAATCTCATTCATACGGCATTTATTCTTATAAAACTGACGTTTCAATATAATGATTATTCTGTTGTCGATTTTGAGAACAAACAGATGTGTATGAATTTTTTGCAAATTGTACGATGTTTGTAAAACATGTTTAAACAAATGTACAGTCAAGTTTTTTAAAGATATCCGTTCAAGGTCATATGTATCATAAACGAATTAACAAATTGGCATACATTTATTTCTTTCATTTGCTATAACACGAAGCGTATGCGATAAGGATAGATATAACACGCTTGTTTTTCAAAAATTCATATTGTTTCGACCAAGTTAGGACATTCCCGAGGATATTCCATTTTAAAACGATGATCGTTGTTGACAATACTTACGAATAACGTTATTTTCTGCCAGTGTCACTGACACTGTGTCAGTATCTCATTTTTCACATATTTGGTTTTACATTTGCTAATAAACTTATCGGTTGACTTGTCGGAATGGGCAGAGCTAAAATCTTAATTCATACAATTCATATATGACCTTGATCGGACATCTTTAAAAAAAATTACTGTATTTATGTGTACATGTTTTTAGGTTTAAGTATCTGTAAAATCATTTATCTCGATATTTACCCTAAAGAAAGTATGAGTGCATACCAAAATGTCGGTTTTGTAAAAATAAATACTGTATGACTGAGATTTCAAATATTTGTTAACATTTTTATGTTTTAAAAAAATATTTTAGTCTAAGAAAGCGGCGAAAGAAGCACCGGCTAAACAATCTTCAAGTGATTTAAATCCTGAAGAAGATTTACTTAATGTAATGACACAAATAAGTGCAGAATTAAAAAGAAATGAATTAAATAATAACAAAGATGAAACATTAAGAAAAAGTCAGACATCTCTCCAATCGGATAACAGTAAAATATCTTTATCAGAGGAAAACATTTCTATAAAATCTAACAAAAATAGTCCCCGTAACATAAATTTAGATAAAAATGTCGTGGAATTGGAACAAAAACCAGTTATTTCTGGGAAAATCCAGGAGCAGAAAATTGATATTTCTGGAGATGAAGAACCACGAAGTGCCATTCCACTAAACGTTAGATTAGAAATGATTAAAAACAGTTCAGAAGTTATAGTCATACCCCCTAAAAGCCCAAACATCAGTATTAATGAAATTAAAAGCAAAGAGGAACATTCTATAAGAAATGAAGATGCGCTTAAGGAAATTGAAGCAATAAAACAAAAATTAGAAACGAGTATATCTCAATCTAATTTAGATCGAAATGAAACACCATCTTGGTTGCTTCCGCCATCTACGTTGCCATATCCATATAATTTCATTTCCGCTGTGCGGAAAAAGTTAGAAATAGCTACGAAAAGTTGCAACATAGCGGAGAAAATACAAAGTCCTAGGACGAAAGACACTTCAATTCAAACGTTGCAAGATAAGGAAAAAACAAATGTGTCTATTCAGTGCTCCATAGATAGAGTGAATGAAATAACTATACCTGAAATTGTACCACCAAAACCAGAAGAACTCAAAACGTTTTCCTCCCACAAATGTCGCAAACAATTAGTCTACGACTCTCCCCCTAAACTTAAAAGTCCCACCAGTTTTAAAGACATTAACAAAGAGTTATTTCTAAAAGATAAATATACTGTTAAGAATGTTGAAAACAAAGATAAACATTCTTCCAAATCCAAAAGCAAGACAATATTCGCTACCGAAACAAGCGATTCAGACACAACAAAAAACATTCCAGAAATTTCGGAAGAGGAACAATTTCCCAAATCTCTCAAACCCAAGGAGATTGAACTTATGAAAAATATTACATTTGTTCGTCGATCTGAACTTACAAATGGAGAGAATTTTACCTTTGATCAAATCAAAGTTGATAAAAATTCTTTAAATCACAAAACTAAAAAAGTTATAGCCCAGTCAGATCATTCTGATAAACTAAAAAATATTACATTTAATCGACAAACGAATAATTCAGACCTTAATAACTTAGTCAAACCTGACTTTAAAATAGATACATCCAAAATATCAAGAAAAACTTCCGAACATTCGAATCGTTCCAAATATCCGTCAGATATAGAAAATATTTTAACACAGTATTCAAAAATGAAATTATCTAGTAAATCTAGTGCGCATAATGAATCTT
This sequence comes from Harpalus rufipes, assembly GCA_951394225.1. NCBI lineage: Eukaryota > Metazoa > Arthropoda > Insecta > Coleoptera > Carabidae > Harpalus > Harpalus rufipes. The sequence continues at coordinate 53,634,298 of OX596277.1, read as the reverse complement.
TTAATTCGCAGTATTCTGATGATTTTAATTCATCACCTAACAATATTTCAGCAACAAAAAATAAATCCTATGAACAAAATCCTGAAAAAAGTTCCTTAGATTTACAGACTGACACTAAAACATCAACTAGAATTAATTCGTCTGATATATCCAAAATAAAAACCGAACTTTTAGCTTCTTTAGCTAGAAAACATTCCAGTTCAACATCAAACATTCCACAAGAAGAATCGACAAATAAAATTTCTGATACAGAATCTCTTAAAATATCAAGTGGATCTAGGATTAGCCGCAGATCCATAGAAAAGATTTTAGAATCTTTTAGTAAAAAATCGCCGCGAAATTCTGATCATAATGAAAAAGAATCTTTGAATAAAACAAGAAATTCAAATAATGCAATTTCGGACGAAAATACATCATATAATGAAATTCAAAGTATACAATCAGAACAAGAACCGAGTAAATCAAAAATAACCTCAAATATTTCGGAAATGAAAAGCGGAAGATCTATAACAAATTCTCAAACTGCTGCCAGTTCACATTCCAAAAAAGAAGAACCTACAATAGCGTCTTCTATTCCTGAAAGCTCTGCAATAAAGACTGAATCCATTCAACAATCAAACATAATCAAATCTTCTTTAAATAATTCTTTAAATGAAGATGTGACTGACTCCACAATACATTCAACAAATAAATATGAAAATTCAAGATCGAAATCTTTATTAAAATCGTCAAATGTTCCAAGTTTAACAAAACCTGCGATCAATTTAAAAATCGAAAATGAAAAGTTTTTTCAAGAATCAAAGGTGAGTTTTTAATAATATATTTGTTACACAGTTTACATTTTTTTATTTTTAGAATAATGCTAATCAAATTCACTTAAAATTTCAAGCTGAAGTGCATTTGTTAAATTCTTTTAATAATTCATTGCAACAAGTTGTTGCTGTAGAAAAGGTAAGATAAATTTTACGTGAATTTTGCACTCTTTTCTATATTTATTAATCATAAACAACATTTTGAAAGTATAATATTAAAACTTAATATTTCAGGATTAATAATTCTTATTATCAATGCATGGTATTTTTCTTTATAATCTTAACGGTAATATTTTTCCGTAATTAAAATTAAAACATGGACGTTTAACAAATTTCCGTATAAATTTTATTTAAAATAAGCAAATTAAAAGTACAGAGTTGCTGTAGAAACAACTATAGATAGATATTGATTCTTTCAACATTTATTGTCAATAAAATGTCATCCTTCCGAGTAAGTGTTCATAGATAGAACAAAAATAGTATTTAATTACATAGTTGTAGATTTTTTAACACCATATTAGTTGATATATACTGCGTTTTAATAAATAGTTGATTGCTATTTAAAAAATCTATTCCGCAAATAATAAAAAAGCACACATTATGTCCTGTTTAAGAATGAGGATTTCCAAGGCCACATTTTTTAAAAATATTAATTTTTGCCTTAACTATATTGTAATAAAAGTAAGGTAGACACCCCAATTCTGTAAAAAAGTTACTAACTCTTAGCAATATTGCTAAAGCAAATATCCATTAATGATTGCAAACCCTAAATAAAACATAAAAATACTTCAGAGATTTAGCAACTTTCTTTACAGAATTTGGGTGAATGTTTAATTACAAAATATTAGAAAAATTAAATTAAAAGTTATTTAATGTGACAAATTCAATACCTGATATAAATATATTTTGCCTGGATTTAAAAATATACAAAATAACAGGTATGCAGCGTCATAATGTTTATACATCGCCCTTTCATTTCTTGTTTCGTTCAGTTTCATAACATTCAAATGAAGTTAGCGCATATGAACTTCGCGCGCTCACAATTTAAAAAGTACACTCTGCAGTGCAAATTTTAAATAAAAAAATACTAACAAAAACTCTTCCTACTCAGAGTCAATAAATATTTTTCAGGTACATTTTCCACTCTGGAGTGTACTTTTTAAATTGTGCGCGCGCGTATTTCATGTGCTCCAACTTCATAGTCAAGATTTGAACGTTATGAAACTGAATGAAACAAAAAATGTACAGGGCGATATATGAACGAACTCGAGTAGGAACCGAACTGGGTATTAAAATTTGGGTATGGGGTACAGCCCTGGTTCAGTTTCATATTCAGATCGAAGCGTAATCGTAATACAGCCGAACATCCCCATCTTTCAAAAAACAAAGAAACCTGAATCGAAGCCAGTTTTTTTCGATACCCTGCAAAATAAACAAAAACACTTGGCCAGGTTATGATTATCTATGATTGTTTGACTTTATGCGTTTCTTTATTGACGCTGAAGTTTCTGCCATTCTCCTGGATAAGTAGTATCTCTTTTTTTGGGCCATTTAAGTCGCAAGAAATTTTTAATTTATTTCGAGAATCATTAATTTGAAGGAAAAATAAAAAATTGGTGTCTAATTTTTTTATCAATATAAAAAATACAAAATTGTGGAAAATATGAAAAACAGATTTATATTATTTTTTCATTCATTTAATGTGTAGAAACGACCATTTATTAGCAACCACTAACTTTTTACACTTCTATTATACTTATTAACGTCATTAGGCCGTTATTTGTATATCGATCGTGTGGCGTTCAAAATTTTTCGTAATACCATAACACCCTTCACGAGACTTCAATTTTTTTTTTTAGAAACACTTTATCGTTAATTGCAGGCGCTTGTCATAAACCTTAACGGCCGCCGGCCGTTATAGACGCCTTTTCACTTACGTGTTTAGTTCTACGAAAATATATATTTAATAGTAATATGTTAAGTAATATCACATTTTGTAGATATGCAAACTTTTAAAAAAATTAATCGCATTTTCGTAAATTCTTCATGTTAAACGTTTATGTTTTTTCAATTTAGTTTCAATATTGCACTTCTTTCACTTCATTTATATTAAAAATATATTGTATTTTAAAAAAAAGTCTTATAGATTAATAAACCTTAATTAACTATCGCACAAATTTATATTTTTCACAAAATATATTCAATTGTTACTATCATTTTCAGTCTCTCCTCGACATAGACCAACCAAATCAACCCACCACCGCTACCGTAAACTTCCGTCGTGGTTGCGGAGCCCCAGAGCAAATAGAATCTTTGAGTACTTTTGAGCCTAGTGTATGTTCTCAGGATCTAAACATATCTCAGATGTCTGAGTCTGTCGTTTCAGACACAGCTCTATCTGTTCCACAAAACGACAGATCACTACTTTCTGAGACGAGCATTAGTAGAAAGAATCCGTATTTTGGTGTCTCACTAGGAATGGTATGATAATGATGATTACTATTTAGATAAGGATGTTATCAGTCAGTAGCGGAGAGGAAAGATTTTTCCGTTGATATTTTTGTATTGTTCTAGTAATGGGATCATTTCACATTTTCTGGTTTATTTTTTTCTTGAAATAATAGGTCAAATTAAATATGTAGGTGTATATATTACACCTTACAAATCTTTAGAATCAGAGATATGATCTTTTAATAGTTGCCTTTAATTTCTAATATTTCAACGCTGACGTCACAGCTTCATGGATACGACAATCGAGCTCTACCGGTTTAGTTTGGAACTATGATCGTTTAGTTCGGTATTTATACAAACCGTCTATTGCACTAGTACTTTTAATGAAATACAACATAATAATAATCTATCTTGTGTATACTCTGCTGTCTCCTGTCACAATTTTAGGTTAGATTTCTGTTTTGTATTTACAACGGCTAAAACGGAAATCACGTGGAGCGTAAATGTGTGTGTGTGTGTGTGTGTGTGTGTGTAAGAGAGAGAAATGTCTTTGTGTGAGTATGAAGCTGTGACGTCACAATTTACAACCGCGAAGGTTTATTAGCAAATTTTTGAATGATGTCACATATTTCAAATTATTTTATGAAATGAGACGAATTTCAGGATTTTATAAAAAAGGACATTTTTTTTAATGATTCTTTTGAATAAATTCAACAACTGATATGCATAAGTTCAGAATAATGCATATTATTAAATATGTTGAATTTTCGACAGTTTATCAGTCGTAAAATACTATATAACTATAATTTAATTATTGATTTTTTTGGTCCAGAGACGACAAATAAACAAAGAATATGTGAAATATTTTTTGTACGAATATTTACAATAAAATTATATCTTGAAAAATTGCAAAATTATTTGCACTCATATAAATATTTATATTTTATGACGTTTATTTTAATTACATTCTTAAATCATTATGAAAATTACGCTTTATATCAGTGATTACAGTTAATTTTTATCAGTATTTATAAACTATATTTATGTTTCTTACATTTACAAAACTTCAATAAAAGAAGTGCGTTAATTATTGCAAAAAATTTCTTATCTCCACCTATGGTTAATATTTATTATTTACCATCTTAAATGTACACGTGTTTATTATAAAACGGATATAACGTTGTTGTAGTTTGACCAAATGATTCGCGATGAAGACAACAGACTTGAATATTTAAAAGCGTTTTTAAAATTGAGAGATAAAGCGCTTTGCGATCGGACTAAAGGAGAACTCGCTTTACTGGAAATACAGAAAAAGTAATAAATTTTGTTTATATTAATTAAATATGTATGAAAACTGTTGTTTAAATTTTTAGACAATTACGCGAAAACGGTCAATTAAATGACGTCACTATCATCAAAAAGAAACAAAGAGGATTGATTATCAAATTGGAACAAGAAAGACACGAAATGCAAAGGTAAACCAAGAAATTTCAAATATTTGCTTTTGATATCATAAGAAATTTGATCTATTTCCACATTCTTGAATATGTTTATTATATATTTCGTAAATATTTACCTTGTAGGTTGAAACAAGCGCACAAACAAGCTGCTAAAGAACGTAAAAATGCTCTCCGCGAACAGAAGAACATAATAAAACAGCAGCTTTCTTCAACGGACCAAATCCCGTCGAAAATTCGTCGATTATCGCATTTAGAACGTCGCCAATCTGGCCCTTTAAAGGTATATAGAGTTGAATCAAGAACCGAGCAAGTTAGGGAGACAACAATGTCGAGGAATAACTCTGGGACAGATGAAACAACAGTTAGTGTTACGACTTCGTCTGTTCTTACTACTCAAATTTCAGAAAAGGTTGTAACTGATTCTGTTCCACTGGAAAGTTCAACGGCGTTAAAGCCATATCCGAAGAAAGAAAAGGTGAAGAGTGTGGACAAACACACGGAAAAAGTCAAAAGGTATGTTATGCATTTATTAATAAATTTTATACCGAAATAATTATGGTTTGTGATCGGTTGTGGTCTTGACGCCTTGAAAATTATTACCAATTTTCAAATAGCACAAAAATAACACGTCGTTTAAAACTGGTCAAAAATACATTCTACTAAAATATAAATATCTCAGTATAAAAAGTATTTGAAATATAAATACTAAATACCTAGTTTATTCTTTGTAAATTTTTGTTTTGATAGTAAAGATTTAAATTCCTTAGTAAACAAACTTCGATAAATTTATTATATTTTTTATTAAGATTATATTTATATTTTTTTTGAATAAATAATTCACATTCGTCTATATTTTTCTACCGAAGATAATATTTTAAGTTTATAAAATATAAATTTACAAATTTTCTTTTTTTATGGGGTATTCTAATGAAGTAAAATTTAAGGTAAAAAATGTGGATTATGTTAAATAATAACAAAATAATGTAAAAAAAAATCAAAATTGTTTCTAACATGAGTTTTCTTGCAATATATTTTGGCGCTAAAAAGTCATCACGTGATCTGTGACGTATGAGGGACTCATGGCATTTCTAATAAATTTTATGCATAAAACTATACCATTAACATGAAATACTTTTTCTGCCATTAACGCGTTGTCAACTATCTTGTTTGTGTTAGCTTTATTACGTTTTATGTTACAAGTTTTCTATAATATGTATTTGTCATTGTATTAGCTTATCCTACGTCACATCCGGTAAAATTATTTTTTCCAGAAATATTTAAAAATTCATCTCACTCAAATTAAATAAAAAAGAACTCAAAATTTTAAATTTGTATTTACAAATATGTGAAAGTTTCAGAAAATAAAATAAAATTTATTAGAATACCCCATTAAAAAATTCTTAAATGCTATTTTTAATATTTAAAATCAGAACGAAAACCTATTATCAAGTATTTTAATTCTAAGTACGCGATTTTTCACTGAATCTGATATTTTTATTTAAAATAACACCGGTAATAGTTATTAATAAAAACAGATTAAAAAACGGTTTCGCAAATGATGAGGAGTAACACTACACTAAAATGAATGAATTTTTTTATTTTAACGGACGTAAAAATACACAATTTATTATACATATGAGTTTGTTTTCTTAAATGACTTAAATAACTGGTTAATGTAGCCAATTTAAATACCAGTGTAATAAAGAGTAAAAAATATTTTCTTAATTTTAATTGTTTTTCTTTTTCGGTTTCTTGCATCCCGAATACTGGCAAATAATATTAATACAATCGATGAAAAATGTATTTTTTGTGCAATCGGACACGAACTAAACATCTCGCATACGCAATACAGGCCGCGAAATTGGATTTCGCGGCTGTTATAGTAACGGCCTCGAAAATGGATGTAATCTAAAATCACTTTGACACTTGAGAATTGACATAATATGACAGTAACATTTCTAAAATATGATAAGAATAAGTTTTTACAAAACTAATCAAATTGTCAATCCCAGCAAGGCCGCCCTTCTATTTTAATAAATCAAACTATGTATTTAAATACAATAAAATTCGTCATTACATATTTTGTACGGTTACAAAAAAAATAGTGTATACACTTTGTCCGCGAAATCCTTAAGCGCACTCGAGATTATACTGTCTCTCCCGGGACACTAAAGAGAGATTTCACTGCTTCGATATACAAATAACTATTAACGGGCGTAAAACCGCATTTTTATGAGTTTTTTCTTGAATGATTTTATTAACTGATTAATCTAACCGATTTGAAAATCTGTTTTGAAACAAAAATCGTTTTAAAAATTACGTTCTGAATTTTAATTAATATATTTTTTTATATCTGGCCTGCTTAAAATACTGCACCCCAAATACTGGCCAAATAATATTAATACAACCCATGAAAAATATCTGCAAATGAAAAAGTAATTTGGCAAACCAAAAATGGGAAATAAATCGTGAACGCAGTCTTACATAAGTTATTTATTTCCTGGCCGACATTTCGGCCTAGAAATGGTCATTATAAACTGTTTTATAATTGACCATTTCTAGTCCTGAAGAAAACTGTTGTACAGTCGAACGTCGGCCAAGAAATAAATAATTTATGTAAAGACTGCGTGTCCGATTATTTTCCATTCTTCTATTCTGTAACCAGTCGATCATTGTTTCATCAATAATTATAATAGTGCGTTACTTAAATGTTTTAAAAGTACAAAATTAGAACATATAAATCATGCATTTTTTCTTTAATAAAAAAAAATCGTTAATTGTTATAAAGTAGATGTTGTTAGCTAGTTACCGTTTTAAAATATCTGTGAATACGGCTGCCAGTCTATTGATTTATGCGCGTATATTTAGTCACGTATCAAGCTATTTATATCTTCCAAACACGTTTATATTTAAAACGTCTTAAATTAAAAATATTACATGCAATTTTACTCCAAACAAATCAATCAGCTTCACGCATTTAGTAAAACATGTATGAAAATGTAAACAATTTTCTTATATGATTTTATTTTTAAAATACTTTCATTGAAATATAAATCAAGAGCTAAAAAAAAGTTCATTCATGCGTTTAGTAAACGCTGATTCATGAGCTGAAATTCGCTTGGCTAGCAGTGAAAACTAACTACGCCTTTACATTGTGATGATGTTTGCGCTTGCGTTGAATTACTCCGTGTAGTGTACAAATTCCCCCGCGCACTCTTACAAGAGCAACAAAGGGAGATGTAATTTTAACACGCTGGTAAAAATAGTATAATTTGTAGGTAGCTTCTTTCAGGTGTGTCTGTAGTCATTTAGACGCTTTTCAACACAGCGTACTTTCATAAATAGATGTTGCAAAATATTTGTTATTAAAACTATAAATCTAATGTTTATAAATTTTCATTGGAAATTAGTTCAGTTTCTTCATGTTTTTATTGAACCCTGCTCCCATTATCTTTTTTTGTTTTTCTTAAAAAAACTAGGCGCCAGTTAAGCCGGGCATGATTCCAACTTTTTATCTAATAAATTCTTTTTTAAAGAACAATAATTGTCAACGATGTCAGGATATTATTTATTATATGAAATGTAAAATACTCGTACAGTAAAAATTATTTTCGAAAAATCGGGATGTCAAATTATCGAGAGTGAGAAATTAAATTTCGAATTATCGGAAGTTTTTTTAAAATTAACTTTTGAAGAGCCTTTAGCAAAAACAACCATAGTCCAAATATTGTAAATATGAATTAACTTTTTAGGATGCGTACCAGTTTGGTAAAACTGTTACGAAAAGTACCTTAGTCACAAGTTATTACATGATTATGCAATTGGTCATCATTTTTTTAATTTTTCCATTTCTTAACATTCAGTAAATAATTTTATTCACAATCAGTTAGTAATATGTACGTTTCTAACCTATCAAACGGTTGGGAAATGACTTATTGTTTACTTCACTTCCCAGCTAGCTGGAAAAATCTTTTCCGGCTAGCTAAGTGTCACTTTCCAACGTTGTCATTTTGTAAAGTCAAATTGTAATAAAAATGCCCACAAAAACGCTTTATTTAACAAATAACTTAAAAGTACGCTATAAATTTTGTAAAACTACAATTATTGAGAAAAGCGGTAAACCTTCAAAATAGGTTAAGATACTTAACTGACAGAATCAATAAACATTTTGTCATTACCTAACAACATTGTCATACGTTAAAGTAGACTATTAAACAAAGTTTTGTAATACCATACCGTTATTATGATTTAACAGAACTAAACACGTAAGTGAAAAGGAATCTATAACGGACGCCGGCCGTTAAGGATTATAACGGACGTACGAACGAAGAACAAAGTGAAAAGGTGTCTATAACGGCCGGCGTCCGTTATTATAACGGCCGCTGGTCGTTAAGGTTTATAACAGACGCTTGTAATTAAGGATAAAGTATTTCTAAAAAAAAATCACAGTATCGTGAAGAGCTTTATGGTATTACGAAAAATTTTGAACGCCATACGGCCGATATGTAAATAACGGACACGGCTGAAGTTTGTATAAACAGCCTGATAACGTTAATGACTATAATATAAAAGATATTAATAACATAACGTCTAAAACTCAATTATTACTATACCCTGTTTTTAAACTAAGAGGAGTACTTTAAATTTTAAGCGCCGAAACTGACGCTTCTGATTGGCTAGTGCTTCGTCAGGTTTACACTGCACAAATATTTTACATTTGATGTATTAGCTGTCATTCGTTTGGAGGTTATCTTTTTCTATTTTGGTTTTTCGCATTTCTGTGACTTTAAAATAAATCAGTTCTTTTAAGAACTAATAATATTGATTGTATCGATATTATTTGTGATTCCAGCTCATCGGAGAGTTCTTCTGATGAAGATTGTTAATGTCTGTGCACAAAATTTCCCCTTATTGATATTATAATACACAGTTTCAATTTATGTTCAATTTTAAACGAATTAAATGTAATATTTTTTGTATTTTGTTCTTTTGGTATTGTATTCTATGGTATAAATTTTTAAATAATAAATTATATATAGGTTTTGTGCATTTTATCGCTATGTTCAATTAAAAAATATAGATATAAATCAAGTAAGAGTGTTTATTTAGATTACATATTATCTTTATTCACATAATCAAATATACGGCGTGAAAAATAAGAGCCTATAATGTCAGTTTTATTTTAAAATAAGTTCCATGCGAAGTATACAGTATTGATGTGTACGGAATTTTTGTATTTCGCGCGAAAAAAAATCTAGTAACTTTTTCTGGTAACTTTCTATAGTGTAAATCAGACTTTCGCACCTACTCCTCCTAGTTTAAAAATAGAGTATAATTGAATGTGAATAAAATAGTATACACACCTCGCGGAAATGCAAATTCCAGCCTCGCGCTCATAGCTGACCTCGGTCATTACCATAGCGGTCGACTATAGTAGAGTTTATTCCGATTCAGTATATAATGTACTATTCTAATAATTAAACATTATCCTGAGTTAAATTAAGTTACAGAAATCGAAATCGTTAACAGCAAGGAAGCTAGAAAGTGTTTTCTCTGATTATTTCAAATTCAAAAAAAAAAAAATTGCCAAAATTATTCATTTGTACACTCAAATAATAGTAATTTATGTAACAAGCAAAACTTTTTTACGAGAAGGAAAACTTGCAAATCTTTTAATTTAAAAAAATACTTAGCTTTTTTCTGTCTACAATAAAAGTGCGAAAAAAAGTGCACAGCGTTTCATTTTTTCGCCCGTTTGCGTTAAACAAAGTGTTGACTTTATTGTTTTTTAATGGAAAAATAGAAAGAAAATGTAAATAAAACATGTGTTCTCGCGCAAAGATCGTCAAACATATGATGTATAAATTGTAATACATATATGAAGAGTGTAAATAAACATAATTGGGAACAAATAACTGATTGTAAACAGAAAAGAGCAGAGGGAATATTATACAACGAAGTTTCAATACAAATCAAAAGGATTGTGACTACGCATTGTGATCTTGACGTAGAATTCTTTTATGAATTATCGAGGGGACTAAAATTATTGCGTTTTTCTTTTTCAAGTGACCGAGGATTTACCATGATGAATTAACAGAATTTTAAAATTATCGGAATTCCACTGTACGTAGGCCTTGGAGGATTTTTTTACGAATTATCGAAATTCATCGATTTTTTACAAATTATCGCGATTTTTTCAATAGACCGTGGGTTTACTACGAATTAACAGAATTTTAGAATTATCGAGATGCGAATTATCAGGATTCTACTGTAGAAGATAATTCGTCGGAATGTAGGGTAATTAGTAAGGATGATGCGAGTAAATAATTGATGCACAAGTGAAGCAAATGCAGTAACAAATGGTGCACAAAGTTCGTTGTCACATGGCCGGTCATTTCAAGTAGTTGACAATCAATTACTCCATTGTGCCCACGCAGCAGTTCGCCGCGGCGAGGCACAAATGACTGTCCGTCTTATAATTGATCCCGAAATAGCGTTGCTACTAATTTGGGCTGTCGTGTTCGCTGGCGCCAAGCCAACCATCATTATTGACTAACTTTTATGATGTGCACATCTATTTCAGGACCACATCCTGTCTAAACTTTAAATAACACAATTTATTTGAAACACCTTGTAACTTCCCCAGCTTCATGTATTCTACTCAAAACAGTTGCAACGCGACGAGCTGTTTTTGTTTTGGTCCGTCATTTGTTTTGTGTCTTTTTCCACGTTTACACATCGCGCGTAATAAATTGTGAACATGAACAGTTGAAAAGTGCGGGCGCGTACGCAGCGCATTGTTTGTAAATATTAATTGCCAATTGGGTTACAACAAACTGTTACACTTGTTTCATTCCAATGAACCACGCCAACGGTATTATATTTCTTTTTTTGCAATCTATACACTATTAATTTAACAAAGTTTCTTATTTCTTGCACGTTTAAACCTATGAATATTTATTAACAAATATATAAGGTATTCTCTAATTAATTTTCTATGTATGACATCATTTGTTTACACTTCAGGGCTTTGTTGATGAAAGAAGCTGACCTTGAAAAAAGACGCAAAGAAGCTGAAGAAGTGCTAAAATGGAACGAGCGGCTGAAACAAGAGGAAGCCGCAGTTGTAGAACTAGAACGTCAAGCCAAATCCATCCAGTTAGATGATCCCGACAAAAAACGAATCCTAACAGGGGCACAACTCAATAAAATATGGAAAGAAATCACTGGTTTTACAGAGAAGAAATTTGAGGACCACAAAAAATACCAAATGTCTAAACGATCTTTAGATAAGTTCTATCAAAATGCTAAAAAGATATTTAAAGAAATTTCAGAGGAGAGGAGCAGTTCTAAACGGGCATCGGAGGAAAGTTACACATCTGACTTTGATTCAACTCATTCGCCCTCCAAAATTAATTTATCGTCATCAGCAATGACCCAAAGTAATGAATCTGATACAAATATTTCTCCCAATAAAATGTTATCAGAGAGATTACGTAAAATATCAGAAGCATCTAGATTAGATTTTATTACTTCGTCGAAAAAGGATACAATTTCGTCAGAACGGACGTCAAATAAAAAATCAATTGTATCTGAAATTTTACCTACAGATAAACAAAGTGTGATAGAAAGTATCCATACATTAAAAGACAGTTCGGATGAAATTAGTTCCGCTATTTCGGGTATTGAATCTATTATAAGTAAAAAATCTGTGAAATCTCCATCTGAACAAATTCAATCATCTGAAGTAAAAGAATCAATTCAAACAGTAGATGAAGTAGAAGAAAATAGTAAAAATTTAACCGAATCAATAGTTTCAGAAATTAAACAAGATTTAATAGATAATAAGACATCTGAAATAGAAGAAAAATCAACAATTAGTTCTGATTCAGATTTACCAGAATTAGAAATTGTTACAGAACATGTTAAATCTGCTGAAATCATCGACTCTGTGGAAGAAAAAATATCAGATAATATTAAATCAGAATATAATCAAATTTCAGAAAATTCTGAAAAATCTGCTGCTTCAAGAATTTCCACAGAACAATTAAAATTAGAAAATCACTCTGAACAAATATCTTCATTAATTCGTGAATCTACAATAAAAAGTGACAATAATAAAATATTGGAAAGTAAAATTGAAGATGAACATACTACAGGCAAACAAATATCAGAAATTCTCTCCCAACAAAAAGATACGAATAATTTAAGTGAAAATATAATTTCTGAACAAGTAACTTCTATCAAATCAGAAGAAAATACTTCGAAAATTGTTAGTGAAGCTATTTTATCACAATCAGATGGTGTTCAAAGTGAACCAGATTTAAAATCAGTAATTAATACATCATCAGAAATTGAAGAAAGCAGTAAAATAGAAGATATACTTGAACATGTTACATCTATAAGTCATTCAGAAATATTACCAGAAAAAATATCTGAACATGAAAAATCTTCGGAATCTAAAAGTGCAAGTACAGATGATTATCCTGTTCATTACAGATCAGAATTTGAACAATATAATGAAGAAAGTACTTCTGAACATTCAGATCATCAATCAGACACAAAATCAATTGTATCTGATCATATATCCACTAAACATTCTATTAAATCTGAATTTGAAAATGAATTTATAAAGTCTTTATCATTAGAAAGTAAAATTGACAAGCTTAAAACAAGAACATCTTTGCCAGAAGAACTTGAAACTGCAAAGTCTTCGGAAAAATCAAGTACAATTAAATCAAAATTACAAGATAGTGTAAATAAAACTCGTTCTAACGCAACAATTTATTCTGAAAAATCTTTACAAGAAGAACTTGAAACGGCAAAGTCTTCAGAAAAATCTAGTACAATTAAATCAAAATCACAAGATAGTGTAGAATCAGATAAAACATTAAATAAAACTCGTTCTAATGCAACAATTTATTCTGAAAAGTCTTTACCAAAAGAACTTGAAACTGTAAAGTCTTCAGAAAAATCAAGTACAATTAAATCAAAATCACAAGATAGTTCAGAATCTGATAAAACATTAAATAAAACTCGTTCTAATGCAACAATTTATTCTGAAAAGTCTTTACCAAAAGAACTTGAAACTGTAAAATCTTCAGAAAAATCAAGTACAATTGAATCAAAATCACAAGACAGTGAAGAATCTGATAAAACATTAAATAAAACTTATTCTAATGCAACAATTTATTCTGAAAAATCTTTACCAAAAGAAATTGAAACTGTAAAGTCTTCAGAAAAATCAAGTACAATTGAATCAAAATCACAAGACAGTGAAGAATCTGATAAAACATTAAATAAAACTCGTTCTAATGCAACAATTTATTCTGAAAAGTCTTTACCAAAAGAACTTGAAACTGTAAAGTCTTCAGAAAAATCAAGTACAAGTAAATCAAAATCAAAAGATAGTTCAGAATCTGATAAAACATTAAACAAAACTCGTTCTAATACAACAATTTATTCTGAAAAATCTTTACAAGAAGAACTTGAATCTGTAAAGTCTTCAGAAAAATCAAGTACAATTAAATCAAAATCACAAGATTCTGTAAAATCAGATAAAACATTAAGTAAAACTCGTTCTAATGCAACATTTGATACTGAAAAAACTTTGCAAGAAGATCTACGAACAGCCAAATCTTCAGAAAAATCAATTACAATTAAATCAAAATCACAAGATACTGTAGATTCAGATAAAACTTTAAGTAAAACGCATTCTAAAGCAACAAAATATTCTGAAAAATCTTTGCTAGAAGAACTTGAAATTGCCAAGTCCTCAGAAAAATCTCAAGAATTTGCAGAATTAGAAAAAACATTCAATAAATCTCAAATCGAAGAAGAAAAAAGCGTTTCACTCGTATCAGAAAAACAAAGTTCAGAATCTCCAGAAGAATCTAAAAATGTAGAATCTTCAGAACGATCTAAGAGCAAAACTAATGAAAATCAGAAATCCGAATCTCATATTGATAGCGAATTAGATCAAAAATCATCAAAACAATCAACATTAGACCAAATTCAGTCTGAATTATCAACACCTCATGAATCTGAACCATATAAAACAGACTTTGAAACTGAATTGGTATCAGAAACGAAAGAAACTACAGAAAACTCTGAAGATTTCGAAAACGATTCAACCAATGAACAATCAGAAATTAAATCTTCAGTCGATGTTGAAACTGAAAAAGAATCTGAACCAATCACTGAATCAAAAGATTCTAAAACATTTATAAGCGAAAAAGAATCCACGACTGTAATAGAAAGTCCCAAATCTGCAAAAGAAAATGAATCATCTGAAGTGAAACCTTCTGAAGAAAATTCAGAAATTCCAGTGTCTCCTCTCTCTGAATCTCAAGATTCGAAGAAATCTTCAACTGTAACTGAAGAATCATTTGAATTCAATAAAGAAATTTCGTCGCAAGATGAGAAAAATGTGTCTGGAGTTAGTCATATTGATGTGCGGAAAAGAGTTTCTGAAATTCTTGCCGATTCAAATTCTCCGAGAGGAGACAAGAGTCCTAGAGTACAAGATTTGTATGTGACTACATATGATGTGGCTACGAATTCACCCGATAGCACTCCAGAAACAGGTAAGAAAAACGTTTTTGCTTAATGTATGGTAGTGTAATGTAGTCATATTTAAGATAAAAAATGTTATAACATTGTTGATTATGCTAAACAATAACAGATTAATGTCAAAATTTATTTTTCTAACATGGGTTTTCTTGAAATTTATTTTGGCGCTAAAAAGGTATCACGTGGTTTGTGACGTACGAGTGACTGATGACATTTCAAACAAATTTTCCATATATAATTGTTCTGTGAACAGGAAGTAAGTCTTAAGCCATTGACGCTATGTCAACTGTTTTATTTGTGTTAGTTTTACTAGATTTTGTGTGTTTGCAAGTTTTCTATTTCTATAAATTTGAATTTCAATTAATATTTAAAAATTCGCTGAAATTAAATAAAAAAATATTCATAATTTTAGATTTTTAATACAAATATAATGTTATTTGTTTAACAAGACACTAATATACCAGATTTATAACACAGGCTTTATATCGGCAATGAGTGCTGCCGAAACTGTAAATCCGTGTTTAGTGCCGTGTTGAACACATTATTTCTTGTCGATTTTAGAATTAATATTAATTTAAAGATTATTTTTAATAACTACTTTGAAAGTTATCGCTGTCAAGTTAAGTTACTATGCGTTTATTGAACGGTTGCTATGTAATAGGCGGTAAAAATATTTTTACTGCATGGAAAGTAAAAGTGGCATTTTATAGACGGTTAGCTGTCAAAAATATTGAACTTTTAATCAGGAATGGAAAACGTAACTTTACCCGATAACGTTATAATAACGTTTAGTTTTTTTTAACAACGTTATATAACAGTAACATAACAAATAACAGTTCTTTTTAACGTTATCCAAGTTAACAAATTTTACAAGATTTTTGCCTTTTGAAATTATAATTTCGTGATATTTCGTGTTTTATAATGAATAAATGTCCCTTGTGGTCAAATTCAAATTTTGATCATTTTATTTTATTTCTAGAAGAAGATAAGTATGTAAGCCATATCAAATTTGCTTTTGTTTTTCCCAAAATTCTCATAGAATACTAAATAATGACGAAAAACTGATTTTGGTCATAATTTTCATTTTCAAATAACTCTTAAACAATTGGAAAACTAGAAAAATGTTTTATATAAAAAAGTTAGAATTTTTTATTCATGTACAAGTTTTATATCAGTAATTTGTGGAGATATAAACTTATATTATATTTAAGAAACCTATATTTGATTTTTACTTTTTAAAAAACACTTATTTTTTTCCCTTTCTAATGGTATAAAGATTATTGCATTTCAAATTTGTTTTTTGTTTTACCCTTAAAATTTTAGATTTTTCGTTATTTTTCATGAAATTTATTACTTTTTTGGAAGTATCTGTAATATTTACATTTTATATAGTTATTTTTTAAAATATATTATTTTCTTACGACTAAAGTATTATAGTCAATATATACCTGAAAATTTGAGTTTTACCGGATGTTACGTAGGAGGACGTGATGACATTTAGAAATATAGAAATAGAAAACTTTTTAACAACATAAAACACAATAAAACTAACAAAAACAAGACAGCTGACAACGCGTCAATGGCAGAAAATGTACCTTGTTAATGGTGTGTTTTATGCACCAAATTTGATAGAAATATCATCAGTCCCTTTATGCGTCACAGACAACATGATATCTTTTTAGCGCCAAAATAAATTGCATGAAAACTTATGTTACAAAAATTAAATTTTGGATCTTTTTACACGATTCCGTTATTTTTTAGCATACTCAACAATGTTATAACATTATTTACCTTAAATTTTACTACATTAGAATACCCGATTACAATAAATATGAGACCTTATGTAAAATATGAATGTGGACGAAGTGAAAGAAGTATATTTGATTGTTGCATGACTGGATTACGGGGTTGAGCCAAATAGAAATTGAAGAAGACGTAAATTTATTATGTGTATAGATAAAATACTTGAAAAGAATATTACGTCTTCTATAAAAAGATAATTTTTTAAAATTCCTCTGATTATTGTGAAATTATTATCACAATATCTTATATTCACATGATAAAGAATATTTTTACAATTTGTAATTGGAGATAAAAAAAAAATATTTCACTGGGAACTTCATTGAACTTTACTATCTGTTTGTCATAGAAGACTCCAATATGAATTTATCATTAGTTCAAAATAATAAATTTATTTTTTATTTTTTAGGTTCCCCTACCAATGAATATAACAAGCGGGATAAGTCTACATTTAACCTGGAAACTGTAAGTGCTTCATTATTATTTATGTTAAATCAAATCATTTATGTTTATACTTTTATGCAGCCATATCGAAGTGAAGCAGAAGAACTTCTTCGCAAACAACTAGAAATTGAACAAGAAATCATACAATTAGAGCGCCAACAACAACAAACTATTCCATATTTATTCATGCGTGAAATTCCTAATAAACCACCTCCTCCGTATAAACCTCCGACAGCTGCGGTGACTCCTGTCAACAGCGTGATTCCTGCATCCTCTGATCAAGTCAAAACGTTCGTTAATCAATCAGCAAATGTCCTCTTCAACGCCTTTGTATCCGGAAACCTAAAAAATGTTTCCTTCCACGGCAAAGTCACTTCTCAGAGATTCGTCTTCGACCTCTGCAAGGAAATCGCTCTAGAAACGTGCAAACCAACCGAAGAGACAGACATACCAAGCTGGAAAACTCAAAAAAAGAAATTCCAATCTCTCATCTCGAAGAAACCGTTGAGCAGAGAAGGATTGTGTAGTGTTATGAATAAAAAAGTGTTACAGTTGTTGAATTTTGAGCCCGTTAATAGAAAAGATAACCTTATAATAAGGTGGAGCAGAAAGAAAAGAGATCATGTTGATGAAATTCTAGTTCTAGAATCTCAGACTGAAGAAACCGAATGGACTAATTACGATTCAGATGAACAAACTATAAAAGATAATTTGACAAGTGATATAATAAACATGCTCATTTCAGAAACTGCTCAAGTTATGTGTGAAATTTTAAATAGGAAGAAAACAATGTCTTGGACTAATTATTGTTGACATTTTTGTTTTAAGCTAATGTTATTATTAATATGTTGTAAGGTTTCTTTTTATATTTTTTCGTAAAATAAAGGTTTTTAAAAAATAATTACAAGTTTTGTAGTGTTTCCTTAAAATAATTTGTTTGCTATGGAGGTAAAAGTTTCTTATTTTATTATTACTTTTTTAAGACAATTTATTAAACTTTATAATGCGCAAAAAATCATTGGCAATTTAGTGTACGTAAATAACCAAATTGCAAAATGATCAAAAATTAAATGTCTTTCAAAAATGGCAGCGAATAAAACGCTGAAGATCGAAAAACATTAATTACATATATGGGGTCTTGTGGCCGCGTGCCTAAGTGTCTGGTCCCGAACCTGAAGAACCGGATTCGATCCCGACCGATGCCAAATATTTCGAATTTTAATGGCGCAAAATTGACCCCTGAGGTGCACTCTCCACGCCATCAATGAGTAATCCTGGTAAATGCCCGTACGGTACAAAATATGTCATCATCATTACCGAAATTTGTTTATAAAGCACGTGTTGATTGATATTTATTTTGTGCTTCTTTTTTACAATAAACAGATTTATGTAAATAAATCAGAAATTTTAAATATGTTTGTATTATATAAGACCGGGACAGCGCGTACGCAGTCCCGACTACCAAAAATAACGCGCCCGAGTTATCCGCATTAGGGATAATCGCAGGGGTCAGCCCAACCGTAGTGCAATGGAAGAGCCTCACCCTGGGGGAACCGCCTTATTGATCACGGTAACCCCTACGCCAGGTAAGTATGCTTTGCTTGGATCTCTGATTCTCTTTTGTATGCTAGTGTAATGGTAAATAGCGTTAGAAGCAACACAGGTTTATTTAAGTTTATATTCGTAAAACTTTACATGTAGTGTTGAAATTTTAGCCATCAAACTATAGATTATTTGTACACTTGTATATAAATTAAATTATTTCGGTAGTTATAATTAATAATAATATCAATGCCATAATTTACATGTTGTTCGTTGCAATACACTCAGCGCCATCTGTGATGATTCTACAAAAGAAAACTGCTTACATAATGCACCAAAAGATAGAGAACAGAAACACTCTCTTTGCTTCTTTATAAATGCGTTTGGATAAACATTTATATATTAGACTCATGAATTCAACAACGGTCTGAACAATGTGAAATTTTTATTCCTTTCCAATATTCAGAAAGTACCCAAATATGCCACATTATAAAGTATCGTAGACTTAATCATAATATTAGAATTTCTTGTCTGTTTTCAAGTTATAAATTGATTTTCAACACAATATTCTGTTATAACTCTTATGAAGTATTTTAGCCCTAACAATTACAATAAATTAGAATTTGCTGCGTAAAAGCCAATTTTGTAAATAAATAGAGACAGTTTGATAGATCACGGCTGTCGGGCGCAACAATTCGCGCGAACTACTAAAATTTACCTTAACTTTAAAAATAGTATATTATGTGGCAAGTGTAAAATTAACAGTAGTTTGCAAAACAATATCATTTTGGGTACCACTGGTTGTCACATTTAAATACAAAAAAGTTAAAAAATAGTTTTACAGTATTTATTAGCGTAATTACTCATAATTACATTAATACAATAATAATTTTACAAACACGAAAAAATGAAATATATGTAGGTACGTACAGAAAGTCACATAATTTACAAAAACAGCAAAAAAAAATCTGCGAAATTTTTAACTTAAAAATTGTTCAAAGTTGTCACCATTCACAGCAATATACAATGCAGCACTGCCAAAAATTTACTGATAGAAAAAAATATTTGATTAATTTGTGTATTACACAATACCTATTCAATCTTGTATTAGCTACTTATTAATTATCTAATATTTCTATCAAATATTGTAATATTAAAAGTTGCTATCAACCCAGTGGCCAAAAATTGTTCATATGCTAGGACCCATTTTTAATTTGCGAATTTCGACAAAATTCTTTTTGATTCATAGTCCAATAGTCGTAATACTACACACCTTTAAATTTTGTTACACAGATTGGGTTACACCTGTATACAAAAAAATTACATATACTTATAAATCAATTCAATGAATAATTATCCTTTGAGCTAAGAAAATTTAATATAGAATGAGGATTCTATACTAAAAATAATTTGAAAACAATACTAGTCAATAATAAAATTTTATCCCAATATAATTATTATAAAAAGTACGATATCAAATAAACTGCAATGATTGAAACTGTATTTACATTGGGCAAACAGCTCGTAATTTCAAGTATTAAAAACAATAGAACCAATTCAAATGTAGCGTAACATTAATTAGAAAATCAACGTTTTTTTGTAATAAAGACAATTTAAGTATTCTGCATTGTGAAAGGGTCAAGATTAACTTTCCTGGAATCCTTAGAAATCAAAAAAGTTATACGCAATGGCCATAACCTTATGAACGAATAGTTAGACGTTTGTCCATCTCCGATTCTGGATTGTTTAATCTCGGCATTCCCTACAATTCTTTAATTTTTGCACTATGTTTAACCTCCCTCTGTAGTAAGCCTTCTGAATTTTAAAATTCATGTAATTCTTCTGATGATAATGATGATGGCAGCAAACAACGCCGAAATTGCAATAAAGAATCTTTTAATTTTTTTAAAACCTATCGAGTATGTGACGCGACGTGGCGACTTTCGATGTGACGGTTATGGTAGCTACGGCCTGTGGTTGGAGGTAGGTATCGACTTTCGATAGCACGGTTTTTGATGCTACGGCTATTCGATGGCGTGGTTATCGTCTGCGCGGCATGCTTCGATAGTTATTAAATTTTATGGAAATAATGACTAAAAATAATGGAACTATGTTTATATTGAATAAAGTGGGCCGATCCTGGCGGTACTGCAATGCCAGGCCAACCCGTGACAGAGGTGGAGCAAGCCCCTAACACTCCGTCATTTTCCAAAAATCAGTTTAATATACTGGTCCTGCTGTGCAGGACATATCAGATATTAAGCTGATAAGAACAGATTTGTTTTATTTCAAAAATTTTCTGTTACAAACAATATAAAAACATAAAATAGGAAATACAAAACATAAATTACAAATACAAAACAATATTAAAACAATAATATAAATATATAAGAGATAGTATAACAAATATGTAAATGTGAAAAAAGTTTTTTTTTTTTTTTTTTTTTTTAAATTGTTGTAAAAATATAGGTAGTCCTTCGTAAATGGATGCCAATTTAGGGGGAAGCTGCGTCGTCTCGACGAGAAGCAACCAACGAGGGGTCTGTGGCATCAAGGACTTGGGATGCAGAGATATCAACGGAAGAAGTCATAGCGGGAGCAATGCTATAGGGTAGATTAGGGATGGAAGAAGATGGATTAGTATTAGGAGTCAAAGGGATAATAGATGAAGCACCATCTTGAATGGTCCATTGTCGATGCCCAGTTAAATGCTCAACATAGATGTCACGAGACCATCTGATTGTATCACTGGTGATTAATTTTTTCATTAGTGTACCATATTTTTTGGTACAAATTTTTTTAATAAATGCATCATTTGCACGATACCACGAACCTAACGATCCAACGACAATTGGTTCCACTGATACATTATCGTATCTTCCTCGAAAGGTTTGCGCCAAAGGATTATATTTTATAATTTTGTTTTCTTTTGCTGTTTGAAATGCTTCTATACGATCTTCAAAAGTAACTGTTATATCAATAATTATTAAATTTTTCCCTCGAACTATAACCAAATCGGGTCTTAAATTTGATGTTCCAAAAGTTTGATTTTCAGCAAGTATGTGGTATTTTACTCGCGCTGCATTTTTTATTCTTGTAAGAATAGCGTTGTGACGTAGTTGATATGCATGAGAGTATCGCATACAATGATTTAAGACATGAGGTAGCGTTTCTTCCGGATAATGGCATCTTCGGCATCGATTATCATTTGCTGTGTTCCTGTATTTTGATAAATTTTTGTTTAGAGGTACCAGATTTAAGCGAGCCCGATGAATGAATCGCCATTCAGCAAATCGGGTGTATTTGCCATCGGAGAAAAAGTGGCTATTAGTATCCGATGACGCAACACATTCGATTGCTTTTCCTTGAGATGGTAAGTTGATGATTCTATCAAGATATTGACTTTGCTTTATTATTTTGAAATTATACATGATTTTACGACGATCAACCGGATTGATAGTTTTATTTTCGTTTAAAGTGATGGATGGGGCACCGTCCATGAAACTCCAAGAACAATTATTACGGCAAGAAGCCTTTCTTACTGTGGACCAGATATTTTTGTGTGTGGTTGAACGTTGGTTAAAAGGATTATTCAAATCCCCAGATAAAAAGCGGCCACGTAAATCATCAGAAGCGTCTTGATTACAACGAATTTTGACAAAATAATCCAGATCATTTTTAGCTAAATCGATTATCGATTCATCCCGTGAAGTTAATAATTTATATGCCGAATCAATAATAGAGAAGTCTGCTAGATCTGCCGCAACGGGAAGCCCTACCAAACCAGCAGATCGAGGCCCATAAATATAATCATTTGATGCTTCATTAGGTACATAGAGTGTTTTTTTAATTTCTGCCCTAAAAATTCTATCTAATTCGTCCCAGTCTTTTTTGTCAAAAGTGCCTGACCGCATGTGGTGTCTCATAGCAGGTATGATAAAAGTTTTTAACGCGTCAATTCGTTGCCATGGTGCTAATTTAGATGTTAAAATTTTTAAACCAGTATTTGCAATTTTATTTAAATTACAATTTGAAGGAATAGGACAGAATCCTACTGGGGTGCCAAGAAAGTCTTCTGTTTCCATGTTATGTAATAATTTAGGAATCATAACACCACCGATACTGAAATCTGAAGACAGTACTTGTGTTTTATTTCTGTTATATTTACCAATATGAAGAGTTTTTGATTTTGTAGGATTGAAGTTCATATTAACTTTAGACATTAATTCATGGGCCAAAAAAAGTTTATTTTTAAGTGTTTCTGGATTAGAACACAATAGAGCTAGATCATCAGCGTAAGCAAGTACTTGACACCGGTCCTCTCCATCACTGTCATTGTGTAAAGCTTGCAAGCACGGATCAATCGACATGTTGAATAGCAACCCACTAAGAGGACACCCTTGTTTTACACCAGTGCTAATGGTGATAGGTGATGTTAAACCAGTGGATGTTAAAATTTCAGTAGTACAATCCTGAAGCAAATCACGTACAATGTTTGTAAAAATATTACCAACACCTGCTGCTTTCACAGCCTCAACTACGGCAGCATGTGGAACGGAACCAAATGCGTTTGCTAAATCCAACCAAGCAATACATAATTCCCGGGAACCCCTTCGCGCGTCAGCAATAGACTTTTTTAAAGCAAAATTATGTTCTAGAACACCGTCATGTGCCATAAAACCTTTTTGAGATGGATGAATAGCATTGTTGATCTTAGCCATAGGCCGAGAAGCGATACTGGTACAACTTTCCTGACGGTATATAAACATCTCGTAATGGTAAACAGACTTTAGAGATAACGAGAAATCGAAAAATTCAAACCCAAATTTTGTTGAAACGGTGCAAAAAACTCAAAAAAGCAATTTACAAAGTAATAATTTAATGTATATGTGATCTATAGGGGCTTTATGAAAAATTAGATCGTATATTATAAGACAAATATATGTAAAAGAAGTTTGAAATCCTACAGCTCTTATGGGATCAAGGTCACATAGCCGGTGTTGTCAGTCGTGACGTTTCAGACTACGACTTTTAGCGATGATACACGATCATGCACGATGTGTTATGATCAATATTATTTTTTTTCGATTGAACAGTATATTTATTATTTATACAATAAATCAGGACAAGAAACCTAAAAAAATAACTGCTAAGTTAAATCGAGAACGTAATTTTTAAAATGGTCAAAAACCGACTTACACTTTAGTTAATCGGTTTTCCAAAATGAATTCGATTAACCGTTAATAATAACATTCTTCAAAAAACATTTATATAATTTTTTTTTCGCCCGATATAGGTTTTTTTTTCATCTTAGTGTTACAATTAAAAACTGAGTGTAAAAAGTGCACTTTTTCTTTTTCGAACCAGTTTAACAAATTATTTTGAAATTACGTCGGTTACTTGGTATCTAATGGTTATCCGTTGTTTGGGAAATAAAAATATCGGTTTTGGTTGAAAATCATGTTTTTGGACTTATAGTACCGGTTAACTGGCTTTTCAACCCGGCTTTATGTATTTCGTTGAAACGGTACAATAAATTCAAAAACGCAATTTACAGAATTAAAATTTACTGTATTCAAATCAGAAGGCTTTTTTTATTAAAATTTAAAACGTATATTATATCATAAAAAAAAGTTAAAAAGAATTTTGAAAACCTACAGCTCACGATGTGTACCGTTCACTGTTAAAAAATGTTAACAGTATTATTTATGCATTTAAATAAATGAAACCAATAAATTATTATACATGAAAAAAATAAATATATTAAAAATACTACAAATTAATAATTTTATTATTATTCTCAGTTTTATATTACCAGTAGTTGACACATACAACATAATATGTATGTAAATATTTACAATTTGATTATATAAATAAGCATTTACTGTGAGAGTTATAGTATACCTTTTTCTAAAAAAAAAAGCAGTAATATATACTTGAAATAGAGTATCAAGTTCGTCTCAATAAATTTGTAACAAGGCATAAAATTGGTTAACCGGAATTTTAAATCTAAAAACTTAATTATTAACCTAAACCGGTAATTTTATTTATTAACCATTACCCGTAGTTAATAAAAACTTTTTTTCACTAAAATAAAATAAAAACTTAACGGTTGTGGAAAAAATCTGTGTATTAGAAATTTTAAAATTTGAAATGAAAATTAGTGCGAAATTTTAATACTTACTACCGTCTCAAGACTTGTAATTTTAGTTCGTAATAAGAACACTAGATGTCTCTGACTACACAGTTGGAACATTACCAAGAAATGTGTATTCACTTTTATAACATAATATTAAAATTTTGTAGAATTGGATTCTACAATTTAGCGTTGAAATATTTTTGAAAAGCCAATATCTAAATAGTATTAAAATATTTTTACTTATATCTAAACAGAGTTGTAAAATAGTATATTAACTCTACGGTCGTTTACCAGAGTAGTTGCATAGAAAATGGGGTTCAAGACTACAGCAAAGCATACTTACCTGGCGTAGGGGTTACCGTGATCAATAAGGCGGTTCCCCCAGGGTGAGGCTCTTCCATTGCACTACGGTTGGGCTGACCCCTGCGATTATCCCTAATGCGGATAACTCGGGCGCGTAATTTTTGGTAGTCGGGACTGCGTACGCGCTGTCCCGGTCTTATATAATTCAAACATAGTTGAGTAATTGCTATATTAAATCCCTTGTTCACTTTTTCGTTTTAATTCCTTGTACGTAAGTAAAGGAAGTATTGTAATCGCGAAAAATTTCGGTTTTCAGATTTTAGCGGAAATATCCATTTTGATCATCCCTGAATCCATTTTGACTAATTTCGTCGTGACGTCTGTACGTACGTACGTATCTCGCATAACTCAAAAACGGTAAGCCGTAGAAAGTTGAAATTTTGTATTTAGGACTCCTATAATATCTAGTTGTGCACCTCCCTTTCTGGTTATTACACAATTACCAGAAGTGGTACTTTACATGAAGCCTATAATAGATTTTAATGAAAAATTGTTTTAAAATATAATCCAAAACTTTTCAAATTTGGTATACAAGACTTTTATGTCAATAGAAATAACATAATACATTTTGGTTAAAATAGGCTAACCGGAAGTGGTACATTACTTGAAGTTGTTAACAGTTTTTCTTGAATAAAATGATTTTATTTTGATTTTAAAAATAAATGCTTCAAATAAAAATTTTAGAGAATTAATTTCTGCGTCTAGCACATCAAGTACTATTAAATTAGCCTATGTATAAGCGAGATATGTAAATTTAAAAATTATATACTTTTTTGTTTTTGTAATAAAGCTTGCTATGGATAAGGACAAAAACATAAAAAAAATGTTCATGTCAAATTACGTTAAATACGTGCAATTTTATGATTCGTACAATAACAAATATATTTTTATTGTGAAATTAGTCATATTCATTGTTGTAATCAAATATTTCTTTGTTGTAATCAAAACTCTCTTTAAAAACTCTATGGTCGCTATATATCTTACTGTTTTGAAGTTAAAATTAATATTTTGTAATTTATTTATTAAAAAAATATGTATAGTTTAATAATCGTACAAGGAAGTCATGTGGTATCCACATCAGATTTTTTTATATTGTCACTAAAGTGCACAAAAATCGTCATTAAGTTCAGAAATCGGCACTAAACTTTATACGATTTTATACATAGGTAGTGTTCCCAATAATCAATTATTGTACATGTAAAATAAGAAATAAAATATATATTACTTATATGGTTTATTTTCCTCGGCCCTAAAGGCCTTGGCAAATAAATTCCACAATCGTGATAAACAATTTAACTTCAGTATTTTGATACATACACAAAATAACTATTGCTGGGTATACCAATCTACTTTATATACAGATTTCGGTAATGATGATGACATATTTGTATCGTGCGGGTGTTTCTTATCAGGCGTCACCTCTCGGGCATTCATTGCTGGCGGAGAGATTGCACTACAGGCGTCAATTTTGCGTTATTTAAAATTCGAAATATTTGGCGTCGGTCGAGATAGAACCCAGATTCGCGATCTGACACTCTAGCACGCGACCACAAAATCCCGTATTATATTATTATGAGTGTCAGGAAATTCTTACAAAAGTTTTTTTTTGCGTAGCACGCGACCACAAGATCCCGTATTATATTATTATATTTGTAAGCTTTCCTGTTGTCAAAAAGTCAAACAAATCGTACATTGATAGGGTTTAAAATGAGTAAACAATCAAGCATTACATCAATATATTCGTATCCT
Organism: Harpalus rufipes; assembly: GCA_951394225.1. Lineage (NCBI taxonomy): Eukaryota > Metazoa > Arthropoda > Insecta > Coleoptera > Carabidae > Harpalus > Harpalus rufipes. Next base: position 53,606,966 of record OX596277.1, on the reverse strand, counting down.
TCCCGGTTTTCATTGGCACCTCATTTATGCAGTAGTTTCTATAAAGAAAGATAGATGGCACGTAAGTTGGTATGAAAAACTTCTAATAGATGGCGAAACAAGTACTGCGGTCAGCAGAAATACGTAGATAAAGGATATTATTTAAATATTTAAGCAACAACAAATTAAATGAAATAATACGTATTACAATAATTAAAATAATAGTTTTGTGAACGCAATGTTTTATTGTTGAATTCAAAATATTGAAGATTATTGTGTCAAATTGAATATCAAAGCAGTTATTTCTACGATACGCTTTCCAATACAGTTTAGAATAAAACACTCTAGCAAACAGTGATTGTTACTCTGACCTTCCTTCTAAGCGAATAAATCTTTCGCCTTTTACTAAAGATTTCCGTGGAGGAGGGTAACTCAAATGAGTCTTTACTAATTTTTCATTGCCCGGCGCAAGCTGGGCTTTTATATAATTCAAACATAGTCCATTGGTCGTATTCGTACACCCACAATACTCTATTATATCTTATCCCTTACAAGTTAATTATTTTATCTTGTCCATTATTGTCGTCTCAAGAACTGTTGTTACGAGTTCGGTGAAATTAACATACAACTTCTATTTTAGAAGACTGACCAAAAACAAATATTTTTATCTACCAAGTTACCAGTGATTCTCAAAAGTTTTTTTTTTATTGTATTTAATTAATTAAGTTTAAAAATATATTTAATTTTTTACCTCCTGCTAACCTTAGTAAGGGAGGTATAGGGATCGTGCTATCCCATATCGAGATTTTGGTAAATGACCACGTTTCAAGGTCCCTAGAATCCAATTTTCACGATGTCTGTGTTATGTGTGTGTAGATTCTCTTTACGCTCTGACTCAAATACTATCATTCAGAAAAATTTTAAACCTTGTATTTTTTTACCTTATTCTAATATGTTAAGAAGCCATTAGATTTTGGTGTAAATTATATAAGCGGAAATGGCGCTTGAAGCTGAAAACAGTTTTTCTCCGAAAAATACATTTAAATTACATTTTTTCGCGATTTATGTTATTATAAAAACTAAAAATTATTAAATTTTCTACAGATATGCATTAATACTTTTTCTATTTATTTTATCAATAAATTTATAAAATTATTTTAAAAATCCCGGAATTTTTTTATCACTAATAATCGGTTTTATAAACGACAGACAAATTTACTTCCACAATAAACAAAATTTGATCCTTTAAATGAAAGTGAAACTTTTGATTTGTTAATTTATTTTAATCAATTTACAATGGAAGTGAATTTATTCTGTCTTCTATAAAACCGCGAGAGTAATCTAGTGTTTTCATCTCTAGAAAATTTGGACTAGATAAATTTTTCGTGATTATGTAGATGCTTATGAGAATTTTTGGCAATAAAGTGTAGTAGATCATATTTCATATAATAATTAATAATAATAACGGAAATTCAAAAAACTGCAATATACGGTCTGCACATATCATACGAAAAATATTCACTTAACATCCTTACCTGAGCTGCTTGGTAAGCAGCTGGAAGAAGTGTAAATCCCGGAGCAGGAAGTAAAATACATGTTACTCAGATTACACCTGAAAAATACAAATGTGTCCATATATTATATAACCTGTATCTGTGAAATAAAGGATAATAATAATAATAATAATAATGAGAGACATATACTTTCTTAATATTGACTACCTTTTATTAACAGAATAACAGAAAAAATATTTATCTCTTAATAACATGAATGATAAGTTATTATTATTATTAAATTATAATTTAAGATTAATAAAATAGAGGCAAACATTTTATAGCAAATATATTTATTATGTTCCTTCCGGGAATATGATACTAGCATCAATAATTAGTTATGTATTGTAGTATGTAATTAAAAACTTATTAATTTTATATGCACATATGTTATTAATTTTATATACACACATGTAAAATTTACGCAATTTATTTTGTATACGAAACCACATGCATATACTGGATAAATACTATACTTAAAAATTCACTGTTCTCATGAATCTCTGTATAAATATAATGAAAACTAAGATGCATTAGTTTTCAAACTTAGTTCACGCATCAGGCAATCTTTTTCATTTAAAATGTATTCAAATGTAAAATATATTCGTCGAAATTTAAAACTATTATGTATTTTCGGCGGTCTTTGGGATTATTACGAATTGAAAGGGCGTAAGAAAATGTTATTTCAAATTTACAGTTTTGGAATATGGTTTTCATTTGTCAAAATTAATATTTTACAAATAATTTACATGAATTCTGTAAAAGGTGATCTTTCAATTTTAATGGAAAGTGCTGGATTAGCTTTTCAGTATACAGGTATAATATTTATAACTGGAACAATTTTATTTCGGAAGAACAGAATTGAACGACTTTTGAATGTGGTAAGAATATTTTTTTTTATTTTTTATACTTATAGACTACCTCAATACTGGATTATTTATAAGTCTGCTCTTTTTTATTAACTCAATTATTTTAAATATTATGGAAAAAAATTCCAAACGATTTTTTTTTTAAATTAAAATGTCTATAAATCTGCAATATAGCTTTTTCTACAGGGTATTTATTCAAATTTGAAAAGTGTATGAAATTTACTATTCATTGTTTATTTAATTGGGGTAAAATGTAAAAATCAGAGAAATATTATTAATTAAATTAAAAGTTTATTTAAATGATAAATAATTAGGATAAATATTAAAAAGATAATAAAAATAACTAACACTATGATTAAAAAATTATAAATACTAATTGAAGACTAAGAATATTATTAAATACTTAAACAGTAAGATTATTTATTTAAACAATGTTTATTTCACTATATTTATTTATATAACTACTTTTATTTATTTTCATCACTCGTAGCCTAATTATTTATATCACCAACTGTCCATTCACGATGCGTGTCTTATAACAGAATATCTGTGGCTCTCCTCTGTGACGGGTTTACATAGCGCGGCGTCCTTCTGGAAGTTTCCGACGCAAAGAAGCAGGTGACACTAAACAATTAGACAGGTCATTTACTAGAGTAGTTAGAATTCAGTAAAACTAATGTTTAGTGTTCCTGATGTATACAGAAAAAGTAACATTTGACAGACTGTTAACTGTCAAAAAATCGACAAAAAAGTAGAATTTTTTAAAAATTTCCCAAAAGTAAAAGGTTTGGAGAGCATAACTCAAGAATAGGTACAGATACAATTAATTTACCTTGAATCCAAAGGATTAAATCGATTAAATATGTTGGTCCCATTACATTTTTTATTATTATTTTTATTATTATTATTATTATTATTTTCATCACAATATTATTATGAATTTTTCATTAATGTCGTAGATTGCACAAGAAGAAAATCGATCTCTTAATCGTACTCAAGAAGAAATACATATTTACAAGCAAGCTGTTAATCAAAACTGGTTCATTACAAAAATGTTTTGGGCAATGAGCTTTCTGACAGCCAGCTCATTCTGTATTGCCCGTCCAGTTGAATTTATGATAGATGGCCCACAAGAAATCTATCATGGAAAGGTTCCTTTTATATTTAGTACCTGGTACCCATATGACAAATTTGCATCTGGTTACTATGAACTCACGTATTTTCATCAATTTTTTATTGTTTTGATTGCTACCAATCATGTAGGACTTGGAGATACTTTCATTATATCATTCATGATTTTTGCTATTGGGCAGTTTCGAATGATCCAAAGCGCGCTTAAAAACATGCACATATTAACCGAAGAAGAAAATGTAATTTATGGAAGACAAGAAGTTATGGACATTTACCATAAAATCGTTGATATTGTAAAACATCATTGCAGAATACTAGAGTAAACAATTCCATTTAAAAAAAGGTTTATACTAACTAATACTTATATTTTTCAGATATTTAGATGATTTGGATAATTTAATCAATCCGATAATTATGATACATTTCTTAATATGCTCTTTCATGATTTGTTCTGTCGGGTTTGACTTAATAATTGTAAAAAGTTAAAATATATTAAAATGAAAGGAATATCACAAATATTTTATTTTAGGCAGGAGTCAGTGTCAGACTACTACTAAATTTAGAATATATATTTTTTTTATTAATCCAGTTATTCTTATTTTACTGGCATGCAAACGAAGTAACTTTAGAGGTATATATTCACCCCAATTCTGTAACAAAGTTGCTTACTTTCAGCAAAATTGCAAACACTGAAAAAAATATGAAAATAACACTCTTTATATTTATTTCTATAAGCTATTTTTTTTCTAGTATTGCTGCTAAGACAGCAACTTTTTTATAGAATAGTAGTAATATACTAGTTATGTTTTATACAAGACGACAAAATTATATTTTATCGACAAGCGGAAACTTCGCGAGTAAATTATTTTTCGCGAGTCGATAATTAAATTAGATCGTCGTGTATAAAATTCAATATTTATCTATAGCAGATTTTAAAACATAAGAAAAATTAATAGTATATTATTCTATTATTATAATGATAGCTATTTTCACGACCATGAAATTTACAATACGAGCCATGCCGAGTAACGAAGGCTGTTGCAAGAATTTTACCATTACTTCTAAATATTAAATTTAAAAAAAAAATTGTTCTTCATCTCTAGTTCTTAACTAGTATACGACGAAAAATTAAAGAAAAACTGAAAATTTTATATGAAACATTTTTATCAATTTCTAATAGTTACGAAGTTATTTGAAAATTAAATATTGGCCAAGGTCGCCACAAAATTTGATTTAAAAAAAAACAAAAGCACATCTAACATGCAAGTAAAGTTGTTAAGGATTAATCCTTGAGTACCACTGTATATATTAAAGGATATGAGTAGAAAAATTATCATTTAAGCACAATTTTAAAATTTGATATAAGTTGTGGTGCTATTCCAAAAATAGATCTTTCTGATAACGTTAATAATTGAATAATTGAAGTTGTTATTAACACAAATCGTCAAAGTTAATAATGTACTTACTTTAATTTAGATAAAAATTAAAGTACTTATTTTATCTATTCTTGCGGTTGTTAAAGTATTAATTGATCCACTATTTTGAGTGAGTAGACAAAAGCACACTTTAAAATCTGCTATAGAAAAATTATATTAAAACATAAATGAGGAATATTACAAATTGATATTTGCAGAGTCTGAACGTGGCAAATTCTGTGGCAGAAAGTAATTGGTACTTATTTTCCGAACGGGTGAAACAAGCCCTACTCATATTGTTATGTCGCGCGCAAAAACCTACTATTTTGTCAGTTGGTGGAGTATACCCCATGTCCCTTGCTACATTTCTTATGGTAATTACAGACTTTAATTTATCAATACATTTTTTCTCTAATTGTATTTTTTATTTTAGATTTTAAAAGCAACTTATTCTTATTTAGCGCTATTTCGAAATATGTATCAACGTAATGATTAGATAAAATTAAAGCCTATTGTTGCATACTGTGTTAGTAGAAATTCTTTTAGAAGCTATTATAAAACTATATAAATTTTCTCACCGACACAGTTTAAAACACGATTTATGCATTTCTCGACTTCGCAAATCTTATCCATAAGCCTTGAAATAAACTAATATACACCTTGTATTAACAAATAGGTAGTATATATGCATATATGTCACTATTACTCCTCAAATTAAATAAAAATGTTTGTATTTCGTGTACGCCACGAGAACTTCGTAGAATTTTCAATTTTCTTTTTACAGCGAGAGCGAAACTCAAGACACTAGAGACATCTCTATGAACTGCAGTCAACTCAGAAAATATATTACAAATTTTATGTAATAATTACATTGTTTAAACAATTTAAAAGCAAATGTATGTATATGCTAATAAAGAATAATTGTGTATTTTATTCTCCAATACCGATAGTTTTCGTTGACAATTTTTTGTAGTATTTCCTTTCTTTCTCAAAAAAAGAGATAATTATAATTGTATTAATTTTCAAAATTTGAATTATCTTCTTTAATTTTATCAATTGTTTTCATTCTTTTTGTATTTATTATTTTCAAACTGTTTTAAATATTGTAAATATTTTACATCTAGTATATAAGAAAAATCTTAATAAATATTTTTTATCATTACAAAAAAATTATGAAAACTTAATGAGAAATAAAATTCATATAAAATACAATCGAATGAAGACATGTATAATTTATTATTTTATTTGTAAATATTTTATTAATATTTTAAAATGGAATATAGTACATACATATAATATTAGTACTGATAGTAAAAGTAACTGACAGTGTATTGGAAACTCTTTCAATTATTATCTTTGCAAATGTATACAGTAAATTACAATTAATTAAAACATTACTGAAAATAAACTGTGAACTGCATTTATTTTAAATAGGTATATGTGAAAATATACACCATTTATTTAATGTGTTTTGTTTATTTAACAGTTTAACTGCTTTTATCCATGCAGTTTTTTGTATTTTTTTTTTATATAAAAATATTTAAAAATAAATGAGGTAACATATATACTAGTACTGGAGTCATTATTATGGTTTTCAAATTAAAATATGGGAATATTTATATATTCTTATTATATACAGCGTAAATATTGCTGAAGAGCCAAATTTACAGTTTTAATTTTTAGCGAAACTAAACATTTTTTGTTTCAAATAAAAAATGCATTCAGTACTTTTATGCATATTAGACAAAAACATTACATATTTCATATAAAAAGGTATCAGTAATTTCCAATTATCAATTATTATAAATAATTTATTTGTTTTTAGTTATTTATATATTTACTACACATACATTTTACTAAGTGTTGTATAAAAAATTATTGTCTTGCAAAATGTTAAAATAAGTATATATTTTCTGTTACTTGTATCTGTTTCTACGTATTTCAATGTATTGTTACAATAATTCAATTATGCAAAGAGTAATTTATTAATAAAATTTGTTTTTTACAGAACATGTACAGTAAAATTATTGAAAGATGTCCGATCAAGGTTATCTACGAATTGTATGAATTCAGATTTTTGCTTCGTAATATCAGCTGTTTATTTAGAAACTTTTTACAAATTCTGTCTATGAAGATCATGCTTCAAATAATAACAATAATAATAATGGAAGACATACTTTGTTAACATTGACTACCGTTTATTAACAGAATAACAGAAAAAAAAATTATCTCTTAATAACATGAATGATAATTTATTATTATTATTATTAAATTATAATTTAACATTGATAAAATAAGGGAAACATTTTATAGCAAATATATTTATTATGTTCCTTCCGGGAATATGATCCTAACATCAATAATTAGTTATGTATTGAAGTATGTAATTAAATACTTATTAATTTTATATGCACACATGTGCATTTTACGCAATTTATTTTGTATACGAAACCACATGCATATACTGGATAAATACTATACTTAAAAATTCACTGTTCTCATGAATCTCTATATAAATATAATGAAAACAGCTTATTTTCTCATAAGATGCACTAGTTTTCAAACTTAGTTCAGGCATAATCTTTTTCATTTAAAATGTATTCAAATGTAAAATATATTCGTCGAAATTTAAAACTATTATGTATTTCCGGCGGTCTTTGGGATTATTACGAATTGAAAGGGCGTAAGAAAATTTTATTTCAAATTTACAGTTTAGTAATGTGGTTTATATTTTTCAAATTTAACATTTTACAAATAATTGACATGAATTATGTAAAAGGAGATCTTTCACTTTTAATGGAAAATGCTGGGGTAACTTTTCTGTATACAGGTATAATATTTATAACTGGGACAATTTTATTTCGGAAGTACAGAATTGAACGACTTTTGAATGTGGTAAGAATAAATCTTTTATTTATTATACTTATAGACCACCCAATACTGGGTCATTCATAAGTCTGATATTTTTTATAAACTCAATTTATTTAAACATGATGGAAAAAAATTCGAAACGAAGTTTATTTTAAATTAAAATGTCTATAAATCTGCAATATAGCTTTTTCTACAAGGTATTTATTCCAATTTGAAAAATATATGAAATTTACTATTCAATAGTATAAAAATCTGTTGTGGCCAGCACAATACCTTCCATCAATTCTATGTATAATGTATAAATTCCATACATAATTTTTCTTGCAAAAGATTCTAAATTTCCAGTAAAATTATTTCATAAACAAACTATTCAAATTGCACTTGACACTGACATCTTCTTCATCTTTAGCTTTTCCCATTCGTTACGAGTCGATATTTTTGCGTGTCGTTCTCATTCAGTTCTTTTTCTTTCAAGTCTTCCGTAATACAGTCCTTCCATCTTATCTTTGGTCTTCCTCTGTTTCTTCAACCTCCTATTACTAAACTACTCATTCTTGTTCGAATATAATTCTTCATTTCTCCTCATAACATGTTCAAACCAATGTAATCGTCTTTCTTGTATCTTTCTAGAAACTTGTAACACTAGAGTTATTTTCTTACCGTATCTTTCCGTGTCTTCCCCAACATCTACTTCAACATCCTAATCTCTGTCACATTAATTTACTTTTTATTGATACTGACATCTGTCAATTTGAATTATATGAATATATTAGTAGTTTCCATGTTTAGCATAGCTGACTGAATTATAAAATTTAATTTCTTTAAAATTCTTTAACTCTGTATCTATTGAATATGAAGTATAAAATGTAATCAAATCGTATAGAGAATAATATATTCTTTAAGTTATAATAACGTTAAATGTCAATAAATCAAATTTAACTGTTAAATCTTCAAATGAGGGTACTTCCGGTTCACCAATTATAACCAAAATCTAATCAGTTGTTTTTCTGGATGTAAACTTGAGGAATACGAAAAAAATACAATTTTTGAAATCGTGGAATTGAAGTTATGGGTCCCTGAACTTTTGTCACACACACAGACACACACACACACACACACACACACACACACACACACACACACACACACACACATACATACAGACATCATCGTAAAAATGGTAAAATCGTATTATAGGGACCCTAAAACATGCTTATTCACTAAAAACTCATCATTGAATTTTTTGACCAAAGACAATACCTTCCTTACCTAAAGGTGACGGAAGGTAAAAACAATCATATGTTATATTATTAAACTTATATTTTAAGTGTTCCTTAAATTGACAATATCGCATCGAAACGAAACGTCAAATGAGTAATTGAATATTGCTGTCAAAATTTCAATTTGCATTTTTTTGTTTAAGCCTAGCTTAAAATTAAATGGTTAGCGGTGCAACTGGGCATCAATGATTTAAATATTATACTTTATTAGATGCAAAAGGCATTTCATTATTTTTACATTACACCTTTTAAATTAAAAGAATAGTTATTTATTTATGAAAGTATTGAATGAACTTCAATACCAATGGGGTCATTTCAAAAAAAAAATATTCGTTCTTTTTTTTATAAAATCGTGAAATCCGTCTCATTTAATAAATATAGTAATATAAAATAACATGAAATATGCGACTTCTCATTCATAAATTTGCTAATACACTTTCGCGGCTGTAAAATCCGTGACGTCACGGCTTGTTACTCACACAAAGACATTCCTCTCACACACACACAACGGTCCGCGTGGTATCCGTTTACTGCTGTAAACAAGCTAACCTAAAATTGTGACAGGTGACAGCAGAGTTAAGAATAAAGGTATGTAAATAAAACATTTATTAAAATAAATACCAAAAGTTGTATGAAATATGTTTTCCGTTAACAAAATCAAACTGAGAAGTGATAACCCAAACAATCATAGTTCCAAACACAACCGGTAGGGAGCTGTTACCGCATCCGACAAGCCGTGACGTATGCCGTGACGTCAGCGTCCAAATATTTGAAATTAAAGACAACTTTTAAAAAATCTTATCTCTGATTTTAAAGATTTGTAAAGTGTAAAACATATACCTACATATTTAATTTGACCTATTCTTTCAAGAAAAAAATAAATTAGAAAATGTGAAATGACCCCATTGAACATTTTTTATCACGAATGTGTAAAAATAAACCATAAATATTAAATTTTATTTGAAACCGAAAAATTGTGGAAAAGTAAGGAATATTTATTTTTATAAGCTGTTACGTAACATACAATGTTGCTAATCTCGGAATCTTGAAAATGCACCTGCGCTCAAAATTATGTGTGATATCTCAGAAATAAATGTGTTGGTCCCATTACATTTTTTATTATAATGAATTTTTTATTAATATCGTAGATTGCACAAGAAGAACATCGATCTCTTAATCGTCCCGAAGAAGAAATAGATATTTACAACCAAGCTGTTAATCAAAACTGGTTCATTACAAAAATGTTTTGGTCAATGAGCTTTATGACAGCCTGCTCATTCTATATTGCCCGTCCAGTTGAATTTATGATAGTTGGCCCACAAGAAATCCATCATGGAAAGGTTCCTTTTATAATTAGTGCCTGGTACCCTTATGACAAATTTGCATCCGGTTACTATGAACTCACATTTGTTCATCAACTTATTATTGGTTTGATTGCTACCAATCATATAGGACTTGGAGATACTTTCATTATATCATTCATGATCTTTGCTATTGGGCAGTTTCGAATGATCCAAAGCGCGCTTAAAAACATGCACATATTAACCGAAGAAGAAAATGTAATTTATGGAAGACAAGAAGTTATGGATATTTACCATAAAATCGTTGATATTGTGAAACATCATTGCAGAATATTAGAGTACACAATTCAAATTAAAAAAAGGTATATACTAACTAAAAACTATATTTTTCAGATATTTAGATGATTTGGATAATTTAATCAACCCAATAATTATGGTAAATTTCTTAATATGCTCTTTGATGATTTGTTCTGTCGGGTTCGAATTAATAATTGTAAAAATTTAAAGTATATTAAAATGAAAGAAATATCACAAATATTTTATTTTAGGCAGGAGTCAGTGTCAGATTACTACTAAATCTAGAATTTATAGTTTTTTTATTAATGCAGTTATTCTTATTTTACTGGCATGCAAACGAAGTAACTTTAGAGGTATATAATCACCCCAATTCTGTAAAAAACTTGTTTACTTTCAGCAACATTACTATAGCAAATAACCAATAATAATTGCCGAAGAAAATATGAAAATGACATGCTTTATATTTATTTCTATTGTTTTTTTTTAAATATTGCTGCTAAGACTTTAGCAACTTTTTTACAGAACAGGAGTTATTTTTTTATATAAGACGATAAAATTATATTTTATCGACGAGCGGAAACATCGCGAGTGAGTTATTTTTCGCGAGTCGATAATTAAATTATATCGTCGTGTGTAAAAATCAATATTTATCTATAGCAGATTTTAAAACATAAGAAAAATTAATTATAAATTAATAGTATATTATGTAACGAGTTTATAATTCACGACCATGAAATTTACGATATGTGCCATGCCGAGTATTGTAATTAGGGCTGTTGCAAGAATTTTACCATGACTTCTAAGTACTAAATTTTAAAAATATTGTTATTTAAAGAGCCTCAAATGTGAAAATATCACGAAATATTCATTAGATAATGGACAAACTGTTTTCCTATTGGCTGTAAATGGCGTGCTGTATGTACTCCGACGTAAAAGGAGTGGGGAGTTGTTTTTCATGACTACTTTTCGCGTCATTCTTTTTATTTAATTATTTACGAAATTTACAACAAATTATTATGATTTTTGTTATTACTATGAAAAGTATTGCATAAACTTTCATTTAATTTTTTTTTAAACATGTGAAACAGAGTCCTCATTCATCCGAGTGTATTAATAGTTATTTTGTTATAGGTACATGAATTGCATACACTATTTTTTCTACGACTATTTATAATAATTAAAAATGATAATCTATATCGAAATGAAAAGAAAATCTGTATCATAATGATAATCTGTTGATCTGTATCGACAAAAAAATCATAATATAATGAGTGTCATTGAAATACAGATGACACATATGTACTTCATAAGTACATATACAGTGGTACCTGTACTTACGAACGGCTCAGCTTAGAACTTTTCGAAATACGAACTTTTTTATATTCCAGTTTTATATTGAGATATGAACTTTGGTGCTTTTCTATGCAGAGTACTGTTGCTTTTACACACGAGTGTAAGTGAGTAAGTACATCAAATGCAAAACTATGTAATGGCTCTATAAGAGAATTAAAAAAAAAACTGTTGTGGGCAGCACAATACCTCTCGCCATTTTCATTTTAAGTTGCATAGGACGCGAGCAGTTATGTGACTTTGTTGGCCTTGGCAAGCAGATATGGGGGCCTGTGTCAAAATGACAGCTAGTAATAATGTACATAGGTGTCAAGTATCATGAGTTTTCATTCAAAACATTATGATTTTCCAAAACCATGTGGATTATTTTCCTCGCCAAGTATTGATGACATATAAACAACATGATATGAGAATATTTTGAAATTTTTAATGAAAAATTATGATATGGCATTTGTGACATCTATGTAAATAATTACTAGCTGTCATTTTGACACGGACCCACAAATCTGCTTGCCAAGGCTAACAAAGTCACATGTATAAGTAACATTTCTTGTACACACGAATAATTGATTTTGTATATCTTCTTTCGTTCTATGAGTAATTTTGTCCTACTCTTCTAATATGTTCAAGATTCTTCAAATTCATTGACGGCATTAGCGGTTTTTCTTAAGGATATATGTAATATTAACATACCTATAATTTAAATACATATTTAATTAATAATACAATTATAATATATATATATATATATATATATATATATATATATATATATATATTAAATGTACTCGTACTTCCCAGAAAAATCTGATTTTTGACACTAACATTTTGCATTTATCTTTCAATTACAAACATTTAAATATCTCAACTGTTTTTTGGGCAACGAGATTTATTACAACAGATTATTCTATATTATTATATACTATATTTCCAAACCTATACGAGATATTTAAAAAAATTAAATGTCAGATAGAGAATTTAATTTTCTTTAATATTACCAAGAAAATTTTTCAAAAAATAATATTTGAAAATGTTTTTTTTTCAAGAATCTGCTACTTCCGGTTGTCCAATTGTTACCAAAACCTTTTCAGCTCTCCCCATGAATGTCCAATTGGGAAATACGTAGTTAAATAAATATAAAGTCTTATAGTTTTTGAGTAATTATCCTTCCAACGTCCCACACATACACACACACACACACACACACACACACACACACATACATCCATTGAAGTTATGCAATCCGAAACTTTCGTCACACACACACAGACACATACATACTTATAGACATCATCGTAAAAATGTTAAAATCGGATTGTAGGGATCTTAAAAACGTGCTTATTCAATAAAATCTGGATATGCGATTTTTGGCATGATTTCAATACCTCTCTTAGCGAGAGGTAAAAATCTGATGTGGACACCACACGACTTCCTTGTACGATTATTAAACTATACATATTTTTTTAATAAATAAATTACAAAATATTAATTTTAACTTCAAAACAGTAAGATATATAGCGACCATAAAGGTAGTTTTTAAAAAGAGAGTTTTGATTACAACAAAGAAATATTTGATTACAATAATGAATATGACTAATTTCACAATAAAAATATATTTGTTATTGTACAAATCATAAAATTGCACGTATTTAACGTAATTTGACATGAACAATTTTATTTTTTTGTCCTAATCCATAGCAAGCTTTATTACAAAAAAATAATTTTTAAATTTACATATCTCGCTTATACAAAGGGCTAATTTAATAATACTTGTTGTGCTAGACGCAGAAATTAATTCTCTAAAACTTTTATTTGAAGCATTTATTTCTAAAATCAAAATAAAAGCCTATTTTAACCAAAATCTATTATGTTATTTCGATTGACATAAAAGTCTTTTATACCAAATTTGAAAAGTTTTGGATTATATTTTAAAACAGTTTTTCATTAAAATCTATTATAGGCTTCAAGTAAAGTGCCACTTCTGGAAATTGTGTAATAACCAGAAAGGGAGGTGCACAACTAGATGTTATAGGAGTCCTAAATACAAAATTTCAACTTTCTACGGCTTACCGTTTTTGAGTTATGCGAGATACGTACGTACGTACAGATGTCATGACGAAATTAGTCAAAATGGATTCAGGGACCATCAAAATGGATATTTCCGCTGAAATCTGAAAACCGAAATTTTTCGCGATTACAATACTTCCTTTACTTACGTACAAGGAAGTAAAAAAGGCGAAAACGCTTAGATAACAGCCCACTTTAAAATCTGCTATAGAAAAATTATATTAATACATAAATGAGGTATATTACAAATTGATATTTGCAGAGTCTGAACGTAGCAAATTCTGTGGCAGAAAGTCATTGGTACTTATTTTCCGAACGGGTAAAACAAGCTCTACTCATATTATTATGTCGCGCGCAAAAACCAACTATTTTGTCAGTTGGTGGAGTGTACCCTATGTCCCTTGCTACATTTCTTATGGTAATTACAGACCTTAATTTATCAATATATTTTTTCACTAATTGTATTTTTTATTTTAGATTTTAAAAGCAACTTATTCTTATTTAGCGCTGTTTCGAAATATGTATCAACGTAATAATTAGATAAAATTAAAGCCTAATGTTGCATGCTTTGTTAGTAGAAATTCTTTTAGAAGCTATTATAAAATTATATAAATTTTCTCACCAATACATAGTTTAAATCACGATTTATGCATTTCTCGACTTCGCAAATCTTTATTCAAGGCCTAAGGGCCTTGAAATAAACTAATATACACCTTGTATTAACAAATAGGTAGTAGCATATATGTCATTCATCACTCTTCAAATTAAATAAAAATATTTCTATTTCGTATACGCTATGAGAATTTCGTTGATTTTTCAATTTTCTTTTCACTGCAAGAGCGAAACTAGAGACATCTCTATAAACTGCAGTCAACTCAGAAAAAAAATACATTAAATTATGTATATTTATTAATATTACAATGAATTTTACACTCTAAAACGTTCCATTTACAGCAGAAATATTTCAAACTTTTAACACATTTTTGGTATCACTGGTTTACACTACAACCATTTTTTACTATTTTTAGTAACTTTTGAATTAAAACTACAGTTTAATGTCAAAATTTTACTTTAAACAACTTGTAATGAAAATTGTAAAAAATTCGGTCGTTGATGGACATTTCACCAAGACGTACTTTCTATTTAAAATTTCCTCAACTCAATAATAACTCTTGTTTTCCGAAAGTACCTTGATTACAAAAATTAGAAAATTTCGTGTTATTTATAGAACTTCAACCTCTTGTATTTTGGTAACTAGAAGGAATAGGACCTATGTTCATATGCCATTTTTGGCACAAAATGACCCCAAGAATAAGCTATTAAAGTTTGTTACACTAGTCCTGAAACACCCTGTATATGTGTAAACTGAGATTGTATATGTAAACTGTAATAATTTGTATAGGTCAAAAGACTTTATAACAACTACATACATTATTATTATTATTATTTTTATAATGGAAGATATACTTTGTTAACATTGACTACCTTTGATGAAAAGTCATTAATCATTAATTGTTCAATTTAAATAATAGTTTATTATCCACCATTATCATTATTAATGAAACTTAATATTTATGAAAAATAGTTTTTCTATTTTCTTTTCAGACCATCAAATTAAATAATCAATTATTTTAATAGCTTGATTTTTCACCGATCACAATAGTTACTAGTTTTATAATACTAAGCTACAGTTTCATATTTATCCATTATTTTACAATGCTGATACAGAATAAAAATATATTTTATTCTCTAACACCAGTCATTTTGATTGGCAAAATTTTTGGAGTATTTCCCTTCTCTCTCAACAAAAGAGATAATTATATTTCTATTTATTTTAGAAATTTGGATTATGTTGTATACTTTTGCCAATTATTACTTTTTATATGTTTTTATTCTTATTGTGTTTATTATTATTTTTACATATCTTATTTTGATTTAACACTTTATAATATAACTACTGTAATTTCACATTTGGATCATACAGTTATAAATATTGTAAATATTTTACATTTGGTTGTATATAAGAAAAATCTTAATAATTATTTTTTATCTTTACAAAAAATTGATGAAAATTTAATGAGGAATAAAATTCAAATAAAGTACAATCGAATGAAGACATGCATAATTTATTATTTGATTTATAAATATTTTATTCATATTATTACATTTTTAGTTGACTATTTTAATCTTTCTAATATTAAATTCAAACACATACATGTATTGATGGTAAAAGTAATTGATAGTGTAACTGATTCCTTATTACTTATTTTCTTTTTAAATATTTACAATAAAGTAGAATTAATTAAAATATTAATGAAAAAGAAATATGAATTTCATTTTATTTTTAATTATTTTCAAAATATTTTAGATATTTGTAAAAATACAAATCAATTATTTAATGTGTATTTTCTATTTAGAAGTTTAAATACTTTTATTCATACAGTTTATTTTTTGTTTTTTATAACAAAATATTTAAAGAAGGATGAAGTAACATACACACTAATTTTGGAAACATTATTATGGTTTTCAAATAGAAATATGGGAGTATTTATATTTTCTTATTACAGCGTAAATATTTCTGAAGAGGTACATATTTTGAATTTTGGGGTGTGTGCGGGTTTGTGAGTGTATTATTTATATATTTATTTATTAACCCTTCAGTACATACGCAGAAATAGTTAAAATCAAAAAGCAGAAAGCATTTATTAAGCCAGTGTGACATGATCATAAATTATTATCAAATTTGTTAACAAATTTGGTAAAAAAATCTGATGGGACCAACACAATACCTCCCGCCATTTAATTTTTATTAAGTTTCATACATACCTATGGGGACTCGTTGCCGCGTGCCTGATGTCTGGTCGCGAATCTGGGGAACCCGATTCGATCCCGATCAACGCCAAATATTTCGAATGTTTAAATAGCAAAAAATTAACCCTTGTGGTGCACTCTCCACGCCAGCAGTGAGTGTCCGTGAGGTGATGCTTGGTAAATGCCCGCACGACACAAATATGTCATCATCATTACCGAAATCTGTGTACAAACAGATTAGCACACCCAGCAATGCCGTGATAATATATTTATTTATTTTTTTATTTAAATACATACTTTCATATTTACTAATGCTAGAAATAATGTATATTAAGTTCCTTTCCATATAACTATTGTTCTATTTACAATTTTCGTTTTAAAACGTTACTATTATTAATTTGAAATTATGTATATTAAGTTCCTCTCCATATAACGTTACTATTATTAATTTATATATAAAACTAAAACAATTACCCCTTAACCTTAAATAATAATATAAGCTAAAAGCTAAATACGTATTTCGAGAACTAAGTTCTCATCATCAGTAGTACAAAACAAAAGTTTAAGCAGAGAAGTTAAGATTACTCAACATGTAAACCATGTCAGAGGTCTAACAACTCTGGATAATTGTTTTAGTTTTATATATATTTTTAACCTTAGACTCCTCCTATTATTGTTATTATTAATTTGAAATGTTTATTGTTTTGACAGTGACATTTATCTGTCAGTTACATGCATTTGAGCTGAACTGTGTAACCATGGAGGTGTTTAAAGCATAAGCTCCGAGATATAATTTTTATATTACTTTATAATTTTATCCATAAAATATATAGAAAACGTATTCATATAAACCTGTAGAAATAATAATATTTAATTTTTATAATAACAAATTGCGAAAAAATATCAATTTCAAAGGTATTTTTGTGTATGTGTATGTGTATGTATACGTGTGTGTGTGTATGTGTGTGCGTGTGTCTGGATCTTTTGGGCGCTCTAACTCAAATACTATCATTCAGAAAGTTTCGAAACCATATATTTCTACCTTATTCTAATATGGAAAGAAGCCATTAGATTTTGGTGGTAATCGGATAACCGAAAATGGCAGTTTACTTGAAGCTCAAAATGGTTTTTCTTCAAAAAATACCTTTAAATGTAATTTTTTCGCAATTTGTTATTATAAAAATTAAAGATTATTCCATTTTCTACAGGTTTGCTTTAACACTTTTTCTATATATTTTATGGATAAATTTATAAAGTAATATAAAAATTATATCTCGGAGCTTATGCTTTAAACACATCTCCATGGTTACATAGTTCAGCTCAAATGTATGTAACTGACAGATAAATGTCACCGTCAAAAAAATAATCATTTCAAATTAATAATAGTAATGTTTTAAAAGAAAAATTGTAAATAGTACAATAGTTTTATGGAAAGGAACTTAATATACATAATTTCTAGCATTAGTAAATATGCAGGTATGTATTTAAATAAAGAAATAAATAAATATATTATCACGGCATATTATCCATTGCTGGGTGTGCTAAACTGATTATTGTACACACATTTCGGTAATGACGATGACATATTTGTATTGTGCGGGCGTTTACCACAAGGGTTAATTTTATGCTATTTAAAATTCGAATTATTTGGCGTTGATCGGGATCGAATCGGATTCCCCAGATTCGCGACCAGACATCAGGCACGCGGCAACGAGACCCTATAGGTAAATGGCGGGAGGTATTGTGTTGGTCACATCAGATTTTTTTCAGTTAAAATGTATCCATAAATATTTCATGTTACACGTCTACGTATACGAAATGCAGTGAAGTTATCTGCTAGTAATATTACACCATACGGTTAATAAATGTCCTTGAATAGTCATCTTTCGTGAACGAAACTATACCAAAGGTAGCGGGAGGTAAAAATTGGTTTCTTTGGCTTTGGCAATAGAATGTTCTATTCCATAACAAAATTTGATCGTGTCACACAAGCTTTATAAGTTATTATTTTATAATTAATAACATGAATACATTAATAATAATGCATTATTAATACAAGACATGGCCTCATTTTTATTTTACATTACTCTATCCAATTAAATATTTAATTATTTTAATAGCTTGATTTTTCACAGTTCACAATAGTTACTAGTTTTATAATACTACGCTACATATATTTGTCCATTACCTTAAAATGCTGATAAAGAATAATAATGTATTTTATTCTCTAACACCAGTAGTTTTTGCTGGCAAATTTTTTGGAGTATTTCCGTTCTCCCTCGACAAAAGGAAAAATTATATTTGTATTCATTTTCAAAATTTGGATTATGTTGTTTACTTTTTTCAATTATTATTTTTTATATGTTTTTATTCTTTTTGTATTTATTATTTCTTTTACATTTCTTATTTTGATTTAACACTTTATAATATAACTACTATAATTTCACATTTTGATCAAACAGTTTTAAATATTATAAATATTTTACATTTGATTGTTTATAAGAAAAATCTTAATAAATATTTTTTATCATTACAAAAAATTGATGAAAACTTAATGAGAAATAAAATTCATATAAAATACAATCGAATGAAGACATGTATAATTTATTATTTAATTTATAAATATTTTATTAACATTTTTACATTTTTAGTTGACTGTTTTAATTTTTCTAATACAAAATTCAAACATGTACATATACTGGTAGTAAAAGTAGTGGACAGTGTATCGGAATCTCTTTTAATTATTTTCTTTGCAAATGTGTACAATAAAATACAATTAATTAAAACACTAATGCAAAGGAATTGTAAACTTCATTTTATTTTTAATTATTTTGAAGATATTTTGAATATTTATAAAAACACAAACCAATTATTTAATATGTATCTTCTATTTAGAAGTTTAAATACTTTTATTCATACTGTTTATATAATGTTTTTTATAACAAAATATTTAAAGAAGGATGAACTTACATATACACTAATTTTGGAAACATTATTATGGTTTTCAAATAGAAATATGGGAGTATTTATATTTTCTTATTACAGCGTAAATATTTCTGAAGCGGTACATATTTTTATTTTATTTTTGGGTGTGTGCATGTTTGGCAGTGTACTGCTTATATATTTATTTAATTTACCCTTCAGTACACGCAACCAGTGTCAGGGTTAAACGGTAGTTAAAATTTCTATTATTTCTGTAATCACAAGTGTGAATTAAAAAGAACGTATTAATAACTTCTAAAAACTAAATTACTAAAATATAATTTACAGTTTAGTCCTTTATCAATTACTGGAACTTATTTTGTGGATAAAGCCATATACCTCGTTTTTTAACGGAAAGTTTGTCAAAATTTAATACGTGTTTTGTACAATAATGAAATTCTATTTAATCGATGAGCGGAAAGTATTAATTTATTTTTCGCGGGACGAATAATCAAATTTTATCGTCCAAATTACTCCACTATTTTAAGTAGACAAAACCACACTTTAAAATCTGCTATAGAAAAAAAATATATAATTTTTCCTAAACATTTTTTATTTCAGATAAAAAACACATTCAATATTTTTATGAATATTAGACGAAAACATAACATATTACGTAAAAAGGTAACAGAAATATTTAATTAACAATTATTGTAAATAATTTATTTGTTTTTAGTTCTTTACATATTTACTACATATTCATTTTACTAAATTTGAATTTACAGTTTTCTATTTATTTCCATTAAATTTCAAATTTGTGCTAACTGTAAGTATTTTATAAACTTTTTGTAATTTTTTACAATAAATGTATATTTTCAGCTACTTGGAGCTATTTCTACATACTTCGTTGTATTGTTACAATTCAAAGATTAATTTCTTAATGTAAATTGATTTTTTAAAGTATTTCATTATTTTAAGTAGTTACATGTTACATTATCAGTTTATATGTCCAAATAAGTACAAATAAATGAAATAACATTCTATAATTTAATTTTAATCAGGTAGTACGTTTCCTTTGTAATAATTCACATATGAACCATTTTAATTATTATAAGTATTTTACTTGGAAATTAAATTATATAATAAATAAATAAGTATATCAATTTGAAAAATTGTGTGTACATTATCTAAATATATTTCAATATATCCTTAGGATTTCAATTTATTAACATTAATATTTCTTAGAAATTTATACAAAAATATAACTTACTATAATGTTAATACCAGAAGATAATATATTTTCCTGTTTAAAACCAGTAATTATTATTGGAAAAATATTTGGAGTATTTCCATTTTCATTGAAAAGTATAAACAATTTTGTTTATATTTATTTCAAAAAATACAATTATATATTATATAGTATTCAAATCATAACTCATTCATGTTTTTATTCATACAGTGTACATTATTTTCTTTCTTTTAATGATATTGAAATTAATGTTTTTAATATCACAACAGTTATTTTACATTTTTATCAAACTATTTTCACATTATTTAATATTTTTCATTTGGTAATACAGAAGAAATATCTTGAAAATTATTTTTTAGTTTTACAAAAAATTGATTTTCAACTGACACAAATGAAAATTGTTATAAAATATAATAAAATAAGAAATAAAATAATTTACTATATCATATTCAAATATTTTTTTTATATATTTACTTTTTTTATGGACGTTTATAATCTCTATAACATAAAATTTAAATTTTTACAATTATTAATTGTAAAACTAGTAGATAATGGCTCAGAAACTTTAATATTGATTCTATTGATCAATATTTTAAATAAATTACATATAATGAAAAAACTAATTACAAATAATTATGAATCGAAATTTATATTTGGAGTTTTAGAACAAATCTTAAACATATGCACAAGTACGAATAGAATTTTTAATGTTTATTTTGTTGTTAAATCACTGAATTGTTTTATTCACTCAATATATGCTATGCTTTTTACCATACAATTTATGAATAATTATGAATTTACTCTTCTAATAACAGAATCAATTATATGGCTCATGAGTATTAACTTGGGATTATTTTTAACTTGTTATTATTGCTCACAAATATCGAAAGAGGTAAGAATAAATGTTCTCTAACATAAAATAAGTGCGAGTAATTGATCTTTTTAATTAAAAGAGATAGACAATTAAAGTAATTAAGTTAAATGGCGGCCACACAAAATGTGAAGGAAGTCTGTGACAAATTTAAAAAACTTCTCAATAGAAGTTTCAAAAACTTTTATTGAAGCTAAAATGTCAAAGAATGCAAAATTTTCTCAGAGGATATACAAGTAATTTAGTGACTAATATTTTTGACGTTTCGTTTGAAAGCACAGCTGATAGTGGCAGACGCCATTTTACTTAATATATGCAGAAATGGTGAGACAACT
Source organism: Harpalus rufipes (assembly GCA_951394225.1). Lineage (NCBI taxonomy): Eukaryota > Metazoa > Arthropoda > Insecta > Coleoptera > Carabidae > Harpalus > Harpalus rufipes. The sequence continues at coordinate 53,584,665 of OX596277.1, read as the reverse complement.
TAGAAATTGAAAAGATCAATTGTCATGATCGCTTAAAAATACTATGTAGTAAATTGTGGGTGGTAGAAAAAATATTGTTTGTAAGTTAATCCGTGTTCTTCGGGCTGTGATTCACAATCTAAATCATCAAAATGATCATGATTAAGAAAAAGTATGTTTTTTCGTTTCTTATTCGTTATCCCCACTTTCTCATTTTGTGATCACTAGACAACCTTCCCCTTTCCCTTCTAAATCATCCTTTTTGAGCGATCACACAGATTCATTTCAGAGCAAATTTAAAATTGGTTAACAATAGGTTTTCGAGAGCAGAAATTTATCAATATGAGGTTTGTTGCATCAAAGGAAATGTGATTTTCTTACAAAAGCATGTAATGACCCACCATACTTTTGAAAACAAAGAAAATATGTTACATAAAAGATTTGTTTTAAGTAAACATACTTCATATGTTACCAAGAACATTTTTTTTTACTTCTATATGATACATTTTTAATGTGCTGACTATAACACTCGACAGTAGATTATTTATAAAATAAAATAAATTAGTTTGTATTGGTCTGCATATGATATTTGACGTTAGATGGTGTTTATATTATTCAAGTTGTTTTCTTGATATAATCTTTAAATCATGATTCAAAAGGATCACGATTAAACTAATCGGGATTCATAAAATCACAATCACAGTCCGAAGGAACACGGCTACGGAAAACGTGATTCAGAAATAACTACAGTGACGTATTAACATAATTTGCCGCCAGAAGCCGTTGAATTTAAGCGCCCCCGTGGATACGTCTCGGTTCTTGTTTTTTAGCTTCTCGTGGCCCTAAATTAATTGTGCGTCTCTAGATTTTGGTGTGCGTCTCTGATTTGTTGTGCCCCTTGTAAATTTTTCACCAGAAGTCCGGGCTTCTGCGTTGGCGGTAATACGCCACTGAATAACTATTTACTGTTTCAGATAAAGGATATTTTTAATGCATTTTTGACAACTAAACGAAGTACAAAATTAAATAATAAGGTACCTACTTATCTTAATAAACTATAATTTGTTATTAGCATAATAAAGTTTCTACTTTTAGTTATTTACATATTTACTTGGACTACATTTTAATAAAGTAAACTTTACTGCCTGTAATTTATTTTCCTTAAATATGAAATTTCTATTTTCTGTAAGTGCTCATTAGGTATAGTTTAGCAATTAATTATATTTATATTTCTTTTTAGCTTTTTGGAGCAATTTCTACTTATTTTGTACTCATGTTACAATTTAAAGATTAATAAAACAAAGTTAAATAAACAAATTATAGCAAGTATATTATATTTCTTCTTCCGTAAATAATACCATCAAAATTAGTTATGTATTGAAGTACGAGGATGGATTGTAAAGTTTCCGAAATGACATGATGAATATATAACAGTTACAATTGTTTTAGTTAATAATAATTGTTTTATTTCAAGCCATAGTCATGGTTCACTATTCTCATTTCGACTGGGTGTATAAAAAAGTACCCGCCATTTTACTTTTTAATAATGTAACATGGATTATTTTACATGATTGTAAAGCAAATTTGATGTACTTTTCAAATTTGTAAAAAAATATAGTATTTTCCATTTGAAATTTCAAAGTTGATATTAATTACTAATAAACCGGAAGTGGTATCATGAATGTACATCCGTCACCAAGTAGCTTACATGTTGCTGTATAAATCATGTTATATGAAAGAAATTACTAACTTAATAAATAAGCTAGATATTTGCTGGGTCCATTAAAATATAACATCCTTTATATACAGTGTACAAAAATACTTCAAATAAATGTTGTAGAGAATGAAATTCTGCACCCAAGTTAGTAATAAGATTTTAATTTCGACATTTAATAACCGAGAAAATCGTTGTAGTGGGCTTGTTATTTTGTATCTAGGAAGATAAACGTCTTTGTTACAAAATTGAGGCATTTACTTTTTTATGATAAAATAAAGTCGTTTTCCTAAATTGTTGTGTTGTGTTTATATATTTAATTTCTACAATTTAATTACGAAAACTATTTTTACAGGTGTAACTCATTATCACTCAATCACTCTTCAAATTAAATAGAAATATTTGTATTTCGAATACGCCATAAGAATTTCGTTCAATTTCCACAGTGATACAACTAGAGACATCTCTACAAACTGCGGTCAACTCAGAAGAAATATTATTAAAAAAATTATGCATTGTTTAAACAGTTTAAAAGCAAAAATATGTCTTGTTATTCATTATCTAATTAAAATAAAATTATTTATCGTAAAATATTTTTATTTTAACAAAGTTGAAAGCAAATGTCACATTTCATGCGCGTGTTCAATGTTTTTCTAACCTATTTCTGTCCAGTACACAATAAAATTGATCAAATACATTTATAAAAGTATGTAAAAATAATATGGATGTTATTTGTGATATAAAAAAATTATCTGATAGAAAAATAAACTGGCGAAAAACAACCCGTGAAAATTTAGATATTGATTATGGAATATTATTGCCGACTCAAACAGCTGATTCCTTATTTAAATTACTAGAAAATGAAATTATTTACGAATCTGCTGAAGATTCAATGGTATATTTATTAAATTATACCTTAAACAATATATTTTATTAAAAGTATTTCTGCAGATTAAGATATTTGGTAAATGGCAAAAAATCCCTCGGCAACAAGCAGCTTACGGAGAAAATGGAACAAGTTATCGTTTTTCTGGAAAAACTGTGCCAGCGAAACCATGTATTCCAATACTTCTAGCATTAAAAGAACTAATTTTTAATGTAACAGAACACAAATTTAATTTCGTACTGATTAATAGGTACATTTCATTCTTATGTATATGTTTGTAAAGATTTTACTGTCCAGTTAATGTTACTAGATTTAACTGTATTCAGATATGCGAATGGTTCAGATTATATAGGTGAACATAGGGATAATGAACCAGATTTAGATCCTGATGCTCCTATTGCATCTTTGTCATTGGGACAAGCAAGGGATTTTATCGTAAAACACCGTGATGCAAGAACGAAAGGGCCAACTAGAAGGAGTATTCCTACAGGTAATACGTTAGTTATAGTCAAATAATTTCTATATTAATAGAATGATTTATAATATGAAAATTCTTTTACTGTTGCAGTAAAATTTTTACTACAATCCGGTAGTTTGCTATTAATGAATCCACCAACGAACTCATTTTGGTATCATTCACTTCCATCCAGAAAAACTGCTACTAACGCAAGAATAAACCTTACATTTAGAGTTATTAAGAAAAAGAATTAATGTATTTTAATAATAATTAATACTCAATAAAAAATATTTGTCTACTCCTGCTCTGAAAATACACTTTTTGCACGATCGGGTTTTTTTAAACATTACCGATAGGGTTTCCAAGGCAGTAAGTTTTGTTTACAAGTTACTGATCAGTAAGTGATGTGGTACTGATCAGTAAGTGATGTGACTGACCGGAAAGTGATGTGACTACCTACCGATCTGGAGGCGGTGAAAATTACATAAATAAAAAATCTGTTGTGGCCAGCACAATACCTCTCGCCACTTCCTTTTTTTGGTTACATAAGTATAGGGCGCGAACGGTAATGTTACATTTTTGGGCTTGACAAGCAAATGTGTGGGCCCGTTTCAGAATGATAATTAGTAATTATGTACATAGATGTCAAATGTTAGAATTTTTCATTAAAAATTTCAAGATTTTCTAAATTTACGTAGTTAATTTATCACCAGGAGTTTAAAGTTTACTTGTATGCCTTAGATATTTAACATTTAATTCTGCTCCACATGGAATTGGAAAATCACTAAATTTAGAATGAGAAATTATGATATTTGACATCTATATACATAATTACTAGCTATCATTCTGACATGGGCCCCCATATCTGCTTGTCAAGGCCAACAAAATCATATGACTGCTCGCTCCCTATTGTATTTAACATTTCTTGTATACCTACACTCTACACCAAAAATTCTACTTACGCATATATCTATTCCATATATATTTAGATTGTTTAATTTTAAATTCATTTTTGATGAAGAAATTTTGTCCTCTTCTAATTTTTCGAAATGTTTCCAATTCTATTAATACATTAAGAAATAATATAATGTATGTACTTCCCAGAAAAAGTCTTCAGTAATGTCTTCGGATTTCTGACACTGACATTATCTGTCAGTTACAAACAAATTAAATTTTCAACTATTTTCCATGGCCATTCTTTCGGCTGTAAAATTTATTATAACAGATTATTTTACATACTATATTTCTTCTATCTCTAAATCTATAGAATATATTGTAAAATATTTAAATGTATCAGAAAGAGAATTTATTTTTCTTTAATATTATCAAGAAAAAATTTCAAAAAATATTATTTAAAAGATTTTTTTTCAAGAATCTTCTACTTCCGGTTGTCCAATTGTTACCAAAACCTTTTCAGATCTTCCCATGAATGTCCGATTGGGAAATACGTAGTTAAAAAAATTTAAAGTCTTATAGTTTTTGAGTAACCGTCCTTCCAACATCCCACACACACACACACATACACACACACATCCACACACACACACACACAGACATCATCGTAAAAATGATAAAATCGGATTGTAGGGACCTTAAAACGTGCTTATTCAATAAAATCTAGATATGCGATTTTTAGCATGAATGCAATACCTCTCTTAGCGAGAGGTAAAAATAAATGTACAATTTTTAAAGCTTTAACAAACCAACGATTATAGCTTACTTAAAAATGACAACAATTTTTTTTTAAATGTCAAAATAATTTTTAAATAATTCTAAACTTTAATCAGTTATTATTGGGACGATCGTGCAAAAAATATAATAAGCATTGCGGGCATTAAGTGCTTCTTACCGGTATCGGATGTATTGGAGATCGAGACGAAGTTGAGATCTCCAAACTAATCCTCAACCGGTAATGCTCTTACTGCCCTTAATACTTAAATAACTATTTCTGTTTTGTTTTTCATTTCAATTTTGTTTGAAATATATCTGGCCTCCGCAATCTGCAAACAACCTACTACGCACTACATATATGTCATTTTTGTCTATCTCTCTCTTTTGATATCTATGTATATAGATATATTATCTCTGTTTGATATAAAAGGTCCATTGTAACTTTGCTTGCGTGAAAAGAAAACAACCACCACCTATTTGTTTACACACGGTCAATGACCACGACATCAGTGTAGTAGTGGCGTTGGCTGTGCTAAGCATAGAAAAGATTTTTATTGAAAATATCTCAAATTCCAATGATCTGGTGATAAATAATTTTGCGGAGTATACGGAAAGAAAAATAGACAACAATTAAAACTGTTAAAATATTTTTTACGTATTAATAAACATATTACTAACAAAATGTTAGCCACCAAATCATCAACCCACGAGCCGCCACTGCTATAATGACAATATTGTCCAATAATACTTGAAAATAGAACAATATTGTGCAAAATATATTGTACAAATGATCAGATTTATTGTTGAATTTACAAATATTGTGCAAATTTATTGAACGTAGTCGAAAAATATCTTATTTCACTTTGTATCACACATCACACCCCATAGCAAAAAATGGCATCGAGCCATCGTGTAATTTTGTAATTGTAGGTTATTATTATAAAAAATTTACAAAACTATTTAATTTAAATAATATTTGATGCCATCTATGGTAGTAAATAATTACTAAAAAGAATATTATTATGCAATAAACATATCTCGTGATGATATATTATCTACACAGCTAATAAATCATCAAAAGTATGTAACTGAATCATTAATTTATAAATTATTACATTTTTCGTTATTATAGCAAAAATGGCAAACAACATTCTAAATGAAGATGATTGCAAAAAAATCCTACAAAATCGTTTTAAGGACAAGGACGTCCAGTTTATTGACTTTGAAATAAAACCGATATCAGAAAATGTGGAAGGATTCTTGGGAGAGCATTATAACATGTACATTAATTACAAAATACACGACGAAATTAAAACAGACTTGCTCTTTTTAAAAACGAAACCAACTGCAAAAGAACTTCAAATTACACTGTGCAACGCGTACAATGCATTTAAAAAGGAAATATTTATCTACGAAACTCTGATTGAAGAATTTAATAAATACGGTTTTAATACTAACTTTGCACCTACATTTTATTACTGCATTCCAGAAAAATTATTAGTTTTAGAAAATTTAGTTGGTATAGGTTTTATTCTTTTTGATAAACATAACTTTTTCAATTTAAATATAATTAAAAGTAGTCTAAAATCATTAGCTTTATTTCATTCTGCTGGTCTCGCATATCAGCAAAAAAAATCGGAAGAATCAAAAAATTATTCTTTTGAAAGAAAATACCGTGATATTTTAAAAGAAACACTTTTTACTTTTTATTCTGATCCTACTCACATAACTATGAACTGGTGGAACAATGGAATAAAAACTCTAAGCAATTTAATAGATTTACTGCCGGAAAATGAACGATACAAAACAGAATTTAAAAATATGTTTCAGAATTTTTCTTTTGGGAAAGTTTTTGTTGAAAAAAGTCAATTTGCTAAAACATGTACACATGGGGATTTATGGTCCAACAATCTGTTATTCAAGTACGACAACAATTCTATTGTGGATTGTTTATTAGTTGATTTTCAATTCTGCAGATATTTTTATCCTTGTTTTGATGTTTTACTTGTAATTTACGCTAATACTAACTCAGAATTCCGAATGGCGCATTTAAAGGAATTGTATGAATACTACTATGAAGAATTAAAACGAAACTTAAGTAATTATGGATATTCTATCCAAAATTTACTACCAGTAGACGATTTTTATGAAAGTATTAGGTAAATGAATATAAAAATGTTATATAAATAAAATTTTATGCGTATTTATTTTACAGAATAACGAAAGCAGATGCACTGCTGCAAGTATTATGCTCATTAGCAGTATTATATCTACCAACAGAAGTATTTACAGGAGCAGTAAAAGATGACAATGATGATGCTATAAATGATATTATGTTCAACAATACTAGCATATGCTGCAAAACATTTGAAAATGATTCTAGATATAGAAAAATATTATCGGAAACTTTACAAGAAATGCGACTTGCTTTATTAGCAATGAAATGAAATATCATCATTTTATGGAAAACATTGAAATCATTATATGCATGTAATTGTAGATTTTTAAAGGAAATATATCATTGTATTATAAAAATTAGTATTGTACTGTTATTCAGTAGATATTTATTTATTTTTTCGATCGTTAAAAAACAGGCTTTTCGAATTTTATTACCAGGCATCAAAACAAAATCGTAACCAAACCATAAAATTCAAAGCGCTTGCGCCAGGTGTTTAGACAAAAGATGCCCTATACATACTTCAATATGGACCCTTTTACATTTTTATTGCACCGTGACATCATTTTTCAATGCTCCACGTAGTGAAATTTTTATGAACTAGAGATGGGGAGGTACCATGTTGTCAAGTAATAGTATATTTTTCAATGAGCATGTAATGTATGTTATTACTCATGAGAATGAAGTTTGCATCACGAACCTCAAGGCGAGTTATGTAAATCATTCGAGGGAGTAATAGCTATTACATGCGAATAGAATACTATATTTTATCCACAACTGTCAAATAATAACATACTGTACTAAAATCGGAATTAACCTAACAAATTTTAAAAAAATGTTTACAAACATAAACATAGTTAGCGTTGATCGCTAAGTATTTGTTGTAGCAAAGTTATGAAGTGATTTGACATTTAAAAATAAGAAAACTACCAAAATTTTGGCTTTTTATGTGGAAAAAATTACTTATTAAAAGTAATTTGTTTGTATTCTTTGAAAGGTAAAATTTGAATTTGACATAACGATTGAATAATATTATTCCATCGAACTGTCAACAGTAACGAAGGTCATTAATTGATACTAAACGGTTTTTTAATTAATAAATTATTAAGGCTTAACGAATAAGAATAAAGACTTTCTAAAACTGCAAATCGCTTTTAGTTTAGGTGAAGTTTCATAAAAATCGTATGTGGCCAGCACAACACCTCCCGCCATTTCATTTTTTTAACTTAAATACATACATATTTACTAATGCTGGCAACTGCATTAAGTTCTTTCCTTTGCATGATATAACTATTATTCCAATTTATTATATGTATTATCCGTATTTTTTTTCAGAATCTTACCATAATTTTATTTTGTGATGTGACTTTAATTTCTTTTCAATTACAAACATGAAAATTTATCTAGTGATTAGATATTTTATAAATTCATATTTAGGATTTTAAGGATCCAATAAGGAAAAAACTAAGCGAAATTTAAAATTGTATTTTTTTATAGTGTAACGTGCGCCCCTGACTTAAGAGCATGTGCGCGCCGCCACTGGTAGAATATTCCCGAGCGATGACGTAATCCCCGGCGAGGGAAAACCCTCACGCGTCTAGGCTGGTTTAATTACATTCGGTGGAGTGATCCTTTGTATTCAATGTCATTGTGGCGTCGGAAAGTTCGAGAAGGACATCGCGTTATATGAACCCGTCGCCAAAGCCAGCGAACACATTATATTATAAGACACGCGTCTTGAATGAACATAAATAAATGTAGTGATATAAATATTGTTTAAATAAATAATCTTAGTGTTTAAGTATTTAATAATATTCTTAGTCTTAAATTAGTATTTATATTTGTTTAATCCATAGTGTTAGTTATATTTATTATTTTTTAAATATTTATCCTAATTATTTATCGTTTAATAAACGTATTATTTTAATTAATAATATTTCTCTGATTTTTACACCACCCAAATAAATAAAACGTTACAATAGTTAAAAAAAGTAGACACCCGGTATAGGTACGGATACCTGTATCCTATATTACATATTATATTAATATTTCTATACTAAGTATTTTTTTTTTCGCTAAATTACTATCATATACAACTATTTTACATCTTTTAAAGCAGCTTGTAAATCTTGTAAAGACTCTGATATTATTCTGTGATATCTTTCATCATTTCGAAACGCATCGCAAGTTACTTTCATATTGTCTTTCATTATTTCTTCTAATCCTTGCGCATTGTTTTCTTTTACTGATTCAATTAATGTAGTTTTTGGTAAATAAACAAGACAAGAAGTACATAGCACGTGCAATAAAGCGTCAGGCTTGGTAATTCTGAAAAAGAAGAAATATAATTTATGAAATTATGTCGATAATTAATTGTACTTGCCTAATGCTTTCATAAAAATCTTCTCTACTCATAATTTTATGAGGAAAACATCCATATCTAATTAAGTTGTCGCTTAATTCAGTGTAATAATGATCATAAAGATCATTTAAATGATTTTTTCGCAATTCCGAATCAGTATTAAAATAAATTAAAAGAACAACATCATTACTCGGATAAAAATATCTTATTAATTGGAAATCAACTAAACGAGTATCCACAATTTTATCATCCTCATTTTTAAACAACATATTGTTACACCATAAGTCTCCATGACTGCAAGTTTTGGAAAATTTACTTTCCTCGACAAATATTTTCCCAAAAGGATAACTACTGAACATTTCTTTAAACTGTGTTTTGTAATTTTCACTTTCTGGTAATAAATCAATTACTTTGCTCATTGTTCTAAAGTTCATATTCCACCATGACATTAATATGCTATCAGGACCAGGATTAAAATAAAATAGAATAAAAGTTTCTCTCAAATAATCAGAAAATTCTTTCTCAAAAGCAAAACTCCCTAATTCGTTATTTTTTGCTTCTTGATAAGCTAACCCTGCAGCATGGAATAACGCTAAGGATTTCAAAATACTTTTTATTTTATGCAAGTCGAATGGTTTTTCTGAAAGTGTAAAGCCTTTATTTACCAAATTTTCAAATACTAAAGCTTTTCCAGGCACACAAAGATAGCATTTGCTAGTAAAACTTGTATCATATCCATATTTTTCGAATTCTTTTATTAGTATATTGTAAATAAATATTTCTTTTTTATAAGCACCAAATTGTTCACATAAATTATTTTGAAATTCTGATGAATCTGGTTTTGATTTTAAGAAAAATATTTCTGTATTTGTTTCATTGTCTAGTTTATAAGTAATATGCAAATAATAATGTTCTCCTAAAAACCCTTCGACGTTATCTGATATTCCTTTAATTTCATATCGTAAAAATTCGATATCTTTTCTCAAAAATCGATTTACCAAAACTTGTATACAGTCTTCCTTTGTTAATATATCGGATTTCATTGTGGCTGAAAAATAAATTTTATTATTAAAATAAAAATTCACTTATTTGTACTTTGCTAAAAATTTAATTGCGATGAGTGAATAAGTTAGTTTAATATAATAACAAAATAAATGCATATTACCTGTAGTTCAATAAAATTAATAATATTTTATTTGAAATGTATTATTTTATTTCTGTTCCAATGAAGTTTCAGTTGAAAATATAAGGAGAAACTAAATAGTTAAGCATTATCATTAGCTATTTTAATTAACGAGACGCAAGAAATGTTAACGAAATGCAGATGATATATGACTAAATTGGGTAACAATGATAAGGAAAATATATTTATAAGATAAAAATATTTATTCAGTTTTAAAATTGCATTGAATTGTAAATAATATAAATTTTACTGATAATCAAAATTTATTATTACTAAAATGTGTATTTGCTATAAGCTTTTATTGGATTATATATTATTATAGGTAATACAAATTACAAATTCAATAATGTTCGTTCCATAATGATTCGAATTTTGAATATACACAAGTACATAGCGTGTCTAGAAGTAATGGTTGCTAATGGTTACGGCAATACAAACAACGAACTGTCATCAGCCATTCAACGATATAAACGTAATTGATAATTATTATGGATAATTATATTCGTTGCTGATGGAAATACGGAAAAGAAAACGGGAGGGGGTTTGCTTGTATCGAGATATTCTATCTTTCTCTAGGTTGTGACGTCAATGGGCCCCTGCACGTGACGTTTCAACATGGCGACTAACAGCTGATTCTGAACAAGCAAACCTTCAGTTTACATTGCGTCTTACGGAGAAATATCGTCCTGTAACCTTTTATTGTTTTTTACAGGACTTAATGTTTTCTTATGGAAAAAGTGATTAGAGTGTGTAAAAGTGAATGTATGAGCAATATTATCCGTAAAAATATTTGAGAATAATGTTATTATTTAGTGAGTTCGTGGTTATTAAATTAAAACTAATCGAATCATAGTTATTTGTGTATACTTTTATTACATATAAAACAATTTATATATAATCGGATAGGGATATATTATAATAATATTTAAATATGTGCAATTTTCTTTAATAATTTGTATAAAAAACATGAAAAAATATTTTTTAAATAACAAAATCACAAAATTAGGATATTTTTTTAGTATGCCACCTTTCTGTGCCGTTGTTGGTTGCTCCAACAAGAATTAACTGGGAAACAGAAAAAATATATATTTGTGCCCGCAAAGATTTAAAAATTAAATAATTAATTATTGATTTCATATTGATTTTTGAGAGGCATTTATAATCCTCGTCAAAAAAAGTGTTAATGTATAAGAATCAACATTATTTATCCATTTAAATTTATCATCTGATGAGCGTACTTTGGCTTCTAACGATATATAATTGGCGTACGAACTTATTGAGCTCATCTTTCATAAAAATACCAATAAAAATACATATTATGATAATAAGAAGTAAATATCGTTATAGATATTTCAAATTTAATTTTCTTCCTAAATTAAAAAAATTCTAATAGTTCAATTTATATTTATTTCAATATTCATTTTTTCATTTATACACAAAAAATACTTATAAGAACCCAAATGCAACCTGATGCTACAATCTAGAATCTACCTATTTTAACTTCATATTTTTCAAAATATATTTACAAATACGACTGATTTGTTTTACTAGTAAATAATTCATACACTTATATTTAATTTTGGCTAGTTACATTTTAAAGTAGCGTGTATAAATTTGCGAAAAAACTGAATTTCTTGAACAGAAAACATTGCATAAGACGCAATGTTAAATTGAAGCTTGGTTGTCCAGAATCAGCTGTTCACCCGCCATGTTGTAATGTAGGTGCAAGTGCCGAAGTGCCCTATTCTGTAAGGTCCGTACTACGATCACGGTTTTAACTAAAACGCTGTTTTAAAAAATGTCAAATTCAAATTTCAACATTTAATTTTGCACGTATGTTTGAAGATCGATTTTTTTTTAAAAATATTTGTTTGAATATAAACTATGTTCTGCTTTTAAAACATATTTTGATAAATTCGATGTTATTTATTATTGTTATTAAATAATGATATCTGACACTTCTTAAAACACCGTTTTAGTTAAAACCGTGATCGTAGTACGGGCCTAAGTGTTTATATGATGGAGGTGGCCTATGATGTGTCGCTAGTTTCGTTGATACCCTCAAATGTAACCTCCAAAGAAAAATATGAATATTAACTTATGGCGGCTTACAACAGCGAATGGCTGTATTTATTAAGACCATATTTCCAAAAGAAAATGTAGATGTGAATTACAAAAGGATATAAATTGCAAAATAATTGAATGTTATATACATTGACCGGAACGGAAACCGGGTCATATACTATTATCGAATTTATATTTACTACAAAATATTATTATTGTTGTGGATCGATTTTGTTCACATCTGTAAGTTTTACAAATCTGTAAATAAGAGACAAAAGCACATCTATTCTTGTTGATTAATATAAAATTATAGAATGGCAGCTTTTATTGCGATTTTGTTCATTATTTACAGATTTTCAGATCTGTCAGACTTACAGATGTGAACAGAATCGACCCATAAGAGTTCCTGGAACTCACATCTTATTACTTCTTAAAAATAAAATGAATTTACTCCAATATTCAAATGATATTGTCTAAATCTAAAGTCTCAGTCTCTGTTTTATAACATTATTTATTTATGTTTAAATTGTTTCTGAAACAATATAATATTGTTGTACAGGATACTGTAATAAAAATTGATTTTTAATTGCAATAATTTATAAAAAAATATCACTTTATAGATAACAATCTGTATATTAGTATTATTTCACGACATTATTGTTCAATGTTACATGGCGTAGATTATAAGTTTCGGATCAACAACTTACATATCGTGAGTTCAAATCCCGATGCGTTAATATTTTACTCAACCTAAAAATATCTATGGACATTAATTTACCTTTCACAAACTTACAAATTACAACAAAAACTTTCGCAAAAGTTATTTAGTGACTAAAGTATAAAATAAATTCTGAAATTGTATCCATTTATTTAACATAAATTCACAAAAATTGGAGCAAAAGTAAAATATTAATAAATATTGACAATTTTAAACTACTTTAATATAGTAAGAAGTGATAATAAAATAATCTCGGTTTGTTGATTTCTCAAACAACAAATTTGTACGGCAATTGAACAACTACCAGGCGATTTACTATGAGTTTGTAGATAGAAAATGATTTATTTACAGTAAATTCACCTTAAAACGTACGTATATTAAGAATGAAATAAAATATTGAAAATTTCAAAAAAATTATATAGTAAGCAAACAGGTATACTTTTGGTTTACTGCTTTCTTGCATAACACATCTGTACAACAAATTATCAACTAACAGGCGTTTTACTATGAGTTTATTTGTAGAAAATGATCAATGTACATAAAGTTACAAATAAATATATTCACACCACAAAAAATAAAATCACTATCAAACATTACTGTTAAAAATTGTAAATGTTTTATTGGATTCCAAATAAATTTTAGTAATACAAATTCAACTATTATTAACAGAAAATGTTACATTGAACACCAAGTGAATTTATGCTTAAATTAGTTTGCGAAGTAATTTAAATGAAGTACGTCTAAGAAAAGAAAAATAAGTTTTTTTTTTGTACAAATATTATATCATATCATGAAATTCTGACAGATTTGACATTTATTTGTTAAAGTTTTGAACATCATTGTCCGTCGTCTCTCTCTCTCTCTCTAATAAGTTTATAAAAAAATATTTCCATGGCTTACTTAGCTAAAAGGTAAATAACTCGTTTATTTGAAAAAAATGTATATAAAAAACATTACTTTATGAAAAAGGCAAAAAGCTCTACGATAAAAGAATAAAAAATATATGGTCCATATAAAAACAAATATATTCTGGAACCGCTGATACATTTTTTTTTTGTCGACATGACCAATTTTCTAATTTAAAATGGCACAATTTTGCTCAACCAACCTAGTATCTCTTCAAATAAAAAAAAATTGTTGTGGCCAGCACAATATCTCTCGCACCCTTTCCATTATATATATAAATATAAATGTATCAGCGATTCTAGAATATATTTTTTTTATATGAATCATATATTTTTTATTCTTTTACCGTAGTTTTTTTGTCTTTTCCATAGAGTAATGTTTTTTATGTACAATTTTTTCAAGTAAACGAGTTATTTACCTTCAAAAATGAAAATTTTGTATACTGTTTTTATTTAATTTAGCTAAGTAAGCTATGGAAACATTTTTTTTTATAAACTTATTAGGCTTTAACAAATAAATGTCAAATCTGTCAGAATTTCATGATATGATATAATATTTGTACAAAAAAAAACTTATTTTTCTTTTCTTAGACGTACTTCATTTAAATTACTTCGCAAACTAATTTAAGCATAAATTCACTTGGTGTTCAATGTAACATTTTCTGTTAATAATAGTTGAATTTGTATTACTAAAATTTATTTGGAATCCAATAAAACATTTACAATTTTTAACAGTAATGTTTGATAGTGATTTTATTTTTTGTGGTGTGAATATATTTATTTGTAACTTTATGTAGCATTGATCATTTTCTACAAATAAACTCATAGTAAAACGGCTGTTAGTTGATAATTTGTTGTACAGATGTGTTATGCAAGAAAGCAGTAAACCAAAAGTATACCTGTTTGCTTAATATATAATATTTTTTGAAATTTTCAATATTTTATTTCATTCTTAATATACGTACGTTTTGAGGTGAATTTACTGTAAATAAATCATTTTCTATCTACAAACTCATAGAAAATCGCCTGGTAGTTGTTCAATAGGGTATTCTCGCATATTTTTTTTATTTTTTATTCTTAAAGAACAGGTATTTCTAAGAGTACCTGTGAAAACCCGAAGTAAAAATTTCTTTTAATAAGCGAGATATTAATTTTTAAAATTTAATTTTGGTAGGTCACGTGATACGTGACGTACTAGTTGTACGTACCAGCGGTGTACAATCAGTGGTTCATGAGTTTTCGAGATGGTATTCAGTAAGTATTACAAAAGGTAGGAAATCAAATATATTTAATTGTAATCTTACATATTATTACTAAAAAAATGTAAAGATAATTATAAGAAAACCATTTTAAGTAAATGATTACATTTATTTATCCCTACAGCTGTAGTACGAATACTCCCGAACGAACCGAAGTAGACCCGAGCATGTACGCACCTAAATGCGGCGTGTTATCATATTCGAGCATGTAGTAGGGATATCAACTGATCCCCCATTGATAGTACAACTAGTACATCATCAAAATTTTAATGCTTTATATCTTTTGCAACAATCAATTTATAACATGTTTTTTTGCTTTTTCTCTCTCGTTTACCAATCAACTTTAGTATTTTAAATAACTTTTTCCGTCGACCGTTTATTAATAAGCTATTTTAATGTATAGAAAATCATTCATTAATGACCCCTATTAATGCATGATTTTTATTAATAAACGATTTATTGGGTGCGTTCACCACATGGAACACAGCATGTATTGCTAACGCTAAGTTGTAGCAAAAAGGTAGACAGAATTAAAAGTCATGCTTTTGACACTTACTAGCTAGGTATATTCACGTAGCATACCTTTAAAATAAATTTGAAAGAATAAAATTCCTCAAATAACATAAAATACCGCTTGCGTTGTCTATCATTAAGTAAACTGAACGCACCCACTGAAAACAATTGATGACAAAACTTATTGATTTTCTGACATAAAATTTGACGTTCGGTCAACCATTACTAACCTAAAAAAATTGTCATGGAATAAAATTAGATTTTCCATTTAAGTAAGTTACGGTCAACGAAAAAATATTGTAACTAACACGTGTGTTAATTGGCGATTAATGATCTCAACAATTAACGCGTTCGCTACGCTCACGCGTTAAAATGTCTCGATCATTAATCGCCCTCATTAACACACTTGATAGTTAAATAACTATTTAATGTTTGTAATCATGAGAGAATACCCTATTGTTTGAGAAATCAGCAAACCGAGATTATTTTATTTGTCAATGCTTACTATATTAAAGTAGTTTAAAATTGTCAATATTTATTAATATTTTACTTTTACTCCAATTTTTGTGAATTTATGTTAAATAAATGGATACAATTTCAGAATTTATTTTATAGTTTAGTCGCTAAATAACTTTTTGCGAAAGTTTTTGTTGTAATTTGTAAGTTTGTGAAAGGTAAATTAATGTCCATAGATATTTTTAGGTTGAGTAAAATATTAACGCATCGGGATTTGAACTCACGATATGTAAGTTGTTGATCCGAAACTCATAATCTGAGCCATATAACATTCAACAATAATGTCATGAAATAATACTGATATACAGATTGTTATCTATAAAGTGATAAATATTTACCTTTAC
Source organism: Harpalus rufipes (assembly GCA_951394225.1). NCBI lineage: Eukaryota > Metazoa > Arthropoda > Insecta > Coleoptera > Carabidae > Harpalus > Harpalus rufipes. Next base: position 53,567,918 of record OX596277.1, on the reverse strand, counting down.
AATTTTTTATAAATTATTGCAATTAAACATCAATTTTTGTTACAGTATCCTGTACAACAATATTATATTGTTTCAGAAACAATTTAAAAATAAATAATGTATTTGTAATTTATTTATTGAATTCTATAAAACAAATTTGTGTAATGCTCGATCCTGGTTCCTAAACTTGCAAAATATTAAAAAATTGTGAATATGTATTAAATATATTTTTTATATATTGTTTTTTCAGGCTGTAGTAATGAAATAATTATTTCAGATGATTAATGAAACTATTTGAAAATATTATAAAATTTAAATTCCCCGCTTAATTTACTTCTTATTCTTCTTTTATGAAAGTAGACTGAGCTGCTGAAGTAACGCCAGCCATATTTCCATATCCTTCTCATGGTGAAAGTTGTCGCGAAATGTTTCGATATGAAATAACCAAATTTTAAATGTGTTTTTGTACGTAATTGAACTGTGTAATAATGGCAAAAAGTGATAATGGTGAACTAAATAGCAGTATCTTTGGATCCGACACAAGTGACCCAAATAACGTGAGTATCTACTTTCAACGGCGCGGTTCGCGCGTAAGCGGCTACAAATAGAATCCACAAAAAAAATCACATGCCACCACGGGAGAATAACGTTCATTGTTTACATGGTTGTTTCCACAATTTACCAACTCTTGAGCTTTAATAATGACTTAAAAATTAAAATTTCGTATTTAACCTTGAAACCCTGTATCTACACATTGGTTCTTGGGTACAACACATGTTGCGAAATTTATTGGATTTATGCCAAAACAACGAATAGGGCAGCAAACTTAATCTTTGAAATATGAAACAAACATTGGTATTATATCCTAATTACCTGTAATATAAGTGTATATCATTACAGTTCTCAGTTTAATTTGCTTTCGTACATGGCTATATGTCACTTTAAATAACAAATATATTTGTTTACTATTTATATTAATGTATTGATATTTTATTTCAGTCATTATTAAAGAAAGTCACAAAACGCGTATCAGGTTTTATTCCGTCTTCCTTAACAAAGTGGTTCGGCCCTGGCGATGGGCAACAGTCAGTGATCCGTCGAAGAGAGTCTATAGATGATGATCAAGACGCGTTACAGTTACAACAGCCCCCAAAAAAGCGGGCTAAACCATCCTCAGAGGTTGATTTCTCCGCCACAAACAGTTTTACTATAACAAGTACCCCACTTGTAAATTCCCGTGGTGACTTAAGGCACTTACAACCGGGCCCTTCAGGATATACGAGACATTCAACGCTAACGTCTACAACAACGTCAGCAAACATTGAACCTACAAGTGCGAGGAGTGAAGTTACAGTTGCAAATGGAGACGACAAGTCTGACAGCGGAGACTCTACTAGTGGGTATTCTTCTGTCCAGCCTCAACCACATAAAGAATCGTCATTCATTTCAGATAGAGGAATCACACACAATCAGCCAAGTACCTCTAAAACTTCACTGAATAAATGTAAGTTTCTTCTTATTTAAATATTCATATTTCGTTACCAAAATTATACAAACAACTAAAGTTTTCAAGCAAAGTTATTAATAATGAAAAGTAGAATAGAGTAATAATAGTAGTATAGTAATTTCAGAAAAATATATGTGAGTACAAACTATATTTTTTTTTTTAATTTCAGTGCATGTTATCATATTTTCTTTCCTGTTTATTTTGTTAAGAAAGGAAACATTAGAAATGAGTACATAATAATTTAATATGTAGTAACAATCGGTATTCGATTTTTGCCATTTCCATACATATTTTTATTTTATTATCACAAGATTTTGCAGTTCTTATTAATATTTTGGACGTGACTATTGTCCCGAACGTGGGATTGTTTAAAAAATTTAAAGTCCCGATGAGGCGTGGTTTACTAGATTCGTTCGTTTCTTGTGCAAAATAATAGAAAACCTGAACGCGGAAACTTTATTGACAAATTAAATTCTCGACCCTGTTTCTTTGCCTATCTTGGCAAGGCCTAGATATTTTATAAAACGCGGCCAAATTGTTAAATTTTAGTTGACTTAGCTTTATTTCACAATCTGGGCAGTCGATTTATAAAACGTCTAAAAGCTATTTAGCGTGTATATTTTTGTAAATATAACAATTAAGGAGCTCTTAGCAAAAACATCCTTAATATAGCGTTACCTAAGTGGCAATACCGGCTATTTCATTTTTTGAACAGAACGAATTGTTAACCCATTTCTTATTCAAATTTTCGCAGGAAATCGATTAGGCAGCTCAGTTTTTCGATCTGGACGCCAAGAAGCCCGTGAATTGCAAATATTACAATAGTGGTTACCTAAAATCGATTTTTCGCAAAATTTTGAATAATAAATTGTTGACAACTCATTTTGTCCAGAAAATGAGATTGTTTTGATTGGTCTAAACGCCAAGCAAGTTTACAATAGCGAAAATATGTAACAAAACGTTTCAGCCCGTTGTTGAACGTTATGAATATTAAAAATTACGAAGTCGAAATGGTGAAATATCACTTATACTGTATTTCAGATAAGAATGGAGTTGGTGGCTCTGCGAAGCCAGCCTGTTTTACAAACATAAAACTTATTTAATTAATTTTGGTTCATGCATGACATACTCGACAGCTTGAAACGTCAAAATTTGATAATTTTTAATTCTTTAGTAAATATACAGTTACTTAAAAGTTGTTAGATAGATTATAAAGTCAAAATGAAATCTTAAGAATTCTGTAATAAAAAGAAATAGGTAAAGACAAATAATTTTCAGAAGACTAATAAATCAGAAAATATTTTTGGAGATAAAATAATTAAACAATATGTATCGGACAATAATGGTCTCCGCCATCTTTCGATTCCCAAACGCCATTAGTCTCTGTCGTTCCACTGATCTTGCATCAAACCTACATATTTTATCAGTCGATGGTATTTCATTGTTCTTAAAAAACTGCACAATTCCCCGAAGTGTTTTCTTCTGGTCTTCGCCCTATTTTCCGTACATGTTCGTTTTTTGTATTTTTTTCGTGGCAGATTTGAGTACTCCTATGCTTACCCTTTACCAATATTTCACTTACTGCATCTACCAATGCCCAGTTGCATTGCAGTCATATGAATACATTCTGTTTTAAAATGTCCCTCACAAAGTAGTTTCTGGTACAACTTGTACGCCATAGCTTTTTCTCCACTCCTTATGTGTTTCCCAATTGCATTTTTCATGTACAAGTGGTTTTATTCTTCTACAAAATCACAGATTACATTTCTGCTACGACTTTCGCACTGACTACAACTCGAGTTGACGTTGAGAGTTGACTGAAACGTTTTGTTTTCAAGTTTTTCGCTCTTGTAAACTTGATTTGCGTTTAGACCAATAAGAAAGCTGAAATTGTAGGCCCTATCTTACTCCTAAACTCTATTCTTATATGAAATACAGTATAATTTTGCCGATTTTGCACAAATGACAGGTGATCCTCTTTTCGCTTTTATGAACTCTGTGTGCATTCTGACTGACCAATCAGAGGATAGAATTTATTTACGTATCTAAACCAACGCTATTGTCTTACATGAAATGATCTATAGAGTTGTAGTCAGTGCAGAAGTTTAAGCTGTGATTCTAAATTATTAAAATATTACTATTATGCTCTTTTAAGTAACTTTATTTACCAAAGAAAAAAAATGATCAAATTTTGATATTTCGAGCTGTTAAGTATGTCTTGCATGAAACAAAACTAATTCATAAATTTCATATGTGTAAAACCGGCTGGTTCCGAAGCAAATCCTTTCTAATATTCTAAACTGGAATAGAGTATAGGACATTTTTGTAGAAACGCTCAAATTTTAAAATGTAATAACTTTTGACTATACTCTGTTCCACTTAAACAATTATTCAGTAGATGGGTGCTCACATCGGCGCCAGTTTTAAACCGATGAAATTAACAAATGACAGTATTCAACTGCTGTCATCTGACATTTTATTAAAATATTAAAAAGGTATCATAATGCCTTTGAAACTTTGAATATTCTAGTCAGTTACTGTAAAATATAAGGTATTATATACCTGCTTTCCAAATCGGATAAAGATTGTACTTGACATTGTACATAAAAATGACACGAGATGTCACTTGTCATGTAGACTGACAGTATTCTAAAATTACATTGCGTAAACTTGGGTCCAATTTCATCCAATTAGAGAGTTCTAAACTCTACAATACTGAATTAGTAAGATGGAACACGGTATAAGACACTTTTTTATACCAAACTGTTTGGCATCCTTGAAAGTACATGCCGATGTAGATAACTCATATTTACAATATCTGGACTATGGTTGTTTTTTCCAAGAGCTCCTCATAATTGAGGATATAATTATCCTAACCAAACGCACAACACTCGACCCAAGTTTTCGAAAAGTATTTTGTGCGTTGTTGAGGTGTGTGTGTAGAGAAATTGCGTAAACTACGCCCCATCGGGATTTTAATGATTTTTAAATGATTCCTCATTCAAGATTGTAGCCACTTCCTAATTTTTTACTTATTCTTGTTCTTTTTGTTTTTATTTATGTTTACATTAACATTTCACCAATAAATATATTGACATCTTAATGTTAACACAACATTTGTTATAGCTTTAAACGCAAGTATGAACAGTTCCCGGTCGCTGTTTTCTGAGCAGAGTTTAAATCCACATCGGCAGTGCTTAAGCGCACGGCGGCCGTCCTTCAGTCCGTCTACATTCGGCTCGCCTAGTTTCGTAGACCGTACGCTAACCACCAAACGTGCAGTGAATTCACCCTTCTATGGCGGACGCACCATGTATGGGGGCGCATCTGCTTATCGACGTAACAGAATTATATTTCCCAGAGACGAATCCAACAGTGTGTCAGTTAAAAATTCGATAGAAATCAAACCAGTCAAAGATTCCACACCCGTTAATGACAGCGTTAGTTTAAGTAAAACAGCAAGGCGTATTCTTGATACTCTAGAACACTTTTCCACTCCTGTTCTGGACGCCAAGAAAATACCAAACATAAATAGACAAAGTTGTGATACCAGCAAAGCTGCTAATCAAAGGCGAACACCTTATGCGAGAGAAAATAGGACAATTCCAAATAAAGAACTGTTGGTACCGACAGTACCTGATTTAATTAAAATGAAACTGAAAGAAAGACTACAAGACAGCACAGTAAAAGTTCGAAAAGTTGCTACAACTTCTAAATCGGTTTTGAATGCAGAGTACAGCATTCGAACTGTAGAAGAAGCAATGAAGCCACAGAAACATGTAAATAAAATGAAAACGAAAATAGCTTCTACCAGAGATAGAAAAGATGTAGAAGACACAGTAGACACCGTAAAATTACCTGAAGTTAAACTTCCCATTACAAATTTGCCTAAATTTGATTTTACTTTACCTCCGCCTGTTACAGTTGCCCCTAAACCAACACCCGTTAAAGAAACTGCAAAACCTGTTATTTATGCCCCTGTCACAAAACCCGTTGAACCATCTAAAACCCTTTCTACGGCATTCAGTTTTGCAAAACCGGAAATTATTAGTGAAAAATCAAAATCAATCGCTTCAGTGAATAAATTCACTTTTAGTGAACCTCTTAACGCAAAATCCAACGCAAGTTCAGCACCAACATTTACCTTCAATTCGCCCAGCAGCAATACTGCACCTAGAAAGAAAGAACCCGCGAAGAATAACGGCCAAAACAGTGTTGGTTTATCATTACAACCTCCAACTCAGTTTGTCTCGGGAAGTGTTATGGATATTTTAGGAAAACCCGAAAAGAAACCCGAACCTGTGAATTTAATGGATAAATTCAAGCCAGCTACTGGGACGTGGGAATGCAGCGCGTGTATGATTCGAAACAACCCATCTGCAACTCGTTGCGTAGCGTGTGAAACCTTACGTGATCCTCCTAAGAAAGTGGAGGAAAAAAGCGGATTTGGAAATCAATTTAAAATGACTTCTGATAAATGGGAATGTTCCGCATGCCTGGTTCGTAATAACAGTACAGATACTAAATGTATAGCCTGTACAACTCCAAAACCAGGAACAAGTTCTGTAAGTTCATCAGCAACTCCTTCAACAAATTCATTTTCTGGATTTGGAGATAAATTCAAACCTGCATCAGATACTTGGGAATGCTCGGCTTGTATGATACGCAATAAAAGCAATGCTATAAAATGTGCTGCGTGCGAAACTCCTAAACCTGGTGCAAAATCTGAAGCTAAACCTTCTTTAGTTATGCCAGTTGAAGTGAAAACAACTGGTTCTGGTTTTGGCGATTTGGTTAAAAAACAGCAAGCAAACTGGGAATGTCCAAGTTGCATGATACGAAATCCGCCAGAAAAGAAAACTTGTCTTTGCTGCGAAGCTCCAAAACCAGGAGAAGCACAAGAAATTAAAATAGGTTCCCAGGCAACTGGTGGAACGAAATATAAATTTGGTATTGATAATTCTGCTTCTACGGGATTTAAATTTGGTATTGATAAAGCAGCAACCCCTACAACGTTTTCATTTGGGGTAAAACCATCTGACAAAACTACAGATGCAAAACCTACGACGAGCAATGGACCTGCTCCAGTTACCACTGGATTTACTTTTGGTATTCCTGCAGCTAGTAAACCAGAAACAAAAATTGAATCTCCTCCTAAACCTATTGTATCCGAAACCGTAAATAAACCGATTACATTCAGCACAACTTCTGCACCAACAACCGAAGCAAACAAATCGACCTCTTTTAAATTTAGTGCACCGACAACTGCAAATATATTTGGTAGTTCAACAACAACTGCGGCTGCTTCTGGTTTTACATTCAGTATTCCCGTTACTTCTACACCTGCTACTCCACCTAAACCCGCATTTTCATTTGGTGCTCCATCTTCAGTTGTTACTACATCAAGTACACCTGCTGTATCAACTATTATTACTACAGCCGTATCAATTCCAAGCACTAATATATTCAGCAATGTTATCACATCTACACCAAGCACTCAATCCGGAGCTTTAGCATTCGGTGCTACAACTACCCCAACACCTTCAACTACTACTTCATCAGCTACATTTTCCTTTGGAGCACCTGCTGCTTCAAAACCAGCTTTTGAAAACAAATTACCAGTTCCACAATTCAACTTTGGAGCGGGCGGTCTCCCATTCAATCCAGTTTATCCATCGACGAAGTCTCCAGCAACGACGACAACTACAGCGAGCATCAGTTTTGTAAATAAACCTACAAGTAGTATTGCGACAACCAAAACTGAAGTACCAACTTTTGGAACTCCAAATAAAACATCTACTTTCACGTTTAATTCTGGAAGTAATGTAAACAACAACAACAAGTCGGAAGTTAAACCATTTGCATTTAGTGGCGAAACTGCTAAAGTGCCAGCATTTTCTTTCTCTCAAAATGAAACCCCCGTTGCAGCACCTTTAGCGAAAGCTCCAGTTTTCAACTTCGGGGCTTCTTCAAGCTCTGTTAATAATACCACCTGTAATGCAGCACCAACTGCAAATTTGTTTAACTTTGGTGCAAATAAAACAGACAAACCTGCCACATTTGGTACTGGTAGTTCTGTTTTTGGGGAACCTGCGTCAGCATCTTCAACGCCACAGAATGGCGGATTTAATTTTGGATCTAACAGCGCTCCAGTAAACTTCAATTTCGGAGCGGCAAACAATAATCCAGCACCCACACCGGCCGTCTTCGGATTTGGATCGAGTCAGGTAAAAATATTTATTTTATTTAATAATCCAGGCAGTAGAGGTTTTTATCTTGCAAAAGGTGGGGTAGTTCTGATTTTAATATATGTTGTTTTGGTCGGGACTCTGATAAAAAATTCAAGTTTTCGACCTTGGGGAGGATCGGCGCGGGCATCCATCTTTGATTAAAGGAGCAGAGAAAGTGTTTTTAGAATACAAAATTAAAGCACGTATTTTTTGTACAAAAAAGGGTTCTTACATTTTTTACCTAGGATGACCTGGCAAAGAGTTGAAAAAATATATAACCAGAATAATAATTTATAAAATAAATTTAAATTACTCAAAAAAATAAACAATATTAGGTATTTAATAGGTTTTATTATTTATAACAGTTTACATTTGTCGTGGCATTAAAAAAAGTGAATTATCTATGATTATTAACTAATTTTTGTCAACGCATTCTTACAAATTCATCCACTACTCTGACCCGGTTAAAGATATGATAACGCGGTTTGAAAATTTGAATTCAGCATGGAATTCTCCCTAATGTCATTTATTACACGATTTTTGATTTGATAAGCAACTTTTTAGTTACTAACAAACTTACATGAAATTCTAATAAAAATTACAAAGTTACGTCTAGTTTCACCAGTTTACAACTACAATGGAGCCATCGTCAGTATAACAAGTAACCATAGACGCGGTTCGCACTATTTGGTGTTCATCAGTGTGGTGTAACCTATGGCCTGTGTCCGGTCCACAATGAGTGGACTCCTGGAGCAGAAACGACTCTTTGTGCTGTCGGCGATCATATGATTATCATACATCGCCGCCAGTACAACGTGTTGTTGTCTCTGCTCCAGGAGTCCACTCTCTGTGGATCGGACAGAGGCCACAGGTTACACCACACTGATGAGCACCAAATAGTGCGAAACGCGTTTGTGGTTCCTTGTGTTGGCCGACTTCTAACGATGGCTCTATTGGAGTTGACTCAAAAGTTGTAAACTTGTGAAACTAGACGTAACTTTGTAATTTTTATTATAATGTTTGTTTTACGATAAAATTCGCAATTTGCTTTTTGCAGTTTGCACTTTTATTACATGAAATTCCTCTAAAAATTTTAACATCTGCAAATCGGCTTAGAATTCATTTTTCATCTGAAATTTCAGATGAAAATATAAGTTCTAAACCGATTTGCAGATATTAAAATTTTTAGTGGAATTTCATGGAAGTTTTATTTGTTAATAACTCGCGACTCGCTCATCGAATCAAAAATCGTGTAATACATGACATGAAGGAGAATTTTATGCTGAATTCAAATTTTCAAACCGCGTTATCGTATCTTTAGCCGGGTCAGAGTGGTGGATGAATTTGTAGGAAAGCGTTGACAAAAATTATTTAAAAATCATCGATAATTTACACATTTCGATGCCACGATGAATGTAAACGGTTATAAATAGCAAAACCTATTAGACTAACTATTAAATACCTACTATTGTTTATTTTTGACTAATTTTTTTTTTTCCATAAATTGGTATTCTGGTTAATTATTTATTAACATAACTCTTTGACAGGTCATTTTAGGTAAAGAATGTAAGAACCCTTTTTTGTACAAAAAATTACGAGCTTTAATTTTGCATTGTTTAATTTTTTTTCGGGCCACTGTTTTTGAGAAAATGGCTAAAAAGACTTTTTCTGCACCTCTAATCAAAGATGGCGGCTCGCGCCGACCCTCCCCAGGGTCGAAAACTTGAATTTTATATCAGAGTCCTGACTTAAACAACATTAAAATCAGAACCACCCCACCTTTAAAATTAAACTGTTATTTTTGAATGGTTTGTTACTAATTAAAATTGTTTTGCTTAGGCTGGTTCTGGCTCGGCTGCAGCAGCTCCTGCCCCTGCCGCTGCCCCGGGTGTGTTTGCGTTTGGTGGTGCAGCTGCATCTCAACAGCCTGCGCCTACTTTCAGTCCGGATATCAAACCAAATTTTAATTTCACGGGGGGAGCTTTACCTTCATTTACGTAAGTAATTCACTATACGATGAAAATCTATTTGATGATTGAAAAATGTATCGTTTGGGAAATTTTGAGAGAAGAAATGAGAAAGAATTTGTTGAGATTGCTTATAAAAATGTGATTAGTAAAGCTTGAATGTTGGTGAGCTTATGATTGTAGGAAATTAACGGAGGAATCAGTTTTTGTAAATTAATTATTTATTTAAAATCGATGACAATGAGAGACCTACGTTTCGGCGGAAAATCTGCCTTTTCCAGAGCAATATCAATATAATAATATGAACAATGGAAATCATAAAAAGTTACAGAGAAATATCGTCAAAAATGCTATGAAATAAATGTACAGACGTATTTGATTGAGTTTTCTTTAATACCTCTATAAAAGATGTATACGTTTTATGCTAAGAAAATAGTTAATTACATAAGAGGAAAAATGGTATTTAACCTCGTGCAGAATATTTTACGGCTCCGAGTTAAGTACAGACATTTTACTGACGAAGTTATGTATTCATTTTTTTTTAAATATGATTTTCTAGTAATGCGCTTCTCGTTTCTAAGATGAAAGAAAAAAAAGTAAATAAATAAAGACCAATTACTGTCAGTTTACTTGCAATGTCTTGCGAAGCAAATAATTGCGACGAGGTTCCTAAACATTGTGGGATTAAAATATCCAATATACAAAACACAACTGTAAATATGAACTCAATAAAAATTTAAGTAAAACGTTTAAATGTTTTCATTACTGGTCAGGAAAATACAACTTTCACACCGTATTTTTTGCACGAAAATAGTATTTTCGCTCCGGTTTCAGAAAAAAAATCATTTTCAGAATACTCTTCAGTTATTTTCCTATAATTAACTATCTAGTCGAGCAGGATTTACTACATTTTGAAAGTGTTTGTATGAGTGGGTATGATAAGCTTCTAAACATTAAATTTCAATATTTTTTTATGATCAGGTTTTTTTTTACCGTTTGAGTTTCCAAAGCAATATTTACAAATTACTAATTGATAAATAATTAAATTAAAAAATAAACGATGACAACTATCAAAGCTTACTTTAAAAATGACTAGTAATTTTTTTTTAAATGTAATAAAAACTTACGTAACTAATCAGAAAGTGATACTTTACTAGGTTAGCCCAGTAAAAACACTTTCAGATAATGTTTGAACAATTTTTTTTTCGCGGTCCTTAAAAGAATAAATAAAAATCTATAGGTATGTAATATTTTATTTTTTATTGCGTGGATATAAGGTATAAATAAATTAACAACTAATTCGCTATGGAAATATTCATGTAGGGGTCGGAAAATTACTTTCCGATTCCTTATAGACAATTTTCCGAGCTAGCTCAATAAACAAGGATTTTCCGGTCTAAAAAGTGATCAGAAAGAGCTTATTTTCTGGACGATCGTGAAAAAAATAATTCTCAAATATTTTTAAATTTTATTTTTCCATCTATCGTGCAAAACACGTAATAAGTATCGCGGGCAGTAAGTTTCGATCTCCAAAATCATCCTCAAGCGGTGGGAAGCACTTACTGCCTTCAATACTTAAATAATTGTAAAATAATCAATGATGGTAGTTTACGTGACGTTCAAATTGACGTACACAATTGCATATAAAATTACCAATCTACATATACATATTGTAACTTTCATGAGAAAAATATCGTTATTTGTATTTTTTTTTAATACTGACGGGGCAAATATTTTAAAATGACAACGAATTTATGTATATGTATTGTTTAAAATTATTTTGTATGTTTTAAAAATGGGATATTCTAATATTTTTTTACTTTTTTGGAACTCACATATTCATATTATAATCTAAAATTTTGAGTTCTGTTTATTTTATTGAGCGAGATATGAATTTTTAAATATTTATTAGAAATTTGAATTTTACCAGATGTGACGTAGGAGGAGCTGATTACAATTTAGAAATATAGAAATGGAAAACTTGTAAACACACAAAACGTAATAAAATTAACACGAACAAAATAGTTAACGCGATGTCAATCAGTTGTACGAACTCAAACTCATAATAATCCGGCCGGTTTACAATTTCAACAAAATATAAAATCTATATAAATGGTTACAAATGTCTACAAAATTATTTCGATTACTTTAATTATAGACTTAAAAGATACAAAAATTGTGGGCCAAATGACGGATGTTAATAGTTCGACCGGCATTTAAAGTGTCATCTTCTATTCCAGATTTATCTTCTACCAACACCTTTTACTTTTGGCACAATAAATAACAACTTAAAAAGTCTAGTGTGTGTACAGAAAAACATACCTTGCAAGACATATGGGATAATATTTTAACAGAAGAATGTGCAGGGCTTCTGGAATTTCTAAAAGAAAAAAATATATATTGACTATAATAGAATAATAATACAACATCATTCTTTTCATTTTTATAAATATAATTTTCATTTGGCCTGAAGCTATCCACGCGTCACATCAGCTATGCCTCTTTATAAACAGCTGAGATTAGAAGTTTGTTTAGCTATTCGTAAAGTTAGTTAACGAAAAGCCGCCAATGTGGAACTAAGATTTCCTTCTTTTGCAACCATTTTGAATATTGAATGCTGATTGTTGACATTTGTTTAGTGTTATGTTTGAAGGTTATAATTTTTTTTAAGTCTATTATTCGATTAAAATTAAAAATGAAAAACCGTGCAAGACCTCATTAATAAAGGCGTTATAACGCAGTATTAAATGGCGGACTATTTGAATAACATATTTAGTGTTTGTAAGTTTAAAATCTACATTTTAAACTAGTCGAAAGAAATTTGTAGAAATTTCTCACCATTTGCGTAGATTTGGGCTTGTATGTATGTACAAAATTTGTTAGAAATGTCATCAGTCACTTGTACGTCACAAACCATGTGATACATTTTTAGCGCCAAAATAAATTTCAAGAAAATTTATGTTAGAAAAAATAAATTTTGATTTTTTTATATTATTATGTTATTGTTTAGCATAATCCATAATATTATAACATTTTTATTAGAATTCCCCATTGTATTGCATGTTATAAATATATGTTACTTGTTTTCCAGTTCCAGTTATTTATAAAATTTGTTGTGAATGTTTTCAGAGCACAAGGCCCACCCTCTGCGGCCCCAGGAGCAATGGCACAACGTAAAATCAGGAAAGCCGTGCGTAGGACACAGCCGCGATAGTGCACCAAGGCATCAGGGTTGTGAGCTGTCGCTGCTACGAATACGAAACTGAACTAGACTGTGAGCTTAGTGTGTTGTAGTGTGTCTCGTGTCGCGAACAATGACGGGTATGTCTGTTGTGCTAGTGGTTATTGGTACGAACGAACACGTTCCTTACTTATCTTACGCCCTTACTCTAGCTACTCTAGCATCTTAACAGAGGTAAGTTCTTATAACTTTATAACGTTTCTGTTGCCGTTGCTGTGTGATGTGATGTGAATCATTCGTCAAGTACTTACAAAACAGCATCAATTTAATATAAAATGGGAAGATGCCAATCGGATGCTGGTTTGTAACGTAATGGGTAAAGTGAGTTGAAGTAAGAAATATGTTAGTGTGTAAATTATTTTATCGGTCTATTCATTATCCTGGTTAAATTCGTGTAAAAGACTGTCACACGAATCATTTATAAATTAAGAGAGAAATGTAATTTTATTTTCTTGATTATATTAAACTTGTTGTTATTGACTGCACCATTTAAATATGTGAAATTCCACTGTTTACTCAATATTGGAACATCTTAAATTAGAGATATTATGTAGAAATGTATGCGCAAACAGAGACAGCGATTTGTCTCTACTGTATAATATTTCAAATAATGCTGAACCACAACTTAACATTTGTAAAATAACTTGTTTCCTATATAGAATTTTTATATTACGGCTGTATATTGCAAGAAAAGTTATTTTAAAGGGTCGCATACATTTGTACAAACACATATTTACAACAGATTCATCTCTCAAAATTGCTCCTTTAGTCTGTTTTTAGTTGGTAAACGATGTATACAATAGTACCTATATTATTATTAATTATATTATACTTGTAGATCAATGAGTGGTCTGATCCATAGAATGTAGAATTTTTATATCGATATTTGATGAAAAAATGTATTTCGTCGAATTATTTGTTGAAGAGTGATGAAATACATTTAAACAAGAAGCACCGTTATCAGGTGTCATTCTTTTTGTAAAAAGAAATTACTAATTATTAAATATATAAAGCATTGCTACTTGGCGTGGCAACCATTTCTGTGATATTCTGATGGGTCAGGCCCGTGTAAACAAATCTGTATCATCGTAAGAACCCACACTCGATGTCGTACTATATCTCATTACTCCGGTTTTACTCGTTTCGCAAAGACTGTTCTGTGACCTCATACATCTTGTGCAAATGTCTAAGGATATATCGTGCTTATCTCTTAATTTACAACTGGTAAAAATATAAAAATTTAATAAAGAGTAATAACATTCAATATTCCTAGACTTGGTGCATTTTTACTTACATAAGTTACTATTAATATTCTAATCCATTTGTTATATAAATACAAGTATATTTTTACAGAAATAACTAAAGTTATTGTATATTAATTAATTTATAGAAGATGGAACTTTAGTAATGAGATATATTACAGTGGGGTGGTGCGTAGTGCCTGAGCAACATTTCGTGGCTTGCTTGCGCACACGTGCAGGGCTGTGTATAAGTGCACATTGAGAGATCTCTGTCGTATTCTGAAGGGAATTTCTTGCAAATTACAGTAATTTTATTTTACTGAAACGGGAAGTGTGTCGATTTAATTTGTACATATAATTGAACATTTTAGTGGAATTCATGTGTATACAAATTTTATTAAATATACTTTGTTAAAAGATTTGTATGTTTTAGAGATTCTCAATGTACACTTTCATTACACAATGACACTGTTATACTATGTGTAAATATACATTAACAAAAACAAAGTCATCTTTTAAATGACAGTTGAATCATCCAAATTCAAATTTGCTTGTCTTAGCTGAAAATTTCACGTCTTCTTTGATGTTATGACGATGGTGTTTCTTTGTATACAAGTGAGTGTTTATAAACAATATTTTACATATGTAACAAAATAATACTTTGTTTTTGGAGTTGTTATTTATTTTTGACTGTTAAGTATAGTGGTAAAAGTGAAATTTTCAGCATAGATTACGTCTGTTAAATTGCAAATTCCATAGAATATTTTTATTGTTTACCATTCATTTTTTATTTGACCGTTTTCTTTTTTACATTAACATAATTTAAAGTAATACATTTTATGTTTATTAAAAACCACATTGTTTCAATTAATTCAACCTTTCCTGAAATATCAATTTTATGAATGAATAAAATAAGAATATCGCATAGAAGATCCAACCATTGCTAAATCAATTTAAAAATGAATTTCTGTATTCACACACATCGGCAAAATTAGGGAAACACCAAAAAAAGTTTTAATCTTCTGTCTTTCAAATTTGTTTTGCTTCTTCACATGTACAACAAATAAATAATTTAACACCTAATTGTAGACACCTATGCTCTATTCCCGATTAGAATGGAGTTGGTGGCGCTGCTGAGCCAACCCGTTTTACATACATAAAACTTATGAATTGTTTTATGTTTTGTGAAAAACATACGTGACAGCTTGAAACGTTAAATTTTGATCATTTTTCATTATTTAGTAATAAACAGTTACTTGAAGGTGTTAGTTATCATAAAGCCAAATGGTATATTTATACCTGGGTGTTAATTAAAAAGCGGGCCATAGGCGCTTAACATGGGAAACCAGTTTTTCCTTGCGCAAAACTACCCAATTAATTTTAAACAATGTTTCAAATAAAAGTTGTAAATAATTAAATTCTTCACCTGAATCACTGAACAGATTTTATTTCGCACGTTTAGTAACTTGTAAAATTTGTAGTGATCGCCATGGAATTGAAACAAGATTACAAAGAAATGCATAGAGTTTGTACTGTCAGATATTTGATTTTCAAATAAAAATTACAGATAATTATATTCTATAGTGACTGAACATATTTTGTTTTTATATTCTACACCTAAATCATTGAAAAGATTTTTTTATTTTAATTCTCACAGTTTAAACGATATGCATTTCTTTGAAATTTTGTTTAAATAAATATAAAATATGTATATTGAATTGTCAGAAAAACCTATAATTTTGTGGATTTTTAAATTATTTTAGTGGAAATAAATAAAATTTAGTACATAATACGTTATGAAAACGTGTTTGACACATAATTTTCAGAACTCGCTTCGCTTGTTTTGGTTAATATTATGTTCTTCAAACAACATCACTCTTTTCATAACTAATTATGTAAAGAAGTATTATTTCAAACTTTTTTGTGTAATATTAAATGGCAAGGAGAAATTGATTTCCCATGTTTAAACGCCTATGGCACATTTTTTAATTAACACCTGTATACATATTGTAAACTTGGTTCTTGTTTAGACCAATCGGAAAGCTGGAATCGTAAGCCCTATCTTACTCCTAACTCCATTCTTATCTGGAACTGGAATACAGTATAATAAATATTATCATTTAACGAGGTGTTAAATATTGCTCGGTCTTTAGTTTTACTAAATATGAGTGTTTAATTCGTATTCACCACACACATGCATATATCAAGATAAATCGTTAATATTTGTTAATTTTTTGTTTCAATTCCTTGGTTATAGCTATTTTTGGGGTGATTTTCGATATTTTCATACCTAATTTCTGCCGTTACAAAGCACACCAAATTAATTTTGTTTATTGGTTCAGATGCAAAATTATTTGATCAAAGTCACGAAATAAATTTGCGACTCGAGTAAAGCAATCGGAAAAATTTGCCAGGATAAAATTTAACCACGAACGGTATTCGGATGACTATTTCCAAAATAAAAATCCGGTAATAATTTAGTTATTTGACAAAAAAATATAAATTTTTCGCTTATCAAAACTCACTTGTAAAAAAACTAGGTAGAATGATATAGTTAAGTTTAAATATTTAAAGTAAAATATATATATATATATATATACAGGGTGATTCATCGGTCTGTCCTCTCTTTATAACTCTTTTATTTTAAGTCAGATAGAAAAACTCTTCAAATATAATTTATATAATATATTATTGTCTATCTACGTACTATATGCATTTGTATACAGGGTGCTCCGTTGAAGCGCAACAATATATAACTTTATATTTCTTAATGGAACACCCTATAAATATTTATTTATTTTGATAGTAAATTAGCTTCCCTTTAAAAACTATTAAGTAATAAGGGGTCTAAAATTATAAATTAAGAAGTTATTTACGTTCATAAAAAATAGTAGTTGATAGTGGAAAAAACCATAATTTAATACAAAATTTTGATTCTTTTTTATTAATACTTATTTTAAACATTACACTAATTACAAAGAAGTTATTAAAATTTAGTGACAGACTAAATAATGCAAAATTATAATAAATGCTCGAAACAATTGATCAAATTATCCATAGCTTACTTTGTTAATAATATGTAACATGATACAAACATATCATTCAACGAATATAGGTAAATAACTTCATAATTTATAATTTTAGACCCCTTATTACTTAATACTTTTTTAAAGGAAATCTAAGTTACTATCAAAATAAATAAATATATATAGGGTGTTCCATTAAGAAATATAAAGTTACATATTGTTGCGCTTCAACGGAGCACCCTGTATACAAGTGCATATAGTACGTAGATAGACAATAATATATCATATAAATTTTATCTGAAGAGTTTTTCTATCTGACTTAAAATAAAAGAGTTATAAAGAGAGGACAGACCGATGAATCACCCTGTATATATATATATATTCATCAGTCTAACAACCGAACGTCCGTACATTGCCAGATCCCCAACAATTTGACGTCCTTCGTAAAGTGACGTCCGAATATGGACGCCAAATTACAAATCAGTTTTTCTCACATTTTTAGCATCTACATGATGTAGGGGGTCTACCTGCAAATTTTCATTTTGGACGTCAAATGACTGTTTTGTTGTTAACAGCCGTATATTTAGTTCATCGAAATTCCGTGTGTGGCGCTGTCGTCGCATCATAATATACGCCGGCGTATATTGAAAATCAAAAATCACCGCCAATTTGACGTCCATACACTTGGCAACATGGCATGTGTAACTCGCGCGTTTAGTTTTCAGTATTTCTTCACTTTAAATGTTTACAGAATATGAACCTGAATTGGTTATGATAGCATAATCAAATATTATATTGAGAAATTATTATTTTTAAAGAATTTAGTCAACACTGAGTAAAATTATAAAAATGTCTATTATTTTCCATATTATTTTGTTTATTTTATAAAGATAATTTGCAGAAATAATGTCTTTTATAAAATAATTATTTTTTGAGAACTCGAAGGTTAAGAACGTATTTTCTCAATTAAAAAAAATCTTTTCCACATATAAACGACGAAAGTTTATTCATTAAAACATGAAAAATAGTTTTATATTTATTTATTGTTCCGATATTTTGTTACTGTGTCATATAGGAATGCAATAACTTTGATGAAAATATTTTATGGCAATGACAAATTTTAAATGAATTATTTTTTCTACGTTCCGTCGCCGTTAGATAAGAAAGATATTGTCTTTGGTCAAAAAATTCATAGTCCGTTTTTAACGAATAAGCACATTTTAGAGTCCCTAGAATACAATTTTACTACTTTTACGATGATGTCTGTATATGTGTGTGTATGACAATCGTTATTCGATAACTGCAAATTCCAAAAATTACAATTTTTTACGTACTTCTCATTTGTATACCCTTATGAAGAGCTGATTAGATTTTGGTTATAATTGGTCAACCCGACCGGAAGTACCCAAATTTTTATTATAAACATTAAAGAATATTATATTACATGGTTACAATTATTCATTATATTTGCTATAGTTGGAAGAGAAAAATAATTATAAAGAAATTAAGTTTCATAAATCTTGCAGTCTATGCAGCATCACAATGGAAACAATTTGGATATTCAAATTATACTAATTGAAAGATGTCAGGGTCAAAATATGTTCGTGAAATAATTTTTCTAAAAATATAATCTTTTGCAAGAAGGATTTAAAAATATATAAAATTGACGGCAGGTAATGTGTTGACCACATTAGATTTTCTTCATTCAGTATATGAAACTTTGTAAATGCGAAATAGGAAATTATTTTTGGATCTTAAAAAATACTAAATAATGTAAACAATTTTTAATTAATTTTCATTATACTGGAAAGTAATTTCGAGTTATTCTGTTTAACAGATGTAAAATAATTATTAGACTGATTAAATTATTGTCCGAATTCGCAAATCAGGTATAAATATGCAGGTATAAGAAAATAGCGTATAATATACGGGCATAAGTGCTTACAAAGCATAAATAAAAGAACACTACGCTTCGTGTCGTGATTTTAAGCTCTTCACACGTAGGTACTTTAAATACCAAATCAACATAGCCAGGCAGCTTTGCTTTCTTTGTTGCTATGGTAGATTAATTGAAAAAATGAAAATAGTAAATATTGTCAATTGAAACAAAATTCTTGAAAATACTTTATTTTTATAATCGTCTAAAAAATATCTCGCTCGAAAGTAATATCGTATAGCTCGTGTATTCCGATTCGCACGTTATTATACTGTTATAAGTATTACCTCTCGCTAAGAGAGGTATTGGATTCATGCTAAAAATCGCATATCCAGATTTTATTGAATAAGCACGATTTAAGGTCCATAGAATCCGATTTTAACATTTTTACAAGGATGTCTGTCTGTGTGTGTGTGTGTGTGTGTGTGTGTGTGTGTGTGTGTGTGTGTGGATGTGTGTGTGTGTGTGAGGTTGTTGGAGACACGATTTCTCAAATTCTATAAGACTAAAGATCTGTTTGACTACGGATTCCTCAATCTAACAGTAATGGGAAGAGTTGAATAGGTTCTGGTAACAATTGGACAACCGGAAGTGGTAGTTTCTAAAAAAAAAATTCTAAATATTATTTTTTGAAATTTTTTTTACTACAAATATTAAAGATAATTAAATTCTCAATCTGACACATTTAAATTTTTTATTATATCTCGTATAGGTTTGGAGATATAGTATATAATAATATAGAATAATCTGTTGTAATAAATCTCGTTGCCAGAAAAACAGTTGCGATATTAAATTTTTTGTAAATGACAAATAAATGCAAAATGTCAGTGTCAGTTCTGGGAGGTATGAGTACATTTAATATATATTATTGTATTATTAATTAAATATTTATTTAAATTGCAGGTATGTCAATATTACATATATCCTTAAGAAATACCGCTAATACCGTCAATAAATTTGAAGTATTTTGAACATATTAGAATAGTAGGATAAAATTTCTCAAGAGAAACAATTTCAATTATTTGTGTGTACAAGAAATGTTAAATTCGTTACTTATAGGGCGCGAGCAGCCATGTGACTTTGTTGGCCTTGGCAAGCAGATATGAGGATCCGTGTCAGAATGACGGCTAGTAGTTATTTACATAGATATCACAATTGTCATATGTCATAATTTTTCATTCAAAATTTCATAATATTCTGTTTATTTGTCATCCATTAGTATGGAATATACTTGTCGAGGAAAATAATCCACATGGATTTGGAAAATCATAATGTTTCGAATGAAAACTTATGATACTTGACACTTATGTATATTACCAGCTGTCATTCTGACACGGGCCCCCATATCTGCTTGCTAAGGCCAACAAAGTCACATAACTGCTCGCGGCCTATGCAAGATAAAATGAAAATGCGAGAGGTATTGTGCTGGCCACAACAGATTTTTTTGTGAATGCGTGACTTGTAAAATTTAAAATTATTTTTTATTACACAATTATATATTAAAATACATCTACACCTGCTACTTCAATGATTTTATAAACATCTCGATAAACATTTATAAAACATAATCATAAGCATTTATTACTGATAAAGAAAAATCTCGCCCAAATTATATTTATATATTATTATGAACCTGAGTGAAGAAAATTTATTGATATTACACCAACGTTTCTGTCATTACAATAACCATCTTCAAGATTAATCAATTTCTCTTTAGGATGTCATTACATAGAAAACACAATATATTAAATTATTATAGATAAAACCTTCCTCGGAATTGAATAGAAGAATAAATGAGATAAAATAAATAATGACATACAATTAGGTTAAAATAAATTTAAAATAGACAAGAATAAAACAATGGTTAACAACTTTAGAACACTATCGGATAAAAACTGAAAATTACTTAAATATAAAATTTTAAATACGGTATTTATAGTTTCGGGGATATTATTGGAAGCGCGGCCCCCCGGCCGACTTATCTCTACAAAATGTTATAAGATCTCGGTTAAATAAAACTTTTGGAGGTAAATTCAATATTGCTCCTAGGTGAAGCCAAGGTATATCACTAGTTTTATACTATGTAGAGATGTGCATAGCACTTCGCAACATTATTCCTGCTTAAATTTTATTGGTGTATAATGAAATAAAAAGTTCAGTATTTTAAAAATTCAAAATCAGTATTGTAATTTGTATCAAAAATAAACTTGAAAAAATATTTCTGTCTTTTGAACTGCGATCATATAAGTTAAGGTGTAGCAAAAACAGCGTTAAATATTACATGTGATACACATATACATTTCATTAAAAAATGCTTTTATTATAGGATAGATAAACTTAATATGACAAAATAATTATTTAATACACACACACCACACACACACACACACACAAACACACACACACACACACACACACACAACAACCTCACACACACATACACACAAACATACATCCAAACACACACACACACACACACACACACACACACACATACACTACATACGAGTATATACAGACATCATCGTAAAAATAGTAAAACGAAAGACAATACATTCCTTACCTAAGGCAACGGAAGATAAAAAAAAAAACACAGAGAGGAAGAGCATTTACGTAGCAATGTTAAAATATTTTGCACATAAGGCGTATAAATACATATCTGCAGACCCATTTTATTAAACAGGCAGAACGAATTTTGTTTTATTTGATTTAATTGAAGAATTGCATGTAAATCAAATTTAAACAAATAGTTTTCAAAATATTAGTAAAAAATATAATTTAAAAAAATCATGATCCCATGTTAGACGACTATGTTCGTATTCCATGTTGGTGCTACAGTACACAATATTTGGCAACAGTGCAGGATGCCCGATTGATAGCTTTTTGTAAACGTATATTAATTTTGGACGCCAAATTGTCAGTAATACGTACAAAAATATACGCGGGACGGCAAAAACCCGTATAAAGTACGGAAGTCAAATATACGTGTATATTGTTTTCTTTAAATACGAATTTTTCGAAATATCCTTATGCTCACAATATTAGGTGGGGTGAAACATTATATATACTCGAAGAAGTAGACGCCTAGGACCAGTATTTCCCCTAGACGCCAAATGCATGTTTCTCTGTACGGAAGTCAAATTGATAGAGAGATGTATATATATATATATATATATATATCGGAAAATTATTATTTTTAATTTATAAATATTGGAAAATTTAGTTTTTTAATTAGTCTTTGCAGTAAATTTGCCGATATCAAATTCAGTCAAATAAGCCATCAAGAAGAGAGTCATCAAAAGTATCGCAAAAATTTAAATTTTTGTGTTACTCTAATTTTGTCAGTGTGTGTAGATCATAATTTCTCTTAATTAGCTACCAGTTAAACAATGTTCTAAATATTTTAACATTTGTATTTAACTACAAAAGTACATATTCGTAAACATTATATTAATATAATTAATCTTACCTTTCAGGAAAGATGCAAATATCTAAACACAAATCACTTTATTTTACTTGAAAAACTTTTCTCTATATACAACTTAACACTGCACATTTCGGAAAACGAAAGTAGACTGGACTGAAATGTTAAACCACACATTACAATAAATTAATATTTGGATTTTTTTGGATTGGCAAAGAAAAGACTACGCTAATCAATTATCCAATTACAGACATTTTTAAAATTCAAGTATATCTTTTTGAATGTATTTATTATTTGTTGAAAATTAAGTTTATTTAACAAAATGTTAACAGACAGAATAAACTTTACAATAATAAAAGAAAAATAAATATAATTTGAAATAGAATCGCCTAACTTAAATGTACCTATTTTTCACATTTACAAGTAAATCAAAATTGCCCTTAAACTGTAAAATTTAACAGGTTTCGGGTAAATGAAAAACTATTGAAATGTAAATGTATAGTTCTGAATATTTTACACCTATGTTTATTATTAAAAAATATATAATTACTGACAGAAACAAATATATACACAGGAAGGATCAAATAACGTTTTACGACATTTATTAAAAGGAGTAATAAGCAGTAAAAAACATACAAATAATTAAAAATTACTTTCATCAAGCTTGTGATTATTTCAGAAAAATTATCTCGATACAACATAGCATCACTTTGAGAAAAAAATGTGCTCCATATCTTACAACACATCATAAATACAACAAGTAGTTATTTTATTTTACGATGTACACAAATAAACGATAATTTTCGAGATTTACATAAACAAAGTTTCTCGAAAAATATACCATTCATACAGTTTTTCATTTATGGAATTGAAAAACTTCATACAGGTTACAATTTCTTTTTCAGTACAGGAAATACATTTTACTCATAAAAAAATGTCACATAAATATTTTAAATTAAAACAATAATATATTCAAAAGAGAAATAACTACAACGTTGTTTAACCAAATATACAAAAATTTGCACAACATAAGGGATACAATTTTCTAACTCAAAACCTTCCTGCGTAAATGAAAATAAGACAGATGCTATTATGTATACAACTCAACTGATACGCTTGATCAAAGTGTGAACAGATCCAAATTTTAGAAGAACACTGAAGATATATTTTGATTTGTTAAAAGAATTATACAGATGCCAATACAGGCAAATAAAAACACATATAATGGAACAATAGTTTGAAACAACTGATTTGATTTGTTACTGTTGACTAATTCGTGTAGAAAAATGACAAGACTGTGAGGGACAATTAAAGGTTGGTTGGTTGGTTGGGTCAGAGCGAGAATAATTAAACTATATATAATATATATAATTTTACGCCTATTTGAACTATCATCTAGAACATAAAACCATTATAATACAATTACAAAGTCACATGTTCATCAATAAATGCTACCTATGAGATAGTCTTTAGTATGTGTTGTGTGATTTTTTTGCATAATTTTCTCTTGTTTTGATAATAATAAACTAACCGATCATTTAAATAAAAATGCTAACTAGGCCCTAGAGACAAGTTAGTCCACAAGTCACTTATACGAAGGGCTCGACACAGACATCAGAATAGGACTTGGGTTGGGTGGGTTGATGGGACAAGGATGCGGAAAGGCTGCTGAGCAGGATGTATGAAGAGGCGAACTCACAAATACAATCATCAATCAAACAGTTCACTTTCATAAAAAAACACGCACGCGATTATTCGCCACTATCTTGTGTTATATTTCGACTTCTGCCGCATCACGTTCCACACTACGAATCGTCCGACATGAACGAATTCTGCGACTTCATGTCTTCCAGCGTTTTTATTTGCTGACGAAGGAACAATATCCTGTAATAACGAACTCTGCGTAAGACAGAATATTCTACCACCTTTTTCATATATCATTTCTGATTGGAATCAACTACAAAATCCTACAGCAGACCCTACATGGTTAATAACGTCAAGAAAATTGTACAGTACTGAATTTGAAAGACTACCCTCAGTTAATATGAATATTCTTCAATAATATTAATAAGTTACTTGATCATTTAGCATTATTTATAATGGAGAATGATTAATTAGTTATTTATGTACCAAGGTACTGAAGTTTTATTTTTTATCAGGAGTATAGAATTTAATTACGAACCTCCGGACCTTGAAGTTATCGTAAAGAACACTTAAAATTATGTTCAAACTTCTTCATCGGAATTATTTAATTCGTTCTTCTTGTACATATTTTTTGTCATTTTACGTACAAATTTACAATTGTACATCGTACACCTACCCCAAATTATCTTATATGTACAATAATAATCATAACGGTAACACTGCTTTTGCATGAAATTGTTGTATAATTGATTACTTTAGTGCCGACTTTTGAACTTTTTAATGATGATTTTTGTGTACTTTGGTGATGATTTGAAATAAAAACATATTTAGCTACAGTTTTATTACTAGATTACTATAAACGCCGAACAGAAAAAATTACAGAAAAAAAAACAGAAGGAAATATAGTATTTTTGGGAAAATTGATGAACATTATTCTACAAGAGGTTAACTGGGAAAAATGTACATAAATATTTCAGAAAAATAGTATTTTTAATATTAATAAAATATTCAAAGTTTTTAAATTTTCAAATAATGACAGAAACTAGTGCTGGATCGGATTGTCGAATAACCGGAATAGAATCCCTGGAATTACGGCTTTAATCTACCGAATCGTCGGTATTTTATTTAAAATCGGTTAATTTGAAGTTCTTTATTTATCTACATTTTACTCTTGCAAGATCAGATTTTAAGTTGTTTTAAAGAATGCTCGCGTTCAGCCGGACTAGCAAAATAATTGAACAGTTCGCTAGAATCTAGCGCTAGAAGAAATAGCTAGCGAGAAATATTTCGCTAAAATATCTAGCGAAGTAGTGGGGCGTTACATTTTGCTAGTCTACAGCTATATCTCAACTGAACACGAGCAATGAATGCGAAAAATAGCAAAGTCGAGCTCGTTCCCTTACTCAAATTTCTGAAATGCTACAAAATTAGAATGCCATTATAAGATTACAATTGATGAATGAATAACGTGATATCGTTTAATATCCCTCGACGATATCAGCAGGTGATAATGAAGTTCTTTTAAGTCATAAATTGAAAATAATACCGTTGCGAGTAATCTATTCATCAGTAATATGTACTACGAGTAATACTCATAATAATAATGTCAAAACTGATGGTCGAATATTAGATATTCAAATATTTTTTAAAACTTAACTTCAATTCGTCATTTTATATCTTTGACTTTGTAGAATCAATATTACTGACAATTTTTTATATTATTGACCGTGTTGGGTCTGCTTATGCCTTCACAAACAACGCTGTATCAGAAGCAGAAGAAGAAAGAAAAAATAAATAATAGAGTGCACTTACCTTTGCTCTTGTAGTGTCGCTTGAATTTCAGTGAGTCGTACAATGGAACGGGCGCTTTTGAGTTCGGCGCTGACTTTAGTACATTGCAGCGAGCCCATAACGTGCGCCTCTTCGCACAGCTTCTGCGCTTGTTTCTCGAGGATGTCTGCCGGCCAGCCACGCACATGGTTGACGAGATCGTCGCGGTAGTAGTTGGCGAGCGAAGGCGTGATACAGGGACCTTGCGGCCGTAGTGCGCTCAATGAACTAGTGCCGCACGACAATGAACTTAGTGCAGTGCCGTTGCTTGTACCCGCGGCTGCCGTGCTACTTGCCACCGCGACAACGTTTGGGGGCGATGTTACCAGCGAGACGCTAGAGGCGGCCGAAACCACCATTTCTACAACAATATATACCGACAAATTATTTACTTGTGCTTTCTATTTACTTATTTTTTTACCATCCGTCATCTTTAGGCAAGGGAAGGTATTGTCTTTGATCAAAAAATTCGGTGGAGGGTTTTTAATGAATAAGCACGTTTTAAGGTCCCTACAATACGATTTTTACGCTGATGTTTGTATGCGTGTCACAATTTTTACGTATTCCTCTTCCTTATATTTATATGCAGACTTGATTGAATATTTTGCTAAAAACTTTTGATATGGAATTTATACAAAATACATATAGTTACAAAGAATAAGCAGAACAAGAACGTCATCAACTTGAAAAAACCTTATAAAATGAAACTTGTAGGAATTATTGGGTGTTGTTTATTTAAAAAAAAAGAAGAAAAAAAAAGTACTAGTATTAAGTAATGTACATATTAATGATATTTACAATTATTTCCTTATCAATCGGTATTCCTTTTACAGGATATAAAATTATTTGAAATAATTGTAGTTTATTTTCGTACTATACGTTGGCAATACTGAAAATGAGCATGTTATGTCAAATAAGTTTATATTCCGTAAAAGGAACAAAGATTGACTTAAAATTGTAAATTCCTTAATATATACGCTTCTTTAATACTAGTACATTTTATCTCTCTTTTTTGAAAATAAATAACACCCAATAAATTTCTATCAGTTATATTTCATTTTATAAGGTTTTTTTCCGGTTGATGACGTGCGTCTTCTGTCTAATCATTTTCACTATAGAACTGACGGGTAATGCGCTGGCTACATCAGATTTTTAACTTTAAAAATGTTTCAGAAATACAGGGTTTCCGTTAATGTTTGCTTGAACTTAAAAAAGGAATTTTCAAGTATTGTCACAAAAATTCTAAGCATAAAGCTTCAATCTCTTCTTATGAGATGTAATGAGGTGTACAGTTGATTTTGAGAGCCCTAATTATTATACATATACAACGAGTAATGAAATTCTTTGAGCTACAAACACATAACTGACAAATTAATTCAATAGTCTCATTAGATGTCCTGGGCCTTCCCAATGATTTTTTTTTCTTTTCACTGAACCTTTCTCCATGAACTGTGATACTCTACTAAGCCTGCTTGCTTCGTGAAAATTGTGTTCGTGTTTTTGTCTTAAGCTGCGTTCACATTGCGTCTGCTTTACCATTGGGTTCGGCCGAACGATGTCGCATTTCACTTTTATTTTTAGATTCACCAAAGAAAACCGCAATTTCTGTTAAGCTATCGTACCTCTTATGTCCATATTTATTATTTTTAATTACGAAAGTCCCAAAGAACGACACATTTGTATTAATTCATTACCGTGCGGCCATGCCAATCAGCAAAAGCCAAGGCAGTGGGGACGCAGCTTTAATTTACATAATTCCGGCTCGCATTTTCAATTATTTCTATATAAAGATTATTCTTCAAAAAACATTAAGTAATTCAATTTCATTAGAACCAATCGAACCTGAACCCGGAACAAAACC
Organism: Harpalus rufipes; assembly: GCA_951394225.1. Taxonomy (NCBI): domain Eukaryota; kingdom Metazoa; phylum Arthropoda; class Insecta; order Coleoptera; family Carabidae; genus Harpalus; species Harpalus rufipes. The sequence continues at coordinate 53,540,032 of OX596277.1, read as the reverse complement.
GCAAATTTTATTAAGGCTTAAACCAGAACCGCACACGAAACCATCTCTCAAAAAACAAATTCACCTGAATCGAATCCAGTTTCTGGCGGGTTCGATGTATTGATACGAACCAATGCTCAAAAACATTTTATTATGATTTTTAATTATTTGAACATACCGGTATATTTTGCAACAAAAAAGTAATTTCAAAAATTTCTTAATAGTTTTACTTGAAGAATCCTACTATCATTGTTTTTAGTTTAAAATGCATGAAATCAGGTAATATTAATGGTAATAAAAATGACATACGTTTTCTGGGGTCTAAACAGTCCTGGTTCTCTGAATGTGTTGGTGTGGGTGGTCCATCTCCAGAAGTTACATGGTCCACAACTGACGCAGAGCCATCCACAGACGTGGTGGAGTCCCCGTCCTGTGACATCTGCGATAAGATACGCGGCAGGCTGGCGGCCAAAGTAGTGACTTGGTGTTGGGGAGGACCGGGCGCATTGCATGAGGTTACTACAGTGACAGGTGGCGGCACCATGCTGGGCGCAAGCACTGGCCCGTGTTCACTCACGACGACCATCGTGGCGGGGCTCACCACGCCTGCACCCACTGCCGGCACAATGTTTGGCTGCTGCAGCCTGGGCAACGCGCTCGCTAGAAGCACCGGCGTCATTACCGTTTCGTCACACGACGCGGATACCGGCAGCTGGTGCTGGTCGCGACTGCTTGTGGACGGTGTGTGCACGTAGGACACCTCCGAAGTCGGAGTACTATCACCAGGAGAAATGTCCATATCCTGAAAATAAACACAAAGAGCTAGTACACGCATTAAAGGATTTAAACATAATGGTGGTACCATTGTCGCCTTGATTACAATAGTAATCAATAGTTTTAACTGCACTATACCCCGTTTTTAAACTATAATTAAATTTAAAATTCATTTATACCCTGAAGACACCAGAAAGAATATTTACAACAAATTTAAATTCGTTTTTATTATAATAATTGTGTATTTTTATTTCAGAATTACTTAAGCACATTCCATGTAAATTATTTGTTAAAAGAGATTATGTCATAATGACTACACGTTAAAATATTACCAATGAGTATAATAAAACAACGTTTACTTTTAAACAAAAAATGTGAACATAACATTTCAATGTGAACACGGAGCCTATTTTTTCGATACCAACGCATGTACAGTAGCTCATAAAATAAAAAAGGTTTTCCAAAAAAATTAGTTTAAAATAATTAATCATAGTCTTCTTTCGATATTTAGAATCAAATGATAGCGGTCAAATTTACAAAAATAATTAATTTACCTTATGTAATAGTGTTGAAAACTAATTATATACAAAAATTGAGACACAAAATTATTCGTACAAATTATAAAATTATTTAACACAAAATAGAACATTTTAATATTCAGTGGGATACCCATTGGCTTTAATTACAGCCTAGGCATTTATTTTATTAAATTAGATGATATGGGAGGTGGAATTTTTGTCCATTCTTCAGTCAGGTTCGTCCGGAGTTGCTAAATAATGGAAAATATTTTTTGTGAGGTCGTCTTATCTAGTTCCGACCATAAATTCTCATTAGAATTGAAATTAGGAGACTGGCGAGGGAGGTATTTTAAGTTGTTTCGGTGGAACAGCCATTCCTTAACAATAAGTGCTATATGTTTCTCAATCCAAGTTTATCCGCAGAACAGTGCTAATTTTCTTTTTGATAAATCAGTAGAGTCGCGAATAGTGAATGTAAAGAACACAATACATTAACTTCATACTGAACTCCATATAGTGAATAATTAATGTCTCAATATAGTGAAACAGAGAAATCTTATGCAGCTCAGCTGATCTGAATACATTCTTACGGACTTACTCTGTGTAGTGTAATACGTATAAAGTTTTGTTGTGTGTGTGTGTGTTATATAATACAAATTACTGTAATTCATAATGCGATCTCAAAGAAAACGTTTGAAATTGAAAGAAAAAGCAAACATATTGGAAGATTTAAAGCAGGTAGAGGAGAGGAGAAAATATGAGGTAGCTAAATCGACAATAAGTTCAATCAAAAACAATACACAATTATGAAAAATGTCGATTGTACTTTCACCGTGCTTGGAAAAAGGAAAATATTAAAATCGGAAGTATATGCTAAAATGGAAAAGGATGTTTATGTGGTTTTTAAAACCAAGAGAACAACATGCATCAATTGATGGAGGGATGATTAAACAGAAGGCAAAGAATTTGCCTCAAAAGTTTTACGATAGAACTTCATTTCATGCTAGCAATGGATGGCTACAGAAATTGATACAGCGAATAAAGAATCGAACATGAATGATGACAAATTAATTTCCTGTGCTCAGGCATTAACATCTTTAAATATTGTCCTGCAATGGGCTGAAGAAAACGAAGATGAAAGTTTTCTAAAATTCTAGTTCTTCAGGACATGCCATCAATATTGTTACAAAATTATATAATGTTAAAAAAACAAATGAAATTAACCAATTTTTACCTCTCGCTAAGAGAGGTATTGGATTCATGCTAAAAATCGCATATCCAGATTTTAGTGAATAAGCACGTTTTAAGTTCCCTACGATCCGATTTTTACGATGATATCTCTCTCTGTGTGTGTGGATGATTTCTCAAAAACCATAAGACCTAATATGTTGAGCTGCAGACCATTCCAAAGGAAAGCTTCCAAGGTGTTTCCAGCAGTGGAAGGATCGGTGGACTAAACGTGTGGAGGCACAAGGAGCCTAGTCGAAGGGGATTAAGGTTCCAACCCCATCGGATTATTTTTAGACAGGCCTCGTATAATTTATTAATTTTAACCTTTAAAGACACATGTCCACTAAAAATGCTAAATCAATCAACCAGTTACACTTTCTAAAGTAGAGGTTTTCCTGTCCACACCACAAAACATTATTTCATTTCTTAAATCATAGAAATGTTTACGCAACGCGGCTGCAAGAATTGGGCCCCGTTCTAAGTCAATCAGAAGCGTAGGTCGTGAGTAATTTTTAATTAATTCTTCTTCGTTTAAAAACGACTTATAGTACAAATCAATAACTAGTTGGATGAAAGTTAATCCCGAAGAATATGAAGATAGATAAAATGCCTACCTGTGTGGATTGTATGTCTCCATCAGTAGCGACGTGCTTCCTCCGAGGGTCGTGGTGATCTGAATCATCTCGCCAGTGGCGCTTGACGCTGCCCCGCGAGTTGGAATGTTTGTCGTGGCTGGAAGAGGAGCGTTGACTGTAGCCCCGGCCGTCTGATGACACCGAAGCCGACAGATCGCCACCACTGCCGCTTCCACCGCCGCTGCGCTCTTTATTGCTCCGGCTGTTGCTGAAGCGGTCTCGGTCTCGCTGTTCGCGTTCCACCCATTCACGGGGCTTCTCCCACTGGGATACTTCTGTCTTACAATTGTAGTAATACTTCTTGCCGGACGAACTAATGTGTTCAGACCAGTCGCCCATACGTGTCAATCGTTCTCGTTCTTCCCGCTAAATATTTCACCGTGTCATACATTTTTATTATATTAGTACCTTTAATACAACATACCTTATCCTGACAATTATGCATGGGTTTTCGATCTCTTGATGAATTTTGTGAAGTCATTTTAATAAGTTTCTCATCCGAACTCCGATCATGGTTAGTCCTGTGTTCAGAATCGCGGTTTTCGCGACTGCGTTTATCTTTTGGTGACCTGGCACAATCTACACACATACAAAACACAAGTATCATAATAAATAAATATATAATCACAGCTTTTATTACCCATTTCTGGGTGTGCCGATCTGCTTTTATTTACAGATTTCGGCAATGACTAATGACCGTATTCTGTTTAAAATAGAGTTGCCAGAATTTGGAAGATAAAATAGGGGACATGAAAAAACGTTACCTCAAACCAATGTTATTAAAAGATATAATGGAGGAACATCTTATAGGGCGCGAGCAGACACGTGACTCAAGCGACCTTGAAGTGCTTGGAATCAGCTTATTTGCGTGCGCTTGTCACTTTGACAACAATAACGTCACTTTGACAAGAACAATATTTTAAACTGTTAAAACGTTATTTTGAATTTCATGTGTTTTACTTCATAAAAAAATCAAAATGTTAAAATATTGATTCTGTTAAAGTGACACGCGCACACAAATCAGCTGATTCCCAGCCCCTCAAGGTCGCTCGAGTCACGTGTCTGCTCGCGCCCTTTATATAAAAGTGGCGTCTATACAAATCTACGCCATTTTAAATATCGACACCAAATTTTGTAGAGATGTTATTTCCGCTTCCTGACATGTCGTAGAAGCAGTTAAAATTCAAAATTTTACATAATTTTTTAAAATTAATTTTCAAAGTTTACATACAAAAGCAATGGCTTTGTTTCGAGAGCGGCGCTAACGTTGCTAATCAGGGATACGGAAGTATTTACAAGCACTCGGGAGCTTGGGAGTGCGCCCATAAAATAAAAACGCGAGTACATCTATCTACATCTATAAAATCAAGTTTGTTTATTCGTTAAAAACGCTAAAACTAAAAGCTACTGCACCGATTAATGTCAAATTTCGCACATACATACAAGAAGTACCAAAGAAGGTTCTTATATGTCATTATTGTTAATATATCGTTATAATACAATATATAATTTAATTAAACAGCTGCACACTAAATGCTCGCGGCTGCGAAGTATTATAATACATACAGGATTATTCTAGTAACTTTGTGTGGCTTAAATAGTTTTTTAATCCATTTATGAGTGTAGTTGTGAAGTAATTAATCTGTTATGAATAGATTGTCAAGAGATTTAAACCACGCAGAAAAAAAACCTTTACATTTCATCAGGTTTCTAAACATGTATGAATCGCCCTGTATATACGAGGGGGTACCAAAAAATATCGATAATTATTTTCTGGCAACCAGAGAGCCGACGATTTGAGTGTGTTCTAGGAATTGAAAGAACAGTTAAAAAATTATCCGGATTTTTTAAGCTCTCTTTAAGCATTGCTGCTGATTTCTCTGACAGGAAACAGAACTTGATGTTAATATGTTGCTAATGACAAAATCACACATACAGATGTTTCCCCAAGGATAGCGCTTGAGCAACAGCTTCAAAAAGGTATCTAGTAAAGGGGTTTAGTGGGTAAAGTCGAACCTACAGCCTTATCATCCGCCAGAAAATAATTCTCGTTATTTTTGGGTATCCTCGTACATTTGAGGCAGTATATTGCATCTAACAAAACTGGATTGTTTTTTGCAAATTTATAAAATTCTTCACGTTACAAATTGTAATTTTACCTTTTCATTAAAATACAGGACATTAGTTTGTCCCGAAAAGCACAATACGGTACAGCGAAATACGACGTAAAATACGTGACAGTTCCATATATACGGGACGTCTGGCAACCCTAGTTTAAATCAAAGTTTTATGGCCGTATTATGATCAAAACTATAAGCCTTACAGATCTATAAATCTGTAAAAAAAAACAGCAAAACACATCTATTTTTGTTGATTTATATAAAATTATACATGAGTAGCAGCGTCCGTTGCGATTTAATTCATTATTTACATATTTACAAATCCTGTTGACGTACAGTTTTGTACAGTAAACGACCATAACTTCTCAGGGTAGCGAACAATTGAGAATCCTTCTGTTGGCCACCCTGAGTTTTTATAAAAAGTGCACCACAAGGATCACTCTTGTGATATTTTCAAGTTTGACTCGAACCCAGTCAATTAACACACTCAGCCACGCTACCACGCGTATCATTATGCACATTATTATTTCATAAGCATTACCATAAACTGATTTAAATCAGAAATGTTTCAGTGGATAAATTTCTCTAATTATAGAAGTGTTTATAAGTGATTTGATTTAATTGGAAAATTAATTATAATGGATATAAATACTAAACATGGAGTATACGTACACTTACCAGAGTATTTATCTCTGGACATCTTATAGTCTCTAGTTTCTCTCTCCTTTTCACGTATTTTCTGTAAATAGGAGCCTTTAGATTGGTAGGCGCGATCTCTATCTCGCGGTGATTGAGAATCCGGGCTGTCGGAGCGATATGAATTGCCGTTGGGCGAATCGCGAATTCGTTCGTATCTATCCCCGCCCGAGCCATAACTACCCTTCGATGAACTGTACTTGGAATTCTGAAACATTTAAACACTGTGGAAATAGTTGTTAAAATACCTTACGATTCTAAAGTCTAAATTCTTTATAAATCGAAAGTGAATTCCTACAAAAATGTTTTTAGCTTAAAATTTGTTCTATATTTTCTAAATTAAATAAAAGAAATCAGGTTTACCGAATACTGCATTAAAATAATGATGTCAGTTAAAACACATATAGGTTATGTTGCAAATGACAAACAGAACATAAGTTTATTGTAATATTTGAATACACTAATGATATTAATAATATTTATATCTTGATTCTTAGTTTATATAATTTATAGATTAGTAAAAACTCAAAGCACACATAGTTATATTACAAACTGATCCTACCAATTTATGACCCAAATTGATATTTCATAATGTAAACCTTATTAAATATCAAATTTATCATCAAAAAGAATAGATTAATTTATATTAAATGCAATGTCAACATACTTGTTAATATTTTTACCAAAAATACCAATTTATATTAATAAACAATTGAAGCAAAATATCTCAAGATATATTAATATCATAATGTATCACTAATATGTAAGTTATTGAATTTGTTATTCTACTATTTTTAACAGTAAATTTTGAAAAATATTTCTAAGGTGGGGTTATGACACCTTAGCAGACATTTTGATATAATTTCACAGAAACTATTTACGATATCTGAAATAAACTAATCATGCAAATAATTTCATTTTACTAATTGTATTTGTAGTTAATCTGCTTATTAGTAAATTAAAAAAAAAATGAGAATATCGAAAGAAAAATATAAACAAAAACATAACGTGTCAAATTTAACAAAGAACTTTATAACTGTCAAATTTTGATGTAAATCAATTGTAAAATGATTACTATTTAAATAATAATTAAGAATGCCACCTAATTTCTGAAAAAAATACGTATATTCAAAAGTATTTGTATGTTGTACTGGAATGAACTCTCATTTAAAAAAATCTTCCAGAATAATTTATGTTTACATAATGAAAACATGTAAATACCTTCAAATTATTAAAACTGACATTCATTCTGCAAAAATGATATCTTATTTGATTACTTTTTGGTTAGCTATCAAAATGGTAAGGCTAAGTTAGAGGCTGTTAAAATCGGCGGAAAAGAGAGCACATATTACCTGATAGGGATGGGCCTGGTGTTTCTCGAAGTACCTGCACACACAAATCGAATCAATTAGTGATCGAAGCTATTTATTTGTCATCCGGCACACTGGTAAATGACGGCGGCCTCCATATCTGAGAAGATACGAAGGCCCTGATGATGTGAGGTTGTAATAGAGAAATGCGTACCCATCGTTCATCCGCTGCGGTTTCCTCGCATGCATTACCATCAATGCAAGTATCTAGATAACGTGTGTGGCTCTGACAAGAAGCCTCGCGAGCATCCGGTGTCATGAAAACAACATGAACGCTCCTAACTGTTACGAATTCGCCTCTGAATCGGACGCCATGTCACATAAGGGAACAGCAATGCAGCTGCTCTCGCTCGCTTGTCATTGGCTGAAAGCGCTGTTGCCGGGTTTACTTTCGCTGTTCACCGCTAGGCAGACCAAAACGTTTTAATCCATCGTCAAAACGTATCGCATGATGTTGAACCGTTCCTGTTTTTTAAAACTAAAAATATGACGTCACTATGTACTTTGCTATATTATTTTACAAGAAACGACATGTCAATTATTAAATATAACATGCTGTAAACATTAAAGTGGTATTGAAATTGAGGCGCCAAATTTGTCACATGAAAGTAAATAACAATACATATATTTTTGATATATCGTTATATCACAGTATAATTTTAATAAAATGTATTATTTTCATGTAATATAAAATACAATGATGATTAAACATATTTCCAAAGAAAATACAATTAAATATCGTTACAAACAAACAAGTGTTTTTATTTTCATTAAACAATCTTTGATTTGACGTAATTGGAAATATTTATCTCGCTCTAACCAATGGCTAACATATACATTTCCTTTTTTTGTAAAAATAAAGAACCAATTACAAGAATGAAAATATTCCCGGACCAATTTTACTATTAATTTTTAACAAATTAATTAAATGTTTGTTTCAGAAATTAAAATAATTAAATATTTGTATTTATACCAGTTAATAGATTAATTTTATATATTATTTTACAAAATTGTAAGATGAAGTTAAGCTACATATAGTTATGAAAACATATTATTTATAATTCGATTTCGGTCATAATTTGCACATATATTAAAATTTATGGAAAATATAATAAAAAATGGCGATACACATATGAAATTTGGCAACCATGTACATTCATCCAAACAACGTCTTATGTCAATAGTCTGTTTTGAAATGTCCCTAGTTTATTCACGATATTTATAAAAACTGTCATTGTAGTAAACAGTTACAGTAATATTTATAATAATATTTGGAAATGATTAGTAAATAGTGATTAATTATTGCAAAATAGAGCAGTGTCGCTGTAATATTGTCAATAAAATATTTAGTGAATTTGACCGAAAGTTTGCAGCTTGGGCTCGCACCCGTAGAACAAGGACAGTTGAGCAAAACATGCAGATTGTATTCCTTGACTTTTGTGTGCAGTTTATGTGAAAAAAAGCGAATATTGTGGAAATTTCATTGTTTTATTGTGATCATGGTGGGTTTAAACAATACTGTAGTGATTGTTTCAGTTGATTTGTTCTTAAAAATTGTAAACAGAGAAGTATGTGAGTGGAGGCACAGCAACGCATTTTGGTTATCTCAACCTGGGCTTTCACGCCCTATATATCTCGATTATTGTGCTAAATAATAATATGCGGGATTTAAACTTATTGCAAATTGAAAATATAATTCTTATAGTGATGTCTACATAGTAAAAATTTAAATGCCCCCTCAATTATGCCACATACTGATGAGCATTAGTCATGTAAGGCTAGGTTGCTTGTTTTTATATGTACTTTCGAAGAATTTTGGGAAATAATTGCCTCCAATTTTATGTTAAATTACCATTCATGTTTATATTTATCGAATTTGTATAATTTCGACCTGTTGGGTCATTTTTGTATAGTTTTTTTAAAAATACTGACGAAAATATTTCCAAATTAACCAATATTTTTTTATTTGTAGTGACCAACCATGCAGTCCTCTCAAGTTAGAAATGTTGGTTTGCCATGTAAGTATTATATTATTATGGAAAGTTTCCTTAATGTTGATAATTTTTATTTGCCATATTAAAATTCATTTTGGAAGAACAAATAGTTAAAATTATTTAAATAGCAATCATTTGTTTATTATTCCGATAACAAAATGTAATTGTTCAATTAATAATAAAACTGTTTCATTAATTAGCGTTTATTGCACATTGTATTAAAAAAAGAAAAACAAATATATTCTTGGAACCGTATTTGTTAATTATTGAAGTATTTTATTCAAAGTTATGTTTATTATGTTTATATATAACATTTTTTTTTTAATATTCATCTTCATTAAAATTATTTGTTGTTAAGGGATGTAATAAATTAGAATATTTTTTGCACGGTATGCTGTTATCGGTTTGTTTAAAATTCGCAATCTTTGTTTATGTTGGTTATATTGGCATAGCTTTCCCGCCTATTAAATTAATTGCTTTGCGGTGTTATACCTATTAAAACGTTGTAATAATAAACTAAACTTATATTAATATATTATGTTTTCAGCGAGTGCAGACACTAAACGAGATGTTCCTGCTTGGACACAGGATCCTAAAATATTCCCTCTTGATTGGTTTTCTGTCAGTAGACCAAACATAATAAGGCAGACGAAGGAGTATGTGAGGTTAGTTACTTTATTTTTAAGTGTACTTCGATATTTCTACTAGAATGTAACTTATTAAATCTGGAATGTGCCATTTTATTGGATGAAATAGGTAGTTTTTAGTATTAGACACAGACTACTTTCGAAAATCTCTAAATTCGATAAATTGACTTTACAGACGTGATCCATGCATTATTTGATTTCTAGACACAATTTATTGAAAAGTAGAATAATTACAGAAATGAGACGGAAGAATACAATTAAAAACAAAAATATTAAAAATCTGTATTTTATTGACTTGTTGCCAAAACAACACGCATTGTTTTGAAGTTTGAGACCCGGTATTTTCATTGATAAAAACCACACATGGGTAAATTTTTCGATGCGACGTTTTTCGTTAACAGATAGTTTAACCAGAAATAAAAATACTATTCCATAGATTTATAGTCATACTTTGTTTAACGCAACGCTACCCTGTTATACGCTGTTTTGTTTTAATTATAAAATTTTCAATTTTCTTTCTGGAAAGGAAGGTTCCACTAATTTTCTATTTCATATAATATTCTTATATTCATCTAATCTATTTTTGCAATTACAAATACAAAATTACCAGGGTTGTTGAGTTTGAACACAGTTGTTTTAACCCCCCCGGTTTTAACCGTTCTGGACAAAAATGATTTTGGACAATCAGTGGTCCAAAACTAAAAAATAAACATGATTTAATATGATATAAATAGTTGTATATAATATGCGCATTTACAAAAAATATATTTAAAAAAAAAAATCATTTGTCTCCACATTTTCTAAACTTGTATTTAACATTCGATAGCAATATACTAATAAATTTTAATAATTTCAAACCTTTCATTAAAACAAAAAATCTGATGTGGTCAGCACAATCCTGTGTATTATCTTTGAATATATAATACATATAAGAATGGCAACGTAATGTATTTAGATTAAATATTTCGAGAGAAGGTGCCATCTATCCCTCCCTATACGAATTATTTCTGAGTTAGTTCAAAAAATACATAATAGGTGGATGTATTGCCACGTAGCTAGAACAGCAAGTTAAGATTTTATAAAGGTTTTTAAGTTTGCTACTGTAAAACAAGTATACATGTACATTGAAGATTCAACATATATTATCTGGTTATTATGAAACAATATTTTTGAATTATTGATTATTGAATACCTCTAACAAATAGTATCTGGCAATGCTGTCAGCACGATTTACCGTAGTTCATAGTTTTATGGTAGGAGTCACTAGCTATCTATAATAATTTTGTGAATAAAAAGGGACAGATATAGTATATTGCTAGGCCACATGCGTTGCCATTCTTATATGTATTATATATTCAAAGGTATTATGTATAAATTCCATACATCAATTTTCTTGCACAAGATTCTAAATTTCCAGTAAAATTATTTCATAAACAAACTATGCAAATTGCACTTCACACAACTGCTTTTTCTTTATCTTTTCCCATTCGTTAGGTGTCGCTATTTTTTATTTTTTTCTTCCACTCATTTCTGTTTTGCGTGTCGTTCTCATTCAGTTCCTTTTCTCTCAAGTCTTCCGCAGTACAGTCCTTCCATCTTATCTTCGGTCTTCCTCTGTTCCTTCAACCTTGTATTACTACTAAGCTATTCATTCTTCTTCCAATATATTCATCTCTCCTCATGGCATGTTCAAACCAATGTAATCGTCTCTCGTATCTTTCTAGAAACTTCTTACACTAGAATTATTTTCCTTATTCTTTCATTCCTTACCGTATCTTTCCGTGTCTTCCCAGCATCTATTTCAACAACCTCATCTCTACCACATTCATTTACTTTTAATTGATACTGATATCTGTCAATTTGAATTATCTGTATATATTAGCAGTTTCCATAGTCAGCACAGCTGGCTGATTTGTGAAATTTAATATCTTTATAATTCTTTAACTAAATCTATTGAATATGAAGTATAAAATGCAATCACATTGTATAGAGAATAATCTATTCTTTAAGGTATAATGTTAAATGTCAATAAATTGATATTTAAATGCGTTTTTTTCAAGAAAAACGGTTAAAATCTTCAAATGAGAGTACTTCTGGATGTAAACTTTAGGAATACGAAAAAAAAAATTTTTTTTGGAATCGTGGTATTGAAGTTATGCGATCCGAAACTTTGTCACACACAGACACATATCGTAAAAATGGTAAATCGTATTAAATGAACCCTAAAACGTGCTTATTCACTAAAAACTCATCATTAAATATTTTGACCAAAGACAATACCTTCCTTATTTAAAGGTGACGGAAGATTAAAAGGTAGAAAACGAATAAAAAATATTGTGTCTCGGAACACAATGTTACTAATTAACATGTATGAACAGGATTGTGTTTTTGTGTTGATAAATCAAATATAAACTTTGATTATTTTATCCATTTTGGACGGTTAAAACTAATAGAATCCTCCACTATTTTTTTAAATATTTTTTTATGAAACTGAAATCGATATGTAGTTTTAGAAAGTCTTTATTGTTATTCGTTAAGCCGTAATAATATTTTAATATTCTGTGACGTAGATATAGAGATGATTTTGTTTTCAAACAGTGGGCTTTACTAATAATTAGACTCACATAAATTAATTTTTTCGAACAACTAAAAATATATAATTTTGTTAAAATAACTCTTGTGGGCAATTTAATAAAATAATTAATATAAAACTACATATATTACAGTCCAAGTTTTGATTACTACTTGTAGCCTAAGTCATTCAACATATCTTACACTTTCATACCAACGCATGAAGTTTGAAGTGGCATAAATAAGTGTTACTTCCGTTGTGTTTTTACATGTAAATATATTCCGTATTTTAAAAAAGCGATAGCATAAGGTATATTGAAAGTAGTGATCATTTGTATTTTTTTTAAACTTTAATAGTCTAACATACAGTTTTAAGGTCCACTATATTTGACAAAATTTAAAAGTGGAATTTTTAACAACCCTGAAAATTGATGATTGTTACAATAAGTTATTGGTTAAAAATTAAGAAATACTTAATTGATTATCTTCCAATGTTCGTTATACATACAATTGATGGAACAGTAAGTGGATATATTTATTTATTCATTTCGTATGGCCAAGCATAATACAGCATTATTGCACAGATCAGAAAGTTAAACATGAAAGTCGGTCATGTTCTTGCTGATTCTGTCCTTAGCTAGGAAATCCATATAAGATCCAGCAGCCGAAATGTGTAGACTATTTAGCCGTGACAAATCACGTTGCCCAGAGTGTACAAGGAGGAGGCTAGTTTATAGTGCACCCACTTATATTATTATACTCTTTAAAAAAAAAAAAAATGCGTTAATAGTGGTTTCCAATTTAAAAAAAAATTAATATGTTAATCTGTACAAAATATTAAACCCGTATTTTAATAAAATGAGGCCCTAGATTATTGACGCCGCCTGTGACGTCATGTACACTGAGAAAAGGGCGGGAGCAGACACGTAACTCGAGCGACCTTGAAGTGATTTGACTTATTTTAATTTTGAACTGCTAAAAAGTTATCTTATAATTTTTAGACAGTAAAATACATGCAATTAAAAATAATATTTTAACAGTTCAAAATTAAAATCAGTCAAAACATTGTAGTTGTCAAAGTGACAGGTGCATACAAATCAGGTGATTCCAAGCACTTCAAGGTCGCTAGAGTCACGTGTCTGCTCGCGGTCTATATACATTTCTAGAGCTGAGTGAGACGGATATTTGCCAGAGCCCATCACGTCATAAACATGGCGGATACTGAATTTTATTTGCTCGATTTAAATATGCTAAAGTTTCATTTTGATATTAGGGTAATAAAAATCAGAAAATTAACGATTATATGTAAATTAATATTACTTACATGATATCCAATAAGTATTTTTTTAACTTGACAACCCCTATTTGCTTAGCGAACCAAAATTGCATTACCCACGTTATGATTGCAATTCAAAATATATTTTAGGACATGTCTCGTAAAATGCTAATTTGTCTTCAAAATATGTTTGGAAAATGTCCGTTATGCATTAAATTGCATAATATAAAATATTACGCCTTTTTCCTGTTTTGGGTGTGGTAATATTCCATGAATTCATTTTGTAATTAGCTACAATAGCTTCGTAAATAATACGTTGTTGCATTAATCTTAATTTATTATTTTGATGGTATTGTTGGTATTGATTTTTTCAATTCTGTGAATAGGAAACAAAATTGGCGCTCTTCATGTGGATTAATACAAACAGTTATATTCTACTATACTCACTAATGTGTTCTATCTTTAAATGGGAAATATTTATCTATGTGAAATAAACATCCTGCATTTTAGAGGAAAATGTGTACTAAATGTAATGATATGTATCAGGATTTGCTGACAGATTTTTTTTATGAGTTTTAAAAGTAAAGGAATGTTGACCGATAAAATTTGCAATACTAAAAATAATGTCTTATAAATATTTGAATCACATAACATTGTGCAATAAATTTATTACGTAATATAAGCTTGAAATTAATTTTGGCGGGAATGAATTATGTCATACTTACAGAATAAGCTTTTTTCTGATAATATTTTATTGTTATGATTATTTTATTCCATTACTTTTTCATAGCACATCGCATTTTTTTAAACATTCAAGGACGTAAAATAACAATTGGTATTTTTTTATATTCCATGTTTATGATCAAGATGTTTTGGCGATTTGTTTTAAATAATTAATAATTACTTGCTAAAAGCTTTCAGATACAAGCATTTTATATTAAGTTTATAAAAATAAAAAAATAAATTCTAAGGAGATAATGTAATATTAGAAACACATGTTGATAAAATTTGCCCTTTGTAATATTCCACGGTAACATTCATACTTGATCAATAATTAAGAAATGCAAATAGCTTAATGTAAAAAAGTTATTATAGATTAAATTGTCATTTATATCATAACTCAGCGTGAAATGAACTTTTTCAATATAAATTTTACGCTCTCTCAATTAAGAAAGGAATACTATTACATTTTACAAAATTTCGTTGGGTTTATCGATTAGAAGATTAGTTCATTAATATAAGATGTTTTTGATTTGTACTGCAGTTTCAAAAATAGACATAGAAATCACTTTTATTGATTTGTATTTATTCCATGAAATATCTATTTGTGAAATCGTCTGACTGAAAGACCTTTACATATCGTTTGATTATATAATTTTTTTAAAACCCATATAGATTAGACAAATATAAATTTACAATAAGCGCGATGATATCTTTGTAATGATAATGTTTTTTAAATAATTTATGTTGAGGTATATTAAGTTTTTGTTTCTAATTGTGGTGTTTATTACTTGTCTATTTATGTATTTTATTTTTTTACTGTATATACACTGTTTTATTCCAGAGCACATCAGAAATTTGAAGATATTTGAAAAGTGTGTTCTTCATTGAAGATTACTAGATTGTTCATATTTTATGATTACATATTGTTGCATGTCAATTTTTCCTTAATTTAGCCATATAGCAGAGAAAGAAGATTAGAAGAAAGAACAAGAAAGAAGAGACAATTCACTTTTATTCTAAATTTTTCAGTTTTTTGTATAATGCATGTTCTATTTATAATAACTATACAATTCTTTTAATTTTTATAAGTAAATATTAACTTTCAAATAAATAATATATTATTAAATATAAATATTATGAACAGTGAAGAAAGAAGATTCCATTATGCATGAATATTTTATTTATTAATTATTTAATTGCCATTTATTTGTTATACTAACTATTTAACACAGTTTTTAAAGAATTGTATTTTGAAACTATTTAAAGAGAAAACTGAAGTAACTATGAAGCTTTATAATCAGTATAAAGTCCAGTTGTTCATTTGCATGCACTTGATGCTTCTAGTGAATTGTCAAAATGGAGAAACTGTCCGAAGATCAAGACTCTCAGCAAGCTGAAGGCGGTGTTGAAGAGGATTATGATGTTTCTTCACACTCACATTACTTATATCGATGGGAAGGTTAGTTTATAAGAAATAGAATGTTTTTAAATTTTTGTGCCTTATAGCGCGATCCCCGATTTATCTCGGAATTCAAGCATAGTAGTAAAATTATATTTGCTTAATGAAGAAAGATATTTAAAATTTTATTACACGATACGAGGGTTACGCTAGAATTCTTGAGGATATGAAAATCAGGTAGGCCGTGGAAATTTGCACGATCAATTATTCAAAGTTACTTATCTCTCATTTGAAATTAAGTTGCGAAAGTTAATTACAATTTAATCAATTTTAAAGTATCGTTGTGATTGAAAATATGGAATTAACCAGATAGCATTTTCTTCAGTCTTTAGCAAAAAAAAAAACAATAATACTCACCTTATTTGGCAATGTGAGATTATTAGCTATTTTTTTATTTATTTAAAAAAAAATAAGGGGTGGAAGATTTTCATCTGAAGAAGAGATTGATGCTGCAATTAATGAATATTTTGGAAGCATTTAACAACTGAAAAGAAGATTGGTTGGAAGCTTTTAAGAAGTGAAATTAAAGAATGGTGAAGTGTATTATTTTTGAAGGAAACTACTTTGAAGATATTTAATAAAATTCTAAAAAAAAATAGGAATCACGCAGTGGAGGCTCGTGACATTTGTCGGAGGGGTGTCTGTTCAAAAAAATACCCTAAAAAAAATAACCTACTGTACACATGTACACTGTACTCTTAGATCCTATAGCTTATGAACTGGATATGAGACAGCCTATGGTTTACAATGCTATTCTGAGGAACGCTTAGGATCAAGTGAAATAGATTTATACAAGTACATGAGAGAGAAAAGGATACGACAACTTTTGGAAGGCAACGTGAAATGCGTAGACGCCGCGGTAAACCATAGACGTCGGCATGGATTTTCAAGAAAGGGACAAATGTAACGTAAAATAATAGAACAAGGAAGAAGTTGAATAAAAAACTATTTTATTTTTTTAATTCATTTTTGAATAAAATTGATTTATTATATTTGTCTGCCAGAAAATAAAAGAAGAAGAAAAAGTCAAACAAAAACTATTTTTGAAATCATTTCTGAATTAAAGTAATTTATTGTATTTTTTTCTTATATCGCCAAATTATAAATCAAAATAATAATAGCAGAAGGAAAAAGTCGAATAATTTTTTTTAAATTCATTTCTGCCGCCACTGCAGCTGTCAGTCGTTTAGCGGTAGCGGTCACGAATCATGCCGAGCGTTCATGAAGAGCATTGGAAGGCAACTTCCTGTTCTAACTTATTACGCTGGTATGATATGGCTTGTTTCACGCATTGTTTATGTAGCACGAGTGTGGAGTGTGCCTTGAAGAATATGCGTTTAAGATGCAGACGAGCTTAGTCTCCGTTGTATGCACAGGGGTCTAAGAAAATAGGCGTAACATGATTAATATAGAAAACTTATGCTTTAAGACCATTTTACACCTACATAACTAATACAAAATTAATGAAAATAAAAAGAATAAACATGAAAGAAAATGTTTCGAAAAGTTTCTATCCTAATAAGTTATGAGGAGGCTTTGCCTCCTTTGACGAGCTATCATTGGAATCATGTGTTTTATTCTTAATAATTCTAGCGTGATCCTTTTATTAGGGGCTATTATTAAATAGTTATATCTTATATGTCAATGTAGTTGAATTAGTTCGAGGCAAGTATGACAAAAAATAAAATCCTCTCAACAACCTTGAGTTATATTAAAGAATGTTTACTATATGAGTGACCTTCTGCAAATTGATTGACCGTGTGTAGTTCCGCGAATTTTGAATATTATTTTAATATGTCTAGAGCTTACTGGAATGCGATTTGGAAGAAGACCTAATCACTCTCGTCTCCCTCTATATGGACATGGAGCTTCGGGTGCTGCTGATCAAGAAGTCTGCCACCAGCGGAGCTTCTTCGACAACTTTGGCTGGACCTGTAGCTGATGCTGATGCTGACACTGCAAGGAACGATAAGCTTGTTTCGGACCGCATCGCCTATTGGCTTTACACGGTGCTTACGGGGCATGATCAAAGAGTGGATGCCTTATTATCCACTACTGTGTTTACGAGGCATACGCGACCGGTATTGGATCCAATATTCCGGTAAGTTGTTTTTTCATTTAATTATGACTTAATGAATTTATTCACCGATTATATTTGAGGGTAGTGAGTGGTAAAGTGTATGTTAGCTGTTAGCGAACTCTCAAATTATGATTTTATATCCCACAACTAATAAATTATTCTAAAAATTATGTGTATTAGATTGTATTTGAACACACTATACAGGGTGTTCAATTTAAGTGGGGCACTATTATTATCTCGAGAACTATAATAAGAGATACGAAGTTGGTTAAAATTTAAGAATAAGAAATAAGAATAGTGTAAAATTAAAACATTTATAAACATAAGTCGGTTTATGCTGCAGAAATAAGAATAAGGAATAACACAAAGTTGATTAACTTTTAACTAATTTTACGCCTTAATGAGGTATTCCGATGATGTGGAATTTATATGAAATAGTAACTTTTTTCTATAGTTTACATCTTCATATTGTAGGAAAATATAATACATGTTTAATAAAAAAATTAATTTATAATTTAATGTTAGAAAATTGGAATTTTTACAACTCTAGGAACGTCCTTGAAAACTGACGTCAAATCGATTTGTTGCACGTGTTTAGGAATACAGATGGTTAGAACTAAGGATGTCGAAAAATAATCAATTTTTTAAATAATCGATTATTTTCAATTTATAATCGATTTTAAAACATTGATTTCTCAATTAAAAATAATCGGTGAATCGATTTTATATTCTTGATTTTTTTTAACAATAAAGTTTTCTTATTTTTCTACATACCCATTAAAAATTTTCGACTACGCCACGACTCCACTGAAAATATATTCTGAAAAAGCCGAAGTAGGGTATCGGGACAGAGAGTTTCAAAATTATTATTCAATTCGACAGACGATATAGTCTTAAATTTAGCAATGAAAGATATTATCGGTTGTGGGCAAAACGCATAATTGATCTGCTGATCCGGTACTTATCTGTTAGTTAAGGCATTAAATATTCATGTTTTGAATAGGTATGCTTGATTGTATTTTTCTTGTAAAACTTTGGAAAATCAATTTTAATACATCATTTGACACATAGTAACCCATCAGGCCTATCAGCTTACTGATGTACTGTGCTACGCTCTCTATTTTATGACCACATATTTTTATTTATGTTTTTGTAGTTCAATATTCAATTAAAGCCAAATTCTATTTTTTTCTAGTTTTTATTTATTACCTTTTTAAACATATTTTCTGGAAGAAATATATTTATATTTAGCGATATAATCGATGAATCTATATAGGCTAAAAAATAATCGATTATTAAAAAATCGATTAATTTTTTTAAATCGACATCCCTAGTATGAACGCGCGCGGCGCGCGTAAATTTTTTGTTTGACATTTCGTTCATTTTGTTTGCAGCAATTCTCGAACGTGTTTGTTCATATTTGTTTGTTTACATATGTTTTTTGTTCAAAAGTTTAGTGTTTTTAAACATTTCATCATTTAGAATCAGGTGTGTTATAAATTATAGATAAATATAGCCTCTAGATTCTAGAACATACTTTCGATTTTTGACATTGCGTATTTCTGCACTCACGTATTATGAGTTATGGAGAAAATAATCATTTACCATGGCAGAATCCACAATAGGTAAATTACCTTTTTATAATCAGGTTCCATAATTATTAAATAATACTCGTACTTTTACCATAAACAAAAACTGAAATACACGCTGTTACTGAAATCGTATGTAAACAAACAATGGCTGTCATGAACATGTGGATATAGGCGTTGAAGTTCGTTGCAGATGTCACTATCGATTTGACGTCATAAGCACGCTATGATAAGAAAATTTGAATTGTATTTTTTTTTTAAAAAATCATATCTCATTTAATGTACACATTTTCTTACTCAAAATTAGATATTGATAGTCCTTCTGGTCTGTATTAATGATTTTTTTAAATGTCGGAATACCCCATTCCTATTAGCGAAGTGTGCATGATAATTATTTCAAACAACCAGATATATGTCAGATTTACCTGTTATTGAGAATAATTTGATTGTACTCCATACTGACATTATAAAATAACAATATAAAAATTATAAATGTCAAATTAACGGTGCTACCAATATCAGAATAATAAATGTAACTACTGTTCACCAACCTAACAAATATTACTATTTTTGTAACTGGTAGCATGAACACCACTAGTTATGCTTAAAATTATTCTTATCACTATTCTTATTTCTATTCTTAATTTTTTGAGTATAAGACTACTAGAATGAGCGAAACATTTTTTTTAAACCAGTGGTTTTCAAAATACAGGATACAATATGGCTTGCCAGGTTAATTATTTATAATTTTCTATTATGTTTTTGTAATTAATTTTTTCAACAAAGCGTATCGTTGAATTCGTAATTTTACGTATATTCCAAATATATAAAAATGTGTATAGGATGTGCCATTTGAAATATGAAAATTGTATCCTACATTATGGGAAACCACTTTTTATTTTCGTTTTTATTAACAGCATTGTTCTTAAAACATTTTATATAAAACTTTTAATTTTGTCCAATGACAGACTATTGCTATGTACAAAAAAGTAACATATATTTATCAGTTTATTTAATGGGCAATAATAATTATCAAACATGAAATTATAAGATTAGTTTGCTATTGTAGCTTGAAATCCAATAGTGATAAAAAAAAATGAGTATCGCCATTCGAAAGAGCTTAAAAAAGTGTTCTAAAGAAGTGCAAATCAAAATCTAGAATAATTATTTCATACTTATGGCCGATTGCACCAACGTAACTTAAATATTAAACTTAGCTTAAATTGACAATATTGCATCGAAATGAAATGTCAAGTGACTTATAATATATTGCTGTCAAATTTATTAGCATTTTTTTGTTTAAGCCTAGCTCAAAATTTTAGCAATGTTGGTGCAACTGGGCGTTAGAAGTTTTGTAAAAACAAAAAAAACTGCCAAATTTATATATTTGCCTGCATCTAGTGACCAATGCATTTCTTTTTAATAAACAATACATTGTTAAAATGACATCCTAAATCCTAATGTAGGACAACTCTCGTCTAATGAACCAGCTTCGTAACTCTTATAGTTGTCGAGATAATTAACAAAAATATAAAAAAATGGCCTGGTTTTTTTGCACCTGCGTGTAGAAATTGTTTGCTAATTTAAACAACTTCGTTTCTCTTATAGTTATCGAGATAGCATTCGTGCCCCACTTAAATTGAACACCCTGTATACTAATACGGTATCTATGTAGTTACTCCAGTTTCGAGGTCATTTCTAGGTTCAAACTAAGAGGTCACTGATCACAGTAATCGAACTATACATATAATTATTTATCCAAGATATGTATCTTGACAATATTTTGGTGAAATCATCCATTTTTTATGTGAGACTTAGTAATGAGTAATTTGCACATTTATCTAATTTAGTTACTATACTCGAGTAGAAAAGTTTATAATGGTGTATTCGATTTTGAAACACTATCAAAATTGAAAGCGATTTGTAGTTCTAGAACTTGTTTTTCTTATTTGTTAAGCTGTAATCATTTTTTAATATTCTATGATGACGTAGATCTCGACACAGATGTTAAGCTCATTTTGTTCTCAAACAATGGAGTTACTGAAATTAATCTACATATTTCAACACTTATAAAAAAAAAATGTTAAAATAACTTTTGTGTGGATAATAAGCAATTAAAATATTTATATTATAGTCCCAGTTTGATTGCCACTGGCAGCCTATATCATTTAATTATTCAACATATCTTTCATTTCTAACGTGGTTATTATCTGGCGTGGCTTCATAAATGCAATCAAGTGTTATTTAGTTTACTTGCATTATTTCATTATTTTCTGCAGTCACTTATTTGAAAATGGATTCCGTATATCAAATAGGTGATAACAGAAGGCTTGAAAGTAGCAAGTATTTGAACTAGAGTAGATGTGTGACTTAGATGTTAAACGCATTCAAAACTCGAATATTTAATGAATATTTTTAAAAAATAATAATAGTCTATAATAGAGTTTTAAGGTTTACTTTCAACATAAATGATCCATTTTATAATTTGTTGATGTGAAACATCTAATGGCGCGCCTATATGGGGGAAGAACAACTCGTGATTCGTCGGCTCTCTCCGCCTCGACTCGGAGCTCCACGCTCGCCACTTTACTTGTGTGTATTGGTGTATCGGCGTCGTTTCCTCTCTATACTATAAAAATAAACTTCATTGTTTCACATCTGCTAGGCGTCCCGCGACTTTTTTGAAGGAATATTTCATACCCATTTTCATATTGTAATTTTTTTAAGAACTAATACATAATAAAAATAACTGTACTTCTTCAATTATAGGGTAAAACTGACCTTGATAAACTGGTAGATTTAAAAAAAAAAACTATATTTAGAAGAATTTATTATTTAAAGCAATAGTATATTACAAACCGCGGTGGAAACAAGTATTTCATTTCTGTCTTTACATCTATTGATATTGTTTACAATTCTATTCGTTTCTTTACATATAATATGTAAAGAAGCTTAGTTTACATGTAAATATCCATTACTAATATGAATTGATTTCTCAAGGCGGGAAGTGACAATTTTCCGCCCCGAGGTTGAAAAATAGCAACTTCCCAACTTGGAAAATGAGGTTAACATAACTAACTTCCCAACTTTTTAAGTCAGAAATCACCATATTGATAACCGATTGTGAATAAAATTACTGACTGGCATATTCATGTGATTTACAGAAAAGTTCTAAGTGAGATGTCGGATGGCCCGTTCACCAACGTAAACTATGTCCGCCATATGCTTGCCTACAAAACGTGGCGTGAGCGCACACTTGTATTGGACGACACAGCCAGCTTGGAGTTAAACTCGCGTGTTCTACAGCAGTTAGTACCACGTGATTATGCATTCCCGCCCCCTTTGCTTCGATGTTTAGGCAAGGGCGATAATGCACGGGAACACGCTCGACCGCATAATATCAACTTAGCTGATGCCTGCAGGAATTTCATGCGATATTGTCGAGAAATACCGGCAGCTGCTGCTGAGCAAATCAACTTCGAGAGCATACCGTTGTTTGATGATGATTTGCTTGGCGATGAGGTAAACATGCATTTTATTACATTAACTATTATATGTTGAGTATACCATAATAATAATCGAAATCTGTGTACCAAGCAGATTAGTACACCCAACAATGGGTAATATGCCGTGATGATATACTCATATTTATTTATATTTTTGTAATACATATCTTTTCTCAAATAGTATTCTCTTCGTAATATCATTTTTTTCCGAAATAAATCATTTTTGAAATGGGTTCATTTCACATTTTCTGATTTATTGTTTCCTTAAAAAGAAATGGTCATTTTGAATATAGGTTTATGATTTATACCTTACAAATATTTAGAATCAGAGATATATATTTTTTAATAGTTGTCTTTAATTTCAAATATTTCAATGCTAACGTCACAGCTTCATGGACACGGCAGTCGTGCACTAATGGAACTTTTGGTATTTATTGTAATAAATGTTTTATTTTCATACCATCTACTGCACTTGTACTTTTAAAGAAATACACAATAATAATAATAATCTTCTCGTATACTCTGGTGTCACCTATCTCAATTTTAGGTTAGATTGCTCTTTGTTTATAACGGCTCAAACTAAAATAATGTGGAGCGTAAATATGCGTATGAGAAATGCCTTTGTATGAGTATGAAGCTGTGACGTCACGAATTTAGTCCGTGTTTACAGCCGCGAAAGTTTATTAACGAATTTGCGAATGAAAAGGTGCCTTTTCAAATTATTTTATAATTATATTTTGTACTAATTTAAACGTTAAATTAAAAATCTCTGATTAATGTTCTAAATAATAGATGTTGCTAATATGAGAATCATGCTAGAATTATTGTAAATAAGATAGGTGGTTTATATATTTTTTAATTTTATGTTAACTACGTTCAAAGTAATTCCCTCCAACAATAATGAACTGCACCATTCCTTCCTTTCATTTCTTAAAATCTCCCAATCTTTTAGAATACTTTTAAAATAATCCCGAATTGCAGCATATTCTTCAGACGGAAACTTCAATTCCTAATTTTATTTTTTTAGTTAAAAAAATAGCCTAAATATTTTTTTGCCAAAACTGAAGAAAATGCTTTCTAGTTAATTCCAAATTTTCACAACGATACTTAAAATAAATTAACTAGATTCTAACTTAATTTCAAATGAAAGATGAATAAATGCTTAAAATGATAAGTACAAATTTTGTTTTCCACATCCTGCCCGATGTTCTTATTTTCAATAATTCTACTTGATTTTCGTATTATTTTCTAAATTTCTACATTTTTTTTTTAATCTACAAGTATATTTAACAAATTTGTTATTTGTTCTTAAAATAAATATATCATCACGGCATATTACCCATTGCTGGGAGTGCCAATCTGCATTATACACAGATATCGGTAATGTAACTTATTTTTCAGGAGGGTGAAGTGAACAAAATAATGAACATGATAAGCAGCCGCAAGCAAAGAAAAACCGCGTCTTTATCTCCCAGAAGGAACAGTCAAGTTGATGCATTCATCGACTTAACCGTACCTAAATCCAGAACGGGTGCCATTTGCGGAAATACTACATCTTTGTCCGATGTTATTGATCTCACAGAAGAAGACGAGAAACCGATAATTACCTCACGGACAGCAGCAGTAGTAGAACATTCAGCACCAACACCTCTTCGAACACCAGCAGTCCAACGAATCAGCACTTCCAAGAAGCAACAGCCGTCGCAGGACTGCTCTTACTCCATGGCACCGTCCACTCCGCAAGTAGAAACGCGATGCTTCACGGCTTATCGCGACCAAGACATATACCTCGTCAACATCTCCTGTATGTGTCCGGTCAGAGCACATAGGCAGAGGGAATGCCAGTGTCAAGACAAGAAAATTGGTTACCATAAAGAAAACAAAGCATTGAAAGCATTAACAGAACGTAAATGTGAAAACGACGCTACATTCGTCGGACGCTGTTTTCAGTTTTCTATTGGTAACCAATACGCGTACCCAAGTGAAGACGATGTAGACACCGAGATGCAGCCTCTTGTTGTTGGAAATTCTCAAGACCAAGTAAAGCTGGAAATGCGGGCCTCCAATGCGGTTACGTGCAATAAAGACGAATCCCGGGATGAAGCTACGGAGTTTTGTGATAAACTGTTTTCTGCTAGTTTAAATCATTGTGACTGTGATGGGTGCAAACGACGAGACAGCTTGTCTCGTTATGAAAATAGAACGTGTTCTAGTGCGGCATCAAATGACAGTAAAACCGAAATTAGTGACAATGTTCAGTGTAGACAAAAATCACTAGTGACTTATTCACACACGCCATCTGTCGCGGACATGTACGCAATGGACAAAGCTAACCCAATTGTGTTACACTCTCAAACATCCGCGCAATTACCTGAAGATAGAAATCAAGTAGAATATTTTCCAGAAACGCTAGACAAAAGAAAACTTCCTTCCAATGAAAGTAACGATTATTTCACACCAAGAGAAGATACTTTAAATAATAATTTTAGAAATGAGATTAGAAAAATTAAATTACCTATTGTACAAACTGTAACGGATAAAAGACCTGATAACGTTATTTTATCAAATGAAGATATTTTTCCAGTTGAAAGTGAACCTATCGTATTAGGTACTATTGAAGAAATTTCGAAAAGTACAAATATTACCGACAAAATTTCAACGATAACTGAAAATTCTGAATCCCAAAAATTGCCTCCAGTAGATTTTTCAAAAGAAACTACAGATCTTGATAAAACTAATACACAAAATAAAACATCACCACTTGTTTCAGACTCTAGAACTGAAATTGAACAACTTTGTTCAGAAATAACTGACCTGAGTTATTCAGAACATCTTGAAAAAGAAATTGAAGTAACAGAAACTACGTGCAATGTCTTAGAAAAAGATTGTGTACCTGATGAAACTGTAAATAGTAATTTCGAAGAAAGAGAAGATATTCATTGTACTGACACTCTAATTGAAGATCAAAAAATTGAAGAACTAACTGATATTTTGTCTCCGGGAGAGACAAATGATTTGAAAACAGTAAATACCACACTGAGTAATATCGAAGAAAGAGAAGATATTAATTGTACCGTCGCTCCAATTGAAGATCAGAAAATTGAAGAAGAAACTGTTTTACTTCCCCAACATACAAATGATCTGGAAGTTTTGGAAGAACTTGAACAAACGAACGAACAAGAAATTGTAAGTACAGATTTGTTAGAAAATCGTAAAAGACAAATAGTTGTTGGTAAAGAAATAACAATTACAGAAGAAACCGATACTCATTTGACGTCAAAAGTTTCCGAAGAATTTGAAGCTTGTACTCAAGAAAATAGAAACGAACAAGAAAATTGTGAAACTCAAATACTTTTTAATAAAGAAATAACAATTACTGACGAAAATAATACCCATTTGACGTCAAATGATTCTAAAGAATTTGAAAATTGTTCATCACAAGAAATTACAAACAAACAAGAAAATATGGGTACAGAAATATTAGAAAATTGTGAAACACAAACGCCAGTTAATAAAGAAGTAACAATTACTGAAGGAACTGATGCCCTTTTGGAGCAAAACTATTTATCAAATGAAATAGGAGAAATTTCGTCACAAACAGAAATCGAATCGAATATTTTATCAGAAAATATTCTCACAAATGAAAACAAAGTTATAGAAGAACCTATCAGCAATATTTCTGTAATAAACGAAGAAAAAATAGATGATACGCCAACCGAAAAAACAATAATAGAAGAAACTGTTTACTGTTTCTCTGAAATGATAACAGAATTAAACGAAGATGAAAGTATAAGTGAATGTTTAAACCTTCCCGACTACACAGAGTCAGTAGCAATAGAAGCGAATGTTTCATCAGAAGATATTTCCACCAACGAAATAATTATTACAGAAAAGCCGATAAGTGTTATTGAAGAAACCAAACCAGTCGAAAAAATAAATACAGAAGAGTATGTTTGTGAAAATAAAAATATCCATTATTCTTTTCATGACAATGCAAGTTCAACAAAACTTCAAGATATTGAGGAAACTGCTCCAGTTGTTGAAATTGTAGTAGAATCTGAAATTCCTGTAGCTGGTATTCATGAAATAGAAACAACTAATCAAATAAATTCCAAAGATCACATTATTAATGACCATTCTGAAGATAATAATGAAGATGCTTCCTTAGAAACCGAAATTGTTCATGAAATTCATGAAATTGAAACAGAAAATCATCCTGTTGCTGCTATCCATGAAATAGAAACAACTATTAAAAAAACTAGTTCAGATATTATTATTACGGATCAGTTAAGTACTGAGAAAAAAGATTATGTACAAGAAACTGAAATTTGTGCTGAAATTGTTCATGAAATAGAAGGAACTACTCAATCTGTTGCTGATATTCATGAAATAGAAACAACTAATCAACAAAGTAGTTCAGATTGTATTGCTACTCATCAGTCGAGTACAAATAAAGATTTTGTACAGGACACTGAAATTTGTGCTGAATTTGCTCATGATACAGAAGCAACTACTCAACCTGTTGCTGCGCTCCACGAAATAGAAACAACTAATCAACATTCTATTACTATTGATCTGTCGAGTACAAACAAAGAAGATTGTGTACAGGACACTGAAATTTGTACTGATATTGGACATGACATAGAAGCAACTCCTCAATCTGTTGTTGATATTCATGAAATAAAAACAACTAATCAACAAAGTAGTTCAGATTGTAATACTACTGATCAGTCGAGTATAAATAAAGAAGATTTTGTACAGGACACTGAAATTTGCACTGAAATTCATCATGCAATCGAAGCAACTAGTCAACCTGTTGCTGCAATCCATGAAATAGAAACAACTAATCAACAATTTAATTCAGATTCTATTACTATTGATCAGTCGACTACAAACAATGACGATTTTGTACAGGAATATGAAATTTGTACTGAAATTGATCATGAAATAGAAGAAACTCCTCAATCTTTTGCTGATACTCATGAAGTAGAAACAACTAATCGACAAAGTAGTTCAGATTGTATTACTACTGATCAATCAAGTACAAACAAAGAATATTTTGTACAGGAAACTGAAATTTGTCATGAAATAGCAACGAATGAACATGTTGCTGCTATCCATGAAATAGAAACAACTAATCTACAATCTAATTCAGATTCTATTAATATTGATGAATCGATTACAAACAAAGAACATTTTGTACAGGAAACAGAAATTTGTGCTGAAATTGTTCGTGAAATAGAAGCAACTTGTCAACCTGTTGCTGCTATTCATGAAATAGAAGCAACTAAACAACAATGTGATTTAGATTCTATTAGTACTGATCAGTTAAGTACGAATAATGAAAATTTTGTAAAAGAAACTGAAATTTGTACTGAATTTGCTCAGGAAATAGAAGCAACTACTCAGCCTGTTGCTGCTACCCATGAAATAGAAGCAACTAATGAACAATCTAATTTAGATTCTATTAGTACTGATCAGTTAAGTACGAATAATGAAGATTTTATGAAAGAAACTGAAATTTGTACTGAATTTGCTCAGGAAATAGAAGCAGCTAGTCTGCCTGTTGCTGCTACCCATGAAATAGAAGCAACTAATCAACCATCTAATTTAGATTATATCAGTACTGATCAGTTAAGTACGAATAATGAAGACTTTGTAAAAGAAACTAAAATTTGTACCGAATTTGCTCATGAAATAGAAGCAACTAGTCAACCTGTTGCTGCTGTCCATGAAATAGAGACAACTAATCTACAATATAATTCAGTTTTTATTAGTACTGGTCAGTTAAATACAAGTAATGAGGATTTTGTAAAAGAAACTGAAATTTGTGCTGAATTTGCTCAGGAAATAGAAGCAACTAGTCAACCTGTTGCTGCTAACCATGAAATAGAAATAAATAATCAACAATCTAATTCAGATTCTATTAATATTGAGCAGTCGAGTACAAATAAAGAATATTTTGTACAGAAAACTGAAATTTCCGTGGAAATTGTTCGTGAAATAGAAGCAACTTGTCAACCTGTTGCTGCTATTCATGAAATAGAAACAACTAAACAATCTAATTCAGATTCTATTACTATTGATCAGCCGTGTACAAACAAAGAATATTTTCTAAAGGAAACTGAAATTTCCACTGAAATTGTTCATGAAATAGAAACTAATCAACAATCTAATTCAGATTCTATTACTACTGATCAGTTAAGTACGAATAATGAAGTATTTGTGAAAGAAACTGAATTTGCTCATGAAATAAAAGCAACTAGTCAACCTATTGTTGCTATCCATGAAATAGAAACAACTAATCAACAATCTTATTCAGATTCTGTTACTATTGATCAGTCGAGTACAAACAAAGAACATTTTGTACATGAAACAGAAATTTGTGCTGAAATTGTTCATGAAATAGAAGCAACTAATCAACAATCTAATTTAGATTCTATTAGTAGTGATCAGTTAAGTACGAATAATGAAGATTTTGTAAAAGAAACTGAAATTTGTAGTGAATTTATTCATGAAATAGAAGGAACTAGTCTACCTATTCCTGCTATTCGTGAAATAGAATCAACTAATTCAGATTCTAGTGCAAACAAAGAAGATTTTGTTGAAGAAACTGAAATTATTCATGAAATAGAAATTACTCAACAAAGTAAAAGTTCAGATACCATTGTTACTGAAATTTGTACTGATGTTTCTCATGGAGTAGAAGCAATTAATCTTTCTGCAAGTTCAGACATTGTTGATAATTCTAGTACGAACTTTGAAGATTTTATACCGGGAACTATAATCACTGCTGATACTGCTCAAGTAATAGAAACAATTAATCAACAACCTAATCCGGATTCTATTGTTGATACAAACTTTGAAGAGATAATACCTAAAATTGAAATTGTTCACGTACCAATGAGCAAAAGGAAACGACGAACATCCATTAGAGACCATGTAGAAGAAGAGGTTCAAATCGATGTTCCGAAAATGTCACCAACTAAAAGAAGAAGATGTAAAACTTCAATTGAAGCGACAAATGAAGAAAAAGAAAAGATTGATGTTCCTTTACATGAAGAAACTTCTTTCAAAATAAATAACTTGACAGAAATTTCAAATAGCGAAATTGCAGAAGAAAATACTGAAGTTTTATATACACAACTAGAAACAAGTGTTGAAAAAAGCGCAAAAAAGACTATTCCATTCAAAGAATCAAATCTTGTTTATAATAGTGAAGAAACTCAGCAAAAAATTGCCCCAAAAGAACGAGCTTCGAAAAAACGAAGAAAAACTAATTTAAATGTTAGAAAAGATAAAAAATCTATGAAAGAAACTTCCAAATCCGAGAAAATTGATTCTACTGAAGACAAGAAGCTAATTATACGATGTGAAAGATTATCTCTAAAGGATATAGAACATTTATCTAAACTTAATCGAACAACTTGTGACAATGATACAAAAATACCAGCTAAAGAAAATATTAACAAAATGAGACTAACATCAAGAAGGAAAAATCAAATAGCAGCTCCAACTAATAATCTGAAGGAAGATACAATAACACAAGAAGCCACTGTTAAAAATGAACAAAATAAAATAAATTCGAACTCAGAAAAAAATAATATAAATAAAAATGTGGATATACCATCATTTTCTGAATTCGTTTCTAAAGAAAAGGAGAAACAAGGTAAAATTAAAGGCAGGCCAAGAAAAAAGAAGCAAATTGACAACAATGAAAATACCAATAAACCATCAGAAAATCAAATAACAAATACGATTTCCAATTTGGTTGATGTAAACACAGAAATCAAAATAAAACGTCCAAGGGGACGTCCACCAAAAAACAGCTTCTTTTCTGAAAATTTAAATTTACAAAATGTGAATTCGAAAAATACAAACGTACTAGTAAATGGTAATGATACACATTGTCAGACGATTCCTGATGAAGATGTTCCACTTTTAGTCAGAAAGTGCTTGTCACCAAAAAGGAATTCCTTAAAAATATCTCAAAAAAATTCTATATCTGATCTAGAAAATAATATTAATAATGAAGATGATCTACCTTTATTATCAAGAAAACAAAAATTAAAACCCAACAAAATTGTAAAAACATATTCTGCTAAAACAAAATTAAAGAAGGCATTACGAAAAGAAGGAAGTGATCGTTTAATCAAACAAACTGAACTTCGAAATGAAGTAAAAAGTAAATCATTTCGGGATAAACTGAATCAATTTAAATATAAACCAAGATCTAAAACCGACCAGGAAGATATCGCAATATCGCCAAAGAAAAATTTAAATTCAGAAAAGAATTCAAAAAGGAATATAAGAACTTATGGCAACACAAAATCATTAAAAAGAACTGAATTACAAACTACAGAATATGAAGAATTTCCTATTCCGGACATTATGAAAGCAGAACCAAAACATGAAAATTCAACTAAATCGGAAACATCTCCCAAAAATAATAAAAATTCAGAAATGTTGCTACATCGAGCTGAAAGAGTTAAAATCAAAAAATTTAGGGAAATTCCAGACGAAACAAACTTACAAACTGGGAAGGATAATAAAAATGATTCAGATAGTTCTAATGAAATCATCGATTCTAATTCTGATTATTCGGCAACTAATAAAAGAAAAGCAAATTCAGAAGAACACGCGTGTAATGATAATCAGCCAAAATTTCTAAATAATTTTTCGTGCGAGGTCAAAATTACTGAAAAAGTTTCAGAATTAAACAAT
Source organism: Harpalus rufipes (assembly GCA_951394225.1). Classification (NCBI taxonomy): domain Eukaryota; kingdom Metazoa; phylum Arthropoda; class Insecta; order Coleoptera; family Carabidae; genus Harpalus; species Harpalus rufipes. The sequence goes on along the minus strand of OX596277.1, from coordinate 53,508,141 downwards.
GACCAGCCAAGTACTGTTGGAACACCTTTAAAAAATAATTGTCCTTTAAACCCCAAGAAATTATTTTCTAAAAGAGCGAGAGAAAGGTTAGAATTACAAACGAAAGCAGCTTCAGAAAATAATATAAATGCTACGAATAATATTGAGCAAGAACTGAATTCAAAAGACGTATCTGATGAAAAAATTATTGTTAATAATCCTTGCAAAGAAGTCGTAAATAATAATTTACAGCTGTTTTCAATCTCGTCACCAGTAGAAGAGAAAATAGGAGAAATTGAAAATAAATCTATACAAGAACTTGTATGCCCTAATAATAAAGAAGAACATCTACCAAGAGTCGCAGAAGAAATTGTAAAGAGTGTAGAATCATCTGAAAAATTGTCAAAATTTCATAAAAATGAAATTATGTCAAATGAAACTACAGAAAATATCAGATCTCCTGTTAAGAAGGCAGGAAAATCGAAATTTCCTAAATTAAAGATAAAATTGGATAGTAAATCTAATTTTTTACCAAAAAACTTACGTAAAAATGTTAAAACTTCACCTACGTTGAAAAACAGGAAGAAAAAGAAATTTAAATCGAAGTTAAATGGGACTAGTAATAAAAATGCAAATGTAAAACAATCTGAAGAATCAGTTGAACAGAATGATTTCTCAAATAAATCAGAACTTAAATGTGACAAAAATATTGACCAAAACGATTTAGATATAAATAAAAACAACGAAATTGAAACGATAGGTACGGGCGAATTTACTTCAAAACCTGAAGTTGATAAAATAGATGAAATAGAAGATAATAAAACCCGTAAAGAGATTGTTGAAGAAAATATCGATAAAAATTTAACACAATCTTCAGAAGAAATATTGTCGAACATAAATAACAAAAACAATAAAAAGACTAATAAAGAAAATATCAATGTAAATTCAACACAATCTTCGGAAGAAGTACCATCCAATAACGAAGAATTTCCAAATATTACCATTGATCAAGACGAAAAGAAGACTAAATTAGAAAGTCCACAAATTGATAAGAAAAGCGCAGAAATGGTCTACAAGCCATGCAACAAAATCTACGAAAAAAACTTTGATTTTTATTCAGATCATGATGATGGCAGTAATTCTGAACTTGTTATCGATACATCTGCAGAATCATCTGAGGCAGAGGATACAGTTACAGAAAACAAGACACAGGAAAAGAAAAATCTGGTTCAAAATGATATTCCCGTTTCAAAGCCCAAATATCACCATCTTATTGAGGAAATAGTAAACTTAAATGAAAATACTAATAAAAATATTCCTACTAATTTCGAACATGTCATCAGCCATGTTACCGAAATTGAAAATCCTATAGTAGAAGAAACAGTAGTTGAAACTTTAAATTATTCTGATATTTCTGATGAACCCGAAAATTCAGTGCAAGATATTAGCAAAAATATGTTTGAGGAATCATTTCAGAAAACTGAAGAATGTATTGTTGATCATGTTGAGACCACCGATGTATCCATTTCAGTTGTGGAAGAAACTGTTGTAGAAAATATGATTGTAGAAGAATCAGTTGTAGAAAATATAGCTGTAGAAGAAAATATTGTTGAAGATATTTGTGTAAAACAACAAAATCTTGGAGAAAAGAAGAAAGATTTTGTAGAACAAACTGCAGAAATAATTGAAATACCGCCGGATGAATTTTTTGAGGAAATCCATTCTGAAGATCTTATTGAAGAAAAGTTGCAACTAGATTTAGAACCATATGGACCATCTGTGGAAATGATTGTGAAAGTAGATATAGGATTAGAATCTTGTACTATATTTCAAAAAACACTACTTGAAGGAGAACATGTCAAAGAAACTTGTGTTAAATGCAGTGTCAATGGCAAACACAAAAATAATAGAAGAGTTTTAGTTTATGGACTACCTCTGTATAACGAGCAAAATATTTTGAAACAATGTTTAGATGATTGTCCAAGAATTCCTGCTATTCCGTACCGCCAAGCTGTGGAAAATATTGAAAAAAGTCCATGTACTTTGACTGCAAATGTTGAATCTGTGAAAATCTGTAAAGATAATAATATTCCTGTTTCAGCCGTGAAAAATATTGAAAAAAGTGCATGTACTTTGACTGCAAACGTTGAATCTGTGAAAATCTGTAAAAATAATAATATTCCTGTTTTAGCCGAGGAAATTATTGAAAAAAGTCCATGTATTTTGACTGCTTTAGATAACTCTAAATTAGTTTTTTTAGCTAACGTTGCTACAAACACTGCTCATTTAACTACAAAAACTGACAATCACAACCCTTATCCAGACAGACCAAGTGATAACGATCATAATCCAAATTCGATGGACATCCATGATAAATGTATGATAGTAGCATTTCCAGATGATCTAAAACCATCAAATAAACCAACTACAACTATTTCAGTAATTAAAGATAAACATACAACAATACCTGTAGAAATACAAACATTGGCAGAACGTATCCCTCCGAAAGGAATTGTATTAGAAAATAAAATACAAGAAATTACGTTGGAACGTGTAAAAAATGGAAACAGAATTAACGGGGAAAATTTAGATGAATTATACAAAAGTTTAGAAAATATATGTGAACTGGAAATAAATACATTGACAAAAATTCCAGACAGCCATTCTCACTTGCCAGCAACAATTCTAACAACAATTCACGATAATTCTAAAATATCTGAACCTATTCCTATCGATATTCCTAATACTGCTCTCTTACATTTAACCCCCGATGATGATGATTTCATGATCCATAATGAACCTTTCTGCCTACATCCAAAACAAATCCAAATCTCACCCGTAAAATCTTCAACCGAGGCTGTTGTAGTTCAAGATAAACCAAATTTGGATGCATCAGGATTTGTTAACAATCTTTTCAACCTGGCAAATTCTGTAACTGAATCACAAAAAACTGATAATAAAAGCACCGATCAGAAATCCGTGAATGAAAAACAACCAGAGGTTAAAACAAAATCTAAAAGAGGAAGAAAACCAAAATCATCCACTAATCGAAATAGTGAAACAAATTATTTGTTTAATGTTTATAAAAGTAATCAGGATTCAAATAAAAGTGTCGACACAAACAACCAACAAATTGTCAACAATAATAAAAGCACACCTAGTCCTCAGAGGTACATCCGAACAACTCGACCCATGAAAATGGTTTCAACAAAGAAAAGAAATGTTAATGTTCTCGAAAACATCCAACAAGAGGAACCTCCCAAAAAAGTATCGGCAAGTGAGAAAATGTTTGATCTATTGTTAGAAGAACATCGGAAAGAGCAATCGGTAGCTAAATTAAAAACTCCGGAGAAGAATATGGAAGAAATTATTAGCACAAATAATACAACTTTGCCTGATCTTGATGACAAAATACCTGAAAGTACAGTTATTACTACAACTTTGTACAATGATGAACAGCATATACCTCTACCTGTTTTAAATTTCGAAGTGACAGAATCTGAATCACAAAAAATCGTCACGGAAGACATAAATAAAAGTGATGAAGTATTAAAACAAAAAATCGATAACCAAGTAGTTATTCAGACCGAAATTACTGAAGTACAGACAAATGAAGAAATTACTGAACATCCGACGAATACAGATATTACTGAAATAAAAACCGGTAATGAAATTACTGAAATACAAACCGAAGAAGATATTGAAGTGCAGAATAATATAGAAATTACTGAAGTACAGACGAAGAAAGAAATTACTGAAATAAAAACCAATAATAAAATTACTGAAATACAAACCGAGAAAGAAATTACTGAAATACAAACCGAGAAAGAAATTACTGAAGTACAGACGAAGAAAGAAATTACTGAAATAAAAACCAATAATAAAATTACTGAAATACAAACCGAAAAAGAAATTACTGAAATACAAACCGAGAAAGAAATTACTGAAATACAGTCGATTGAAGAAAATACTGAAATGCTAACCGATAAAGAAAAACAAGTTGAAGGTGATTCTGCTATTGGGGAAGAAGATCCTGATTCGTCTGACCGAAATGTTTCCGCGATTGAAGTTGTTCAAGATTGGTTCAACAGAGTCCATGACAATAAATCGCACACTGAACCATATAACGAAATCACATCATACCAGACCATTGAAGAATGTAACTTTTTTGAAGAAATGTCAAATGCCAGTGAAAATAGCCCAAATTCAAGAAAAACTGATGATAAAGTATTTAGTGAACATCAAACACCAGATAGCGGAATTGCTTTCGATGAAGATTCAGTTCAGAAAGATAAGTCAGTACCTGAAAATTTAAGCGATGCCGATGGAGAAGCAGCAGCTACTAATTTCGATGATTTAGATGAATACATATCTGAAAGCGAAAAAATTGTAATTTCAGATTCGCAATCATCTTATGGAAACCAATTGAAAGTCAGTATTTCACTTGAAAGAATTCAAGAAATATTACCTCATTTGAAGAAATATAAATTTACATCATCAACAGAGATAAAAATTAGAAAACGAAAAGATCATGATACTGAATATGAGAAGGCAAAAAAAATGAAGTATAGCACAGAAGTTGAACAAAATATCATTATTGAAGAATATACTAGCGATAACGATGTCAGAATAAAAAGAAGACAATCTTGTAATGATGATGTACCAGAGTTCAGTAATGAAGAAGTAAAATCTCCTACTCCCAGTCAAAAAGACCTTTCTGCTCCTATCCGTACAAAAGGATCCGTCAAAGAGTATCCTGATTGTTTATTTGGCATTACTGAATCTCCTGTTCCTTCTGGATCTTTCCACTCACCATATCCTTCAGATATATCCCTTACTGAAGAACCAACCTTTTATGAAGAAGGAGGTATTGATCTTTGCAATGATTACCCATGTTACGATAGCTTTGAAGTATTACAAGAACAGCAGTCATTACAAAAGGAATATAACGTCGTTGATGATAATCCAAAAGATGTTCAACAAGGTCTACAAGCTGGATATTGTGTTGTTGATTCCCAGTTTCTTCCACTATCTGAATATATGAATGATGGAGACTACATTTTAATAGACAACAAAATATTTAACGATAAAAAGATGGTTCCAGTGAATATGCATCTAGTTCAACCAGAAACGAAACCACACAACAGTGAAGAAGTAAAGAAGAGTGAATTCGACGACTCTGAAAAGGAGGACAGCCTTAGTGATACAGTAGAAGAAATTATTAAAAATCCTAATCTATTCCCCGAGCAATCGAATTCTGAAGTCCAAGTCATTAATATGGATCAAGCTACATCTGAAGTGCAGGTCGTAATCGCTTGTGGCACTTACCAAGAAACAGAAATGTCAGATACGTATCTTTTCGGCATTGCGGTGCAGAGTGAGGTAAATAATTCTGACATATCAGTGCCAGAGGCAACACTTCCCCAACATTCTCCCATGACTATAGAAGAAATACCTCCAGAGAGTAAGGTGACAGATAATTCAGATTTCAAACCGACTACTCCAATAGTGGGTTCTGAAAGTACACAGATTTGTAATACCGATATTCTTCCAGCTACCGATGTTCCCCAGCCAGAATCCGTGGACCTTTTAGCTACTGTTGCACCTGTCCCAGATCCAATAGTTACTGATGATAGCCTTACCAAAAAGAAAAAACTTCCCGTACATACTGCAGAAAGCAAACAAATTGATGATATAAAATTGAAATGTAAACCCAATAGTGCCGTCGAAACACAAAAATTAAATAGTGACAAAGTAATCACCAGAAGAACATCTGTATCAGAGATTCATGTTTCAAATGCTGCTTCAAGGACACCTGCATATTCTCCACCATCTCAAGTGCTTTCAAAATCACAGAATCCAGCTTCTAATTCAATCCAATCGTCTTCTAGTTACAATTCAAAAAAAATTCCAAAACCAAATTGCACTAAATCGCCAAAAATGTCTTACGAACTCAACACCACAAGTACCACTAAAGTGGTATACAATTTAAAGATATCCGAAAAAAGTCCATCAACTTCTAGTAAAGTTCAAAAACTCAATGACCTTCATCCTAGAAATAAAGTGTCTGTTCTACCAAGTTCATATTCTGCACAAAGATTACAAAACGCTGGCCAAAAACAGTTAGCAAAAAAACTTACAGATTTAAAGATGCAACAAAAACCACAGATGACAAGACAAGCTGAGAAGACATATAGTTCAAAAGCTTCAGAAGATGCTTTTGATAGATTGAAACATGACAAAACAGACATCCCACCTCCACCAGATTCTAGACGGTTTTACAGTCAATCAAATTCAGATCCAAATTATTTGAAAAATCGTCGGAAGGATGTACCATCTGGAGATTATTACAGAAGATATTCCATTGAACGAGATTCATCCAAATCGAGACATCCATCACAAAGTGACATTAGAAGACCCCATTCCTCACATGCAGAGTCAAATCCGAAACAAACGTACCGCCTTCCAGCTAGCGATCCATCATACCGAAGTTCTCACAACAATAGCAGAAGACCAGAAGTTAAGAAGCCAGACCAAAAACCACCTCCAAGTGGAGCAACCAGTTCGCAAAAGGATTGGCTTAAGAATGAAACATTATTAAATTTAATAAAAGCCTCAAATACTATTTTTAGTAAAAAGTACTGATAAATTTGTATACGCAAATAATCTCGGAAAACAATGCCATGCACACTTAGTGAAACTAACACTATCGAGATTGCTTATGCAAATTGAACTAATATGTGAAACGTATAATGTAATCAGTTTCAAAGAGATCCCAGGGAAATCTTTTCGTATATATTAATTGTAAATAAAAGTGAAGTGTATATAGTGAATGCGCGAGTGGTGAAATACGTAAATTTGTAAATTACAAGTGTGAGTGTAGTTCAAGTGTAGAAAAATATGTAAATATAAAATTAGACCTGCGTGTAAACAGCGACTATTGTTCATAATAAATTTTATTTATAAATTGTAATATTACTTGGTACTGGAATCACAGTTCGTACCCAAACACGGTTATAATTCCTCGGTATCGTATAATTTTAATTCATTAGGTGTTTGACAAACCACCTAATATTTTGTAGATATAATAATAAAATTCTTGTAGATTTATAAGTGTACATAGCCACTATTGGGAATTGTTTGTCAAACATCGTCGTACATATTGTTTAATTGTGTTACAATTTATGCAGCTGTGATTGTAAAATAATTATTCTCTTAATTTTTAAACGATGATTGTAGATAAAATTTCATAATTTATTTGAATTTTTGTTTTTTATTTGCACGAGTGTCGGATATGTTGTGAATATGAATGTAAATAAACTTTTCTGAGCGTAGTAATTTTTTTGCAACATTGTATTTGTTTTATTCTCAGTAAATATAAATATATCTATTTTAATGCTATATTTTTATTATAATTATTGTCTTTCAACATAGATTTATATGTACATATTTTTTTCAAAGTGGAAATAAATGTTATTGTTACATTGCCTAAAAAATGATGACAAATTAATACTCATAATTGTTTTTAATTTTTGAAACTTTCAACATGAAGAAATGCATGATCCGTATAAAATTTCGCGGTTTTGTAAAAAATAAAGTATGACTGACTTCTACACAGTTTCAAGGCGGCTACACACTCTTCGTTTACTGGAGAGGTCTGCCTTGAGGCAACCCTGAATATGTGTTCAAGATTCGAATTGAGACCGAAGCTCAAAGAGGCCGCCGGATTCCTCAGGTCGGTCGGAACGTTCCGTGTTTACGATTGTTTTTGCCGACTTTGAGGCGATGTGTATACTCTCTTCCACCTTACCAATTCAATATTGTAGAAAATAGGACATGGTTTTGAATCTGGCTGAAATTGGAGCCAAGTTCATAGTGTAATGGACCCAGCACATTAATTGGTCTGTGACGTCATATTGTCTGTCATCTGGCGGAATTTTCCTAAAGCTTTGTGTAGGAGATATTCCACCTCTCATTTTACAATATCTTTTGCATATGATGTGATTAAAATCATTTATTAATTCTTTTTTTTTATACAGTTGATGTTAACACTGATATGATGGATTTTTGAATTTAAAAATGAAAACTGTTTCATTTGATCACCTATATGCGCAGAAAATCAACTGCGCATTGAAAATTTCTCACTTTTTAATATCTCATTTGTGTGCAACGGATCCATTTTAAAAGTTTCAATGGCAATATGATACCTTTGGAAAAATGTCAGATGACAGCAGTTGAATACCGCCATTGTTTAATTTCGTCGATTTAAAACTGGCGCCGTTGTGAGGGCTATATTTACTTTGGTTCACGAAATATGACTATTCAAGGTCACTTGTTCGAGGAAAGAATACACAGCACTTTATACAGTAGTAGCTTAGCAACATTTTTATGTTGTGTGATAGATATACGTAAATGGTGACATTACTTTATAACACATTACAAATAATAATGGCGTAGAGTTACATATATCTAATTATCTACTACACTGCCCTCTGTGCTAATATTTACCCAGTGACGACATTTAAATTCCATCATTCCATGGTTTATGTCAAGTTTACGTTTTTGTGTTTTGCAAAAACAGGTAAAGAGCAGAAATCTTTGAGAAAGGCATTATTTAAAAAGAAACATAATTTTCAAATAAATTACACTTATTTTTTTTCCGTTAAAATGTATCCATAAATATTTCATGTTGCACGACTATGTATACGAAATTCAGTGAAGTTATCTGCAAGTAATATACCATACGATCAATAAATGACCTTGAATAGTCATCTTTCGTGAACCAAACTATACCTATTAACTAACATATTGCTAATGCTCCTATCTGCGACCATATAACTATAGACACGTAATTGCCTATGCTAGGGTATATCAGAGACAACTAATTTACTAACGTATTATAACTAATATTTATGTTCAATAATTTACACACAGAATAAATAGGTATATTACTTAATTTCTCAGATTTTAATTGAAAGTTCGCGCTAATCTTCAATAATCAGAACTTAGATATCGTCGTTAGCCAATAAAATTAAAATATTACGTGCATGCGCATAATCAAGACTTAGGAAATTGATAGAGATAGACTTATGCAGCAATGATATTCCTATCTCTCAGTCTAGGCTTCATGGAGAGCAAGGGATCCGCAATATATTAGTTAATAGGTATATCGTGAGGGCCATCTCCTGAATGGTCCCGAATCATTCAAAAACTGAATTCGTGGGCGTGGCCAAGCGGAGGTCATTTTAGGTAGGTTGTGTTTTGTTAGGGTAGATAGAGTAGATACGCTTTTGTGTTTCATGCATTTGTAATTTTGCAATCTGACCAATCAAATGGCAGAATTTATCCAAACCAAACGCTATTTCCTTACGTGAAATGAAGTATATCTTCATATAATTATGCCAATCTTTTAGCATAAATCTCAGTTTATTCAAGAAATTTACATTTTTTTTGTGCAATCATTCTTTACACTTAACTTTTCGATTAACTTTTATAATAGCGCACTCCTGCCTGAGTTATCAAGCAAATCGACAATCATAGCGCGAGCATTGTCTATTTGCGCAATCATCCTAAGATTACTGAAAAGTTGCGTAGCGTAGGCCTGCTGGAGTTGTGAGCGTGAGTGGCTATGGTGAGCACATCCTCAGATTCTGGTTCCCGTCAAGGCAGACATCTCCGATAAACCGGAGTGTGTGTAGCCGCCTGAAATCGTGGTACAGTATTTTGAAAATATAAATTTTCATTTATTAAACTTTAAAAAAGTTAGCAATTTGTTATTGAATATTTATTTTGTTTTAATGGTAATGTTTGTGCCATCTCTTGTTTATCTGTTAGTAAAATAAGAAAATATTTTCTTTCTGTTGATATACTTTGATCATTTTCGTAGGAATGTACGTATAGTTTGGTTCACGAAAGATGACAATTCAAGGTCATTTTCAAACCATCTGGTATAATATTACTTGCAAATAACTTCACTACATTCCATACACATAGGCGTGCACCAGGTATAATATTTGTGGATACATTTTAATCATTCAAAATCCCGTTGGAAATATTCGTGTTCATTATGCACAAATTGAATAGCTTGCTTTTGAAAAGTTTTTCCTTTCTCTCCCATGATTATGTTCAATAAAATCGCGGAACAAAATTAAAAACATTCGTTGATTTTGATTAAACGTCAAATCGTGCGTCAAATTCAAAAAATAAACTCCGCCACTGGATCTGCTTTAACGTAGAGGGCAGTTCAATAGATAATTGCATACCAGCAACTCATAGACATACGTTCTTATTACTTTTAGTGTGTTAGAGAGCAATGTGAATATGGAACGTAAATCTGTCATGTGTCATATAGCATAAATCACGTAGACACACGTCAAATAATCTATCTCTTTCTAATACATAATGTTGCTATACTACCGCTATATAAAATATTGTTTATTCTTTCTTCGAACAAATGGCCTTGAATTGTCATCTTTCGTGAACCAAACTATACCGACTTTATCAATCAAACGTGCTTACAAATTTTGACAAGAATGAACGTTTGATAATATTTAAATAAAGTGTTACTGAAAATGATTGCAACAAAGGGGGCAATTTTTGCAAGATGTTCTATCCCAAATTTGATAAATCATGTACAATTACAAAGTAATACAAATATATTAAAATGTACGTACGCTAAAAGAGGTTATGCGGCATCAATTTTTAATATAAAATTACAAAATATAAGGCACATGAGTAATAGTACTTCATCATCAAAAAATATTGAATTAGAAAAAGTGTATTATGGACTGTTAACACCTCAAATCAAAGCTGTCAAGGTACATTCCGAGTTTTATATTATGCATAGGTTAGAAATATTTATTTAAGAATATATTTATTCCAGGTTATTTCTTTTACGACTAGTATTGGTGGATTAATAGCCCAACCAATTCTTCTTCAACAAGTAGCAAAAATGGGCGCAGGAATCCCCGTTATGGTTGGCCTATGTTCGTTTGTAGGATTTTTTACCTTTATTACTCCTTTGTTGCTCCACTTGGTTACGAAGAAATATATTACACATTTGGATTATAATCCAGTAACAAAAAAATATGTCGCTACGGTGTTGACATTCTTCTGTCGACAACAAAAGGTAATAAAATAAGTAGGCCGTGCTATGGCTGCCGGCGCCAGTTCCCATATCTGCAGCTAGCACCAGCTAATTAAAATATAATATCAATAAGTGCTCTCTTTTTTGCGATACATGCACCAAAATTATTTGTACTTGCACTAAATTATTCCGCGGCCGCCATGAACTTATATTCCAGCAACCGGCACCGGCTACCATGTAGTTTTTTCAAGGAAACCGGCGCCGGCAATCAACTTTCAAACAAGTATTATGTTTTAATCGTGTATTTATACCATTGCTTTTTAAGTTTTTAATAAATTTGTTAAATTATAATCGATTGTGTAGTTGTAGATATTAAATTAATGAAAGTGTTTTATAAACACTGGATGCTGCAACACTCAGCATACTCTTTTCTGAACTGCGAACCGAATGTACGCATGTGTCCGAGTGGTTCAAAACTATAGACTGATAACGAACACTTTTATTATTTAGTTAATATAGTTTATTGAATTCAAAATAAATATGTACATATATCATCACGGCTTACTACTACTCGTTTTTGTGTAAGCCAATCTATTTTTATTTGCATATTTCGCATATATTTTAATTTTACTTTAAATACATAAAATAGGAATATGTAACAAAATCACATCATTAAACTTTCTAAATTTCAAATTAGACCGATAACAGCTATTTAAATTTGGCGCTAGTATGGTTCAAAATAAACTCTTTCAAAATACTATACCTATTAATAAGTATATTTTCAAAATGCAATTAGCAAACCGGAAGCCTACTTTTAATTTTTGTAATTCCCACTCGATTATGACGTTACACTTTCGGAGTCTGATGACGAGAATTGTTTTCTGGTGTGTGATAGGACTCTATACTTCATTTCACGTAAAAAAATGTCATTTAATGCAGAATTTTTTTATCTTCCTATTGATACTACAACCATTACTGTCAACTGAGACGTGGAGGAATAGTATGAGAAATAGTATATTACAATACGAGTGAAGAAACCAAGAATTTCGCTCACGCATGTGTCAGTTTCGAACACGATGCGCTAGCCGAGTGGTCAAAGGCACGTAAGTGAGCGAATTCGTTTCTTCACGAGTGTTGTATAGCGTTTTGTTCAATCCTGCTATTGAAATATTAGAAAAAATATATAAATTTGTACTAACAGATTTATACATGGATTGTAAAAAAAATGAAAATATGGAAGATAAAGACGATAGTCGGCGACCAATAAGGTAGAAATTACAAGAAAAGTAGTTAAATTTGAAGCCGGCGCCAATACCAGTAAGAAAATTCGCGAAGGTAGAGGTTATAAAAGATACCGTGGAATGTGGAAGGAACTGAAATAGATGAAACGTCACTTGTTGACATGTTTAGTTTAAGTAATGCTGTGTTTAATAACTGTGTAGGAAATTTTCATGTAAATAAATAAATGTTACGAATTCTGTTGTAGTTTATTCCTATTTTCGGTAATGACAGGTGAGTAGGCGAAAGTTCACTTTCGCTCACTACTTTCACTCACCCGTTGTCATAGGAATAAGTTGATTGGATAAAACAGAAGGTTTCAAGTTCCGTATCTAAGTAAGAAACAATTTTCAATAGCAGGATTGAACACAATTTTCCTACACTAACGGGCTATGTTCGGCTTTCAAATATTCACCCGGTATACAGGGTGGTGGGGGGTGACCAGCACAGCCGAACATAGGACTTTAACATGTAAAATCAAACTTCCCTGCTTCCATAATTATTTTAAGTAACAAAGCTTCAAATGAAAGGTGTAAGGCAGAAAATCCTGCACCTGAATCAGTAAACAAAATTAATTTTGTGTTCCTTGTAACGGTAGAAATTAAGTATGAAAATATTGAAAATCACCCCAAAATAGCTATAGCCATGGAATTTAAACAAAAAAATTAACAAATGTTAACAATTTACCTGTCAAGCTAGGTTAATTTATTATTATTTGTAATTTCTGTTCAAGTGACTAAATATCATTTTAAAGTAATAGATAATTGTTAACTGGAACTGGAAATTAGAAATAATACCTAATAATAATAGAAATAAATTACCTTAACATGACAGACATTTGTTATTTATTTTGTCTCAATTCCATGGCTATTGCTATTTTTGAAGTGATTTTCGACATTTTCATACTTAATTTCTGCGGTTACAAGACATACAAAATTAATTTTGCTTATTGATTCAGATGCAGAATTTTATGCTCTGCAAGTTTTATTTCAAGCTTTTTTACCTGAAATAATTAGTGAAGCAGGAAATTAGGGGTCTGATTTTACATGTTAAAGTCCTATGTTTAGCTGTGCCGGTTGCCATCCTGTATGTATTCTGAAATTTAAATTTTCTAAGAATGTATGACGTGCATGAATACATTATTATAAAAGCTTCTGTGTACAATTTGTTTATTTGATTTTCTGGTCGCGAATCTGGGGACCCGGGTTCGATCCCGACCGACGCCAAAAATGACATCGTACAAAGCAGATTGGCACACCCAGCAATGGGTAATATAATATGCCGTGATGAAATATTTATTTATTTATATATTCATTTCACCCGAATTTTTGTGTATAATTTTCTATTAAATTGTTTATTTTTTAGATTGAATTTTCTGTAGATGATGTAAAAGTACCAGAAATTCCAGGCATGTTTACAACATTTCTAGTAAATGGACGACCTTTATTCGTTGACCCGAGTTTATTTCAAGATCCTACTCATTATGGAAGACTAATGGGCTATGATAAACCAATTGATTTCAAAATGTATCAAGCTGAAGTGGACACAACAAAAAAGACTCATAAAATCTAAATTTACAAATAAAAGTATGAAGTAAGCAATGTTATATAAATATTAATACAATAATAATTGAATATAAAAAAGTTAAGAACTGAATTAATACATTGGTTCTGACTAACTTTGCATATTAAAAATATAATTAATATCTTGTAATAATGTCCTTTTTCATACTTTTTTGTATTGTGAATAGTTTTTGATTTAACTTAGGTAGTTAATCTGTAATTTATAAAACGTTGTACAGTTTCATTTTAATTTAAAATACATATTTATGGATATGTAAATGACAATTTTATTTAAAGTAAGCAGCAGGTATTTGTGCTATTGGAATATTTCAAAGGTGAGTACGTGACTAAGTAAGCTTCTATTTTTCTGGAAGTTTCGCAAAAAGAAAATGTTATTTTTGCCATAATTGCATATCCTGTTTATGAAAATGCATTTCCTTTCTTTAACAGTAAGACAAACCGTAAGATATAGTATCTGATATTATTATCCAAAAAATAACTCGTATTGATTAGAAACAATTTTGGTTTATAATACATTTTACAAAATTCATTAGAATTAATTTGTAACAGTTCTGAAGTATAATAGCAGTCATGGTATATTTTATATAGTACATAAAGAAATAAAAGATTGAAATTAAGTTGTTATTTACTTCATTTCACGTAAAAAATAGCAGATGGCACTTGAGAGCCGATCGTTTTCGCGAGTTGCCGCCATTTTACTCAAAATTTAAGTGTCAATACGATGAAAAATAGGTTTATCGTTATAAAACCAAAAAAATCAACATAAAATATTTATTAATTATGCATTATAACTAAAAATTATTGACTTTACAGAACAATAAATATGTACAAAAACAAACTATCCTCAAAACCGACAAATCAGTTTGTATAAAGGTACACCAAATTTCTTTTTCTTTCACGTAGTATTCTAAATAATCGAAAATCCCTGTCAGATCCTATTCTTGCAACAAACAGGCATTTTAAATAAATTTTATAAGTGACAAGATCCACCAACAGTTCGCCATTTTGGCTCAAAATTGCTAATACATAGCCTAATGAATCACACTACTTTTAGATTGTTTTTATATAGATTAAATAAATAATTTAAATGCGTGAAACCAAACTATGTCAATAACAAATATTTTTATCTGTAAAAATGTACAAGACCTGATAATAAAAATATGTTTACACATCATTAATTCTGAAATTTTATTTGATAACTGACAGGACAGGTGATATTTTCTTTGTTTTTGTGAACTAAGTTTGCATTCTGGCCAATCCGAGGGCAGAATTTATATCCCTATCTGAACCAAAACTATTTTCTTACGTGCCGTCAAATAAATATGGACTGGAAATTTCTAGTGTTGCCAATTCACTAATCATGTTAAAAAGTTAAAAAGGAACGGCAATACCTCAGGGCAAGGGACAGGGTGCGGAGAAGGGAAAAAAGTTGAGTATCAATCCATAGTTATTTGACGGCTAATATAGATACAATTATTGATTTTGCTACATATATTTACGAAGAAAAATGATTTTCGACAAAAAATATATACTATTTCTCAGGTATAATTTATAAAAATATATATTCGCCGCTTAGAAATCAAAAATGATAGTGCGTGCGCATCAGTTGCTGTCCTTATCTTCATGCTATGGTATATAAACGAATGGTGCAACAACTTTTTTGTTTGAGAGCCGGTTATCAGTTGCGCATATTTGTGTTGTGTATACTTTAATTCCAATAAGACCAAAAATGTCTTCAGATACAGCAGCCAACCAATTGGTTAACTACAAGGACCAACAAGCTAAAAAGGTAAAATATAGGCATATATTCCAAAAATTAAATATTAAAGCACTTTTTATATATTTTATTTTAAAAAATCTGTATGTAGTTACCATAGTAATTTCGTAGGCTTGATAAGCAGATGTTCTAACCTAAATTATGATTTAAGTATGTCAATAATATACCGTTAATTGTTGAAATAATGAAATTTAATGAATACAACAAATAAATGCTTAGTATTATAGTACAATTATTTCCCATGAATTGCATAGTTACAAGGTGAATTTCAAAAATATTAATGTATTACATATCCTTTAGAAAAAATATACTTTTTGAATTTGTAATTCAAAACATTGAAATGGAAATTAACTTTGATACGGGGTATATTGTTTTCGATTTACGGGTTAGGCAAGTTCCTATTGAACTTCAGACCTCGTTTATAAAATAATGAAAAGCAGAAATACAGCGCATTATTCTTTTTATAGAACTGAATGCATTGGTATTCATTCATTAAAGATTGTTTTCGAATTTTGTTTCCATAACTTTAAAAATAAATGTTGGTTACTTTTATACTTTCAAGTCCTGTTTTAAATTAAAACATGTTTGTATATAACACATATGCCAAGCATTAATACTCAGATGTGCTATTTTAATGGAGCTTTTATCAAATAAAGTCTAATTACTATAGAACCGGCTTAAGAATTACTCTATTTCGCAAGTATTGTAATACTAATAAATTTAGTGGTTGTTACATAACAGTACCGGTTTAAAGGTACGATTGTTTTTTATTTACTACCATCGTTCTACTTTCACTGAGCCGAAAAACTAGTAAAAGTAAAACATGCGAAACGCTGTTGTTTTCTTCCAAAAAGTTATCTCATGTATAATTTATTAATAGAAGTACATACTTATGTACAAAATTGGATGATATTGCAATTATTCAAAACTTTTTGTAACCTTGGCATTGGAAGTAGAGATACTGAATAATTTATTTTGGTTACGTAAAAAATGTATAAAGTTATGTTGTTTTACTTATATTGTAAATAAATTTACCTAAATATTGTACATCTATTAAGTTTTGCAATTCAAAAACCATGTTATTTATAAGAAATGAAGGACGTTTGACCTATGATAACGCAATTATCATGTTTTGATGTTTTGTTTTTCAGCAAAAAAAAGTTATCGTCAAACAACCACCTATTATTTTTTTTTTATAAACAACTAATTTCATTTTTGTTTAAATATTTTATTATTTTCATTATTATTACCTATTAAATAATATATAAATTATGTGAAAATATACGACACCATAAAATTTATTTTTATATATTTTTGAGAAATTGAAAAAATTAATTAAAAAAAATTATACTATTAAGATTTAATAATAGTATTCATTTGTAAAATTAAATGAAATTTCTGTTGATTTACTGTTAAATTGAAATTTCATGAGCAAATTTATTAACGTCCGAAAAATTGTTTTGATTAATGATTTTATAGATATTTCCCGTCATACAAATTGCAGTAATTTTTATTCTTACTATTGTTCTAATTAAATTGACCTCGTAAGATAGTGCTGTGAACTCAATAAATAATAATACATAAATAATTTGTGTTAACAATTGCTCGATTTCTCAATCATACAATTTTTATTCTTACAAAACCGACGTTTTAGTATACACTTACCTTCTTCAGAGTAAGTGAGTTTTTACAGATTCTTTACCATAGGAGTAAATAATTTAGAATTTATGTATAAATTGGAGTGCCGTGGCAGACTGCATTATGTGACAGGTTGTGGGTTTAACGGCCCAGAATTGAATTTCAAGAACACTTTAACATTTGATACACTATAAAAAATAATTATCAAGTGTATTAATAACAATTATTTCGTTCGTTGCACTCGCGCTTTAAAAAGTCTCGATTATTAATCACCAAATAAGATTCGTATTAGTTTCATCACAAATTCTTAAATTAGTAACGTATTTATATAAAATCTTTCATTAATTGATAATCATGCATTAATAGAAGTCATTAATAAACCCATAAATAAACGATCAACAGAAAATGAGTTTAATATTTTCTTTTCGTATAGAAATTATTGTCCAATATTTATTTTAATGGGAATTAATTTTGATGCAGAGTAATTACTCAGTAGTTAACGTATTGATTTAATGAGCAAATTGGTTCGAAAAATATTAATAATATTCATTGGGGATCGGGCCCTATCAACGTCAAAATTATTTTTAATTTTCATAACAGCTTTGAAAACCCCCAACGGTGACGTTTGGTAAGCATCGCCAACGGTTCAGATAAATAACATTTTTCTTGCAGAAAAATGAACCCAACATTGACACCACCAGTTATGGTGTCCCGTTCATCGAGAAAGACGCCATCCTCACCGTGGGTCCCCGAGGTCCTATGCTCATGCAGGACTTTCAATTCCAAGATGAGATGGCGCATTTCGACCGTGAGCGCATCCCTGAGCGCGTAGTCCACGCTAAAGGTGCTGGTGCCTTTGGATACTTCGAGGTGACCCATGACATTACCCGTTACTGCGCTGCTAAGCTTTTCAGCCAAATCGGCAAACGCACCCCCATAGGTATTAGGTTCTCTACCGTAGCCGGGGAGATGGGATCGTCTGATACTGTCAGAGATCCTAGAGGATTTGCGATGAAGTTCTACACCGAAGATGGTATTTGGGATATGGTTGGTAAGTATAATAAAGAAATATATGTTTAAAGAACAAATAGTTGACTAGTAGTATTTGCTAAAAATTTTGTCATTTTGGTCATAACTTAATGGAATATTTCGGCATTTAAAAAACAATAAATATATTAGTTCAGATAAGTTGGATTATGAATATTTTGAGTTATATGTATAAACTTCTAAATATAAATGGAAATCTTATTAACAAATAAGATAATATTTTTGTCATTTTCGAACTTTGAAATTGTATTATTTGTAAATAAATATTTTTACAAAAATCTGGCAATTATTTACTTGATAAATTTTGACGCGGTATTCCAAAAATATTTATGTTGAAATAGCATTACTATACATTTTAAAATATTATAATATTAAAAAAAGATTAGCAACAAGTATGAAGTATGTTAATGGGAAATGATTTAGCAAAATTTTTGTATTTAATTACAGATTATACATTAAACAAAATAAAGAAACAAAGAACTTATAAGCATTAATGTTTATCTAATTAACAGATAGTATTTATTTTGGTAATTTTGGAACTTTGATTTTTGTATTATCTTATACATAAATGTGAATGTTTGACGTCTATACAAATCAATACCGTTTTACATATCGACGCCAAATTTTGTTCTTTCAGCTTTCGGACGTGTCGTAAAAGTAGTTACAATTCATAATTTTGCATAGTTTTTTATAATTAATTTTCAAAATTTACATAAAAGCATTGGCATTGATTTCGAGAGCGGCGCTAGCGTTGCTAATGACCGGGATTCGATTTCAAATAAAATTTAATAGGCACCTGGGCTCTTAAATTCTATTTTTTATCACGAATGATACAAAAATATTGTTGCAAATATTTGCTACGGATATAGAGTGGGTATAGCTAGTCTATCTATTGTTACAAAAATCCCACAATAAAAACAAAATTAGAAAAACAAAAATTTAATCTTGAGTGTTAAAATTTGACGAACAATACAAAAAAAATATCAGGATTACTATATGATATTACAGTGATTCATTTTTATATTTTTAATTCGAAGTCAATAACTCATTTTATCTTTATTGCATACATAAACAGACCTTTGTATGACCTTCTAAGAATAACAATAAGTTTTACAAGTATTACATCGCATAAAATCAGCCGTTTTCCATGTTACTTTATCATAACACCTTTTAAAATTATTTCTATTTTTTCATTCGATATCATTCATTATCTGTCTAGTATTTTATATAAAATATAATATTTTTCTTGAGTTTTAAAACTCTTAATTGTTATTGCAACCTCTTTTTTGTAATTATCTAGACAAGATCTTTAAATAGGTTTGTTTATTTACAAGTTTATCATATCTAAAGTTGTTAATTATATTTTAATGCATTTCTACATTTTATCTTGTAGTTTTATATTTATTTCAACTTTTTCCATCATTATTTAGGTAACAACACGCCAATTTTCTTCGTCCGCGATGCCATCCTCTTCCCATCATTCATCCACACCCAAAAACGCAACCCTGAGACGCATCTTCGTGATCCAAATGCTTTCTGGGACTTCCAATCTCTGCGACCGGAAACTATTCATCAGATGATGATTCTGTTCTCTGATCGTGGTATCCCCGATGGTCACCGTCATATGAATGGCTACGGTTCACACACATTTAAGTTCATCAATGCCCAGAGCGAGCAGGTTTACTGCAAGTTCCATTTCAAAACAAACCAAGGCATCAAAAATCTGGATGTGAATAGAGCTGCTGAAATTGCGTCGTCTGATCCGGATTACAGCATTAGGGATTTATATAATGCTATTGCAAATGGAAATTTCCCGTCTTGGACGATGTATATTCAGGTAACTTTGATATACCTATGTTTAAAATTGTATGGAAAATGAGAGGACACCCTAGAATTATTGAGAATTAGAAAATCAAGTAGGCCGAGAAAAACAAAATTTGCACTATAATTTTGAAGTTATTCAGTGACAATTTTCTGTTATTTGTAATTAATTTGCGATAAGTTAGTTATAGTTATGAGTCCGAAGAAGAGATTAATGCTGCAATGGAACTTTTACATTTTTATTGTACTGTGATGTCATTTTTAAATGCACCACGTAGTGAAATTTTTATGAACTAGAGATGGGTAGGTACCATGTTGTCAAGTAAAATGATTAAAAGGACAAGCATTTATTTTCGATAAAAAATTATTTAAACAACACAAAAACTTAAATTATTTTGACTGATTGTGAAGAAATTATTAGTAATGACAAAACAATTTATTTAAAAAACAACAGTTTTATTCTTGTTTGTAACTTTCTTAATAACAAACTTGCAACTACGCAATTATCTGTCACTTTATGTGGTGTTTATTTACCCGTCCTCTTGTTTTGAAATATTCATCATCACAACGCTTTGTGTGAATTTATTCAATGAATTTATTCAATTTGCTAACAAACTACTACGCACTACATATATGTCATTTTTCTCTATCTCTGTTTTTGATATAAAAGATCCATTTACTTTATTAATTTAACAGCTCTCTCTTTCTATCAG
Source organism: Harpalus rufipes (assembly GCA_951394225.1). Taxonomy (NCBI): domain Eukaryota; kingdom Metazoa; phylum Arthropoda; class Insecta; order Coleoptera; family Carabidae; genus Harpalus; species Harpalus rufipes. Next base: position 53,487,219 of record OX596277.1, on the reverse strand, counting down.
TGCATTAAGTAAAATGGCGCCAACAATTGCCACCTGGGCTGTCAAACGAAAATGAAACGTCTAAAATAACGCAGTCACTAAAATACCTGTAATCTCGGTGAAAATTTGTATCGTTAGACATTTTAACTTCAATCAAAGCTTTTGTAATTTCTTTCGAGAAGTTTTTTAAAGTTGTCAAAGACTTTTTTCACATTTTATGTCTGATCTGAAAGTGACATAAGTGTAAATAGGCGCTTAAAATTTTCAATATTAATATTTATTTTATTATTATTTTATTGAGTATTTATTATTATTAGGGCAGAATCCGATAGTAAAACATAAACTAAAGCTTGGATGAAGAAAATTATTGTTCATTTACGTCTAGATAAAATAATACTTCACTTTAAAAACACATTTTTTCCCAAAAGAAAACATGGGTTACTTTTCGACTGTACTCCAAAACATATGATTGGTGCATTCTGTGCATGTGTATTGAGAAAGTAATTTATTGCACAGTGATGTCAAATTATTTTTTTTCGAAAATAAATGCTTGTCCTTTCAATCATTTTACTTGACGACCTGGTAGCGCCCATCTCAAGTTCACCAATGTGTCGCATTCAAAAATGACGTCACGGTGCAATAAAAATGTAAAAGGTCCATTCCTCGTCTTATCTGACCGACATAATTACAAAACCGGGATTAATACGGATAAAGGCGTCGGGGCCGCGAGGCTATAGACAGCCTTATTATTATCAATATACTTCGCGTGACCCGCGTATATATATATTTAAAAATAGATTGACAACAAATAAATATTAAAATGTAGATAAAATGCAATGATTACGTCATGAAACATGTTTTAAATTATATTATATAATTTATGAAACATGTTCTGTCGGTAATTTGAAGAATACTTTAACCTTTGATACACATAATTACATATTTAAACATTTTCTTTTAGCCTGAAAATTATTTTCCAAAAATTATTATAATTCGAATTAATTTTGAAATACAAAGTAACGAGTTAATTAACGTATTAATGTAATAAGAAAATTGAAATGAAAAATAAATATAATATTGATAATGGTTCGAACTTTAACATTATTTCTAATTTTCAAAAGTGCTGATACATCACCATTATCGAAATCTTATGAAAACATATTAACATGTCCATTTATGTTATGTTTAGGTTATGACCTTCGAACAAGCAGAAAAAGTGCCATTTAACCCCTTCGATGTCACCAAAGTGTGGCCGCAAGGTGACTTCCCCTTAATACCAGTAGGTCGCTTCACCTTAGACCGCAACCCGAAGAATTACTTCACCGAAGTTGAACAGATCGCGTTCAGTCCTGCTCATTTCGTGCCTGGTATCGATGCGTCCCCCGACAAGATGTTACAGGGACGTCTTTTCTCCTATTCTGACACCCACCGTCACAGATTGGGCCCCAACTACCTGCAGCTACCTGTGAACTGCCCCTTCCGTGTACGGAATTACCAACGTGATGGGCTCATGTGCTTCGAAAACCAAGGTGGTGCCCCTAACTACCACCCCAACAGTTTCGGAGGTCCAGAAGATGATCCCAGAGCAAAGAAGCTCTCCCCACCTTTTGCCGTTTCTGGAGAAGCAGTCAGGTAAAATAATAAATATTGAACAAATTTATTGTTTGTTTAAAAATAAATCATTTAGGTACGACTCTGGCGACGAAGACAATTTCTCTCAACCCCGGGTGTTCTATACCCGCGTGTTGGATGAAGCTGCTCGTACACGTCTCATCAACAACATTGTTAACCATATGAGCAGTGCTGCGCAATTCATACAAGAACGTGCAGTGCGCAACTTTGCGCAAGTTGATGCCGATTTCGGTCGCCGTCTGGCTGAAGGACTCAGAGCAAGGGCCAGGGCCAACTTATAAACACATAAAACGAGTACAACCGTCGACTGATAATATTACTTTCAATTGTTTTTATTGTGGCATGTTGTTATTGTCAAATTACATTTTAAATATTATATTTTGTTATATTGATAATGGGTGCATTTTATAATGTATTGTAAGTAGATACAAATATATCTACTTTAATAAATTGGTTTTAATATAAAATATTCTTTCATTTAATATGCTGTGTTTAGCAAAGATAACTAATATAAATATTTACTTTGCTGCAATATTGATAACTATTTTGTTAAATAAGAAAATATATTTAGAATAATTTATAAAAAAATGTTAGATAATTTCTATTAAAAAAAATATACAGGATAATTCACAACTTCATGCACAAACTTTAAGGGCATATACAGGATGTCTGGATTTTAAAGACCACCTTTGGGATCTCGGAAACTGTAAGAGATACGACTTCGATTAAATGGGGCATGTGGTGCGCCTTTAGGGGCCATCTTCAGATGTGCTTTTGTTATACCAAAAATTCTCATAGGTTACTAGATAATAGCGGAAAACTGAATTTGATCGAGTTTTTCATATTGAAATTACTTCTGAACTATCAGTTATCGAGATTTTTTTTAAGGAACCCATATTGATTTTTGATTAAAAAAATACTTTTTTTCCCTTTCGAATAATCTTATATTTTTCAATAATTTCTTATTTTTTGTGATTAGTTTTTCAAAATAGTGTTTTATTTTCCTTAAGTAATTTATTCCATACCTACCTTGCTTCATAATTTAATTTTAATTCTATATTTTTAAATTAACGTATGCGTATCCTTATCCGGTGTCTGAAATATAAAAAATATATATTTGAAATAAATGAATTTCATTGGCCAAAATGTTTTTAGTCACAATAAAATAATATATTTACATAAAAATAACTAAAATGATATATAAATATTACAGATTCTTCCAAATAAATAAGAAATTTGATCAAAAATATCAAAAAATCTAAGGTTTGAGGGTAAAACAAATTTAAAATACAATAATAAATCATTTCGTATGCCACTGGATGGACAATAAAAATATCGAACTTTATTATTTGAAATATTTTTCTCGATTACTGATTGTTTATAAGTAATTTCTTGTTTTCCGCCATTATCTAGTAACCGAGAATTTTTGGCAAAACAAAAGCACATCTAAAATGGCCCCGTAAATGCCTATTTAACTGAAATCGTATCTCACAGTTTCCAAGATCCCAATGGTGACCTTCGAAATCCAGACATTCTGTAGTATTGATCAAAATGAGTAAAAAAAGCTTAGTCATGTTGATTTTCAACTATTTCCGAGAAAGAAGCCATTTTGTATTAGAATCGAAGAAAAATTACAAAGACAATGATGAAATAAAATTTTGTGTATACCAGTAAATAAACTATACCTGAATATAACTATTTTATATGAAATATTTTTCTCAATTTCTAATAATTATTTAAATATTTGTCAAGGTCGCCACAACATTTAACTTAGTACAACTATTTGTTTTTTTTTTAACAAAATTTATTTCTCAAAAGTAAATAAAAAGTCTCATTTAATCGAAGTTGTAACTCATAGTTTTCTTGATAGCAGAGGTAAACGCAGTAAAAACTCATTTTTCACTGCCTTATATCTCGGAAACTGTTGAAGATCGGTCCCATGTTAATTAAGCCTTTTTAATCATTTCGGTCTGTACTATATGCCCTTAATGCACGAAGTCGTGAATCACCCGGTAAATTAAGCTTTTTAACCTATGGACCAAAAAAAGAAAATAGTTTCACAAGCGAATGTTTGCAAGGTCTTGTATTGATTTTTATGGCACATACCTACGTACATACAAGCTGCAACATGTCAATCATTGATCGTAACTTCGGTATAATTTTTTTAAACTTCCCGCGTGCAAAACGCGCATGGAAATCATGCGCGGATGCCTCTCGTACCGGACATCTGCAGCTTACATTATTAACTAAAGACGCTTATCGTGATAGAGCGTTTCGTGAGTCCGTTTTTAATAGCAAATAGGTGTATTTTGCAGCTGGATATTATGAGAAATTACCATTAAGTGTACCGGTGTTTTTCGGAAAGATTCGGGTAATTTGGGATGGAGAACTCTGGATCGGAAAGTGTCGTTCTGCCGGACATTTCCGAAGCCGAACATCTTGCGAGTGAACACGATGGAACGGGTGACAATGGCGGCGCGGCAGGTTCAGACTCTGCTCAACGAGTTTCTGTTTCTGCTGTTAGACATGGCGGTGTCCCTGTTACATTGCCAGTTGGCTCACTTATCACAAGTACTTTCAATGTTATTACACAAGACCAGCTACCCCACTTTAAACCAATGTTGTGCGTGGATAATGGCTTCATCGCTACCGATAGCAATGATCAAGAGCTCAAGACTACGCACATAGTTATACAGGTAATAAAACTTTTTGAAGATAATTTAGACACTCACTAACAAACAAAACACTAACCAAAAATTTACATGAACCAAAATGTATAATCAGAGGTTTATACCCCAAGTGATTTTTATGTTTTCATTTCAGAATGATCTTCAATTTTCACCGGTAAATATTATTAACTCTTAAAATTTAAGATAAATTCAAATGCCAATAATACATCTTTTATAGTTTAGATAAACAAATTAGCATTATTATTGGTCTTTGAGTTGCTGTCATATTATTTAAGGCTGGATTGTAGGATACCCACCCCCCTTGAAATTCCATTTTTTGTTCCAATGTCCTCTTTTAAAGAAAGTCAAATTTTACCTATTCTAAAGGCTGTGCTTGTGAAAATTATGACTTCTTCCCTTGTATATTTTAACGTTCGCGACAAAATGATTATTAGTTTTTTAGGTTGTATTTGTGAAAAATGTGACTTTTTCGCTTGCAAATTAAAAAAAAATACTTTAATGTAACTGTAACCTAACGGACAGAATTAATTTGATGAAACTGATGGTTACATTCATTTTATAGGAATTTAACCCTACTTTTTTCATAAAAAAAATACCAAAATCGCTATAAATATTGCATTCCGCGCCCTAATTTTTGTGGAATTTAGTCATTTCTTAATTTCAATTTTGGTAAAAAACGATTATAGGCGGGAATTTTGCTTTATCAACATGCAGTTACTGACTACTTTAGTACACGAAAAATCAACTGAAATCGTCAGTGGTCCGTAGCAACGACGAAATAACTAGACAAAACATTCCTTATCCCTCCTAAAAATAAATAAAATAAATATTTCATCACGGCATATTACCCATTGCTGGGTGTGCCAATCTGCTTCATACACAGATATCGGTAATGATGGAATATTTGTACCGTGCGGGCGCTTACCAGGCGTCACCTCACGGGCACTCATTGATGGCGTGGAGAGTGCGCCACAGGGGTCAATTTTGTGCCATTAAAATGCGATGTAATTTTTGGTGTCGGTCGGGATCGAACCCGGGTCCCCTAGATTCGCGACCAGACACTCAGGCACACGGCCACGAGGTCTCGTGGCCTTATCCCTCCTCAGTGAATGTTATGATTTCGGCTGGCTAGAAAGAGACAACTAGAGATAGAGATATTTAGTCCAGTTCGAGCATTTCTCACTAGATGCCATCCAGTGTTAAAGTCAGAATTTAAGTGCCAATACGACGAAAAATAGGTTTATCGTTATAAAAATAAATAAAAAAACGTAAAATGTTTATTAATTATGGATTATAATTACAAAATACAAAATTATTGACTTTACCGAACAATAAATATGTATGAAAACGAACTAACCTCACAACCGACAAATCAGTTCTTATAAAGTTACACTAAATTTCTTTTTCTTTCACATAGTATTCTAAATAGCCGAAAACCCTTGTCAGACCTATTCTTGCAACAAGAAGGCATTTTTAAATGTGATAAGAATAAGTTTTTTTATTCTGGTATCTTATTTACTAAGGTAGATAAGTACTGAATTAGTCGACTTAAAATATGTTGGCTTATAATTCGTTTGTTGGTTTTAATCATAATTTAGTACTTTTATTTTTTTATTTCCAAAGAATATATTATTAAGAACACTTGCGCCTCTAGTGAGCAATACTCAAACTAGACTAAACATATCTCTATCTCTAGTTGTCTCTGTCTGGCCACCCAAAAATCAAAACAAACCAAATGAAGTTTTGTCTAATTATATTTCGTCGTTGGTCCGTAGCTCAGTGGTAGAGTTCCCGGCCGGCAAGTGAGAGGTTCCGAATTCATATCTCGGCGAGGTCAATTGATTTTTCAAATTTATATATACTCCATTCGTTGAAACGAGAGAATATGGAACTAATTCTTGAACGGAAACACGTTATTCTCCAAAATTATCCACTTTGGACTAATAGAATGACTTGTCTTATATCTGTTCAATAATTAGTTCCACATTCTATCGTTTCAGTGAACGGAATATAGTATTTTTAATGGTTTTGCATGTATATATAACTATCAAAATAAAAATCTTGAGGGGTGGATAGTTTAGATTTTAGCCTATTTGGCTACCAAATTATGCATCGACAGTTTTAAATCTTAGGATGCCATTGACGAAAGGGTGTCGGTTAACAATGCTTCGTCCAATTCAGTACCAACTCCAGGATCATGGCAAGAAGCTGCTAATTTGCCCATTTTACCAGTTCGATGCAAGAATACATCCGCAGAGCTACATAAATCTCGGTTTGGGTCAGGAGGGCGCGGTCGATGCATTAAACTGGGCATGTCATGGTACACACCCAGCGAGTTTGAAGCATTGTGTGGCCGCGCCTCCAGTAAGGACTGGAAACGAAGCATTAGATTTGGGGGGCGCAGTCTACAAACACTAATAGATGAAGGAATTCTTTCTCCACATGCAACTAGTTGCACTTGCAGTGCTTGTTGTGATGATGATTCGGCTACAGGACCTGTACGGCTCTTTACACCCTACAAGAGACGCAGGCGTAAGGAGCCTGACGGTGAATCAGGACGAGGTGGCAAGGTAAATATAAACAAGTAAAAAATTTGGAAACTTTTTTAATACATATGTAGTAAGAACAACGAGGCCTTAAAGTTCCAGGTTGTATTTATAGGCGTTTTCGTTATTCGAGTTATCTGACGGATTTGTGCGATGAGGTCACAGATATATCAAATCCATGCGATTATTGAGGTTATAGAAAAAGTTCAATTTGTTAAAATTGATATGAAAATAGCGCTTGTTTCTGTAATTGTACATAATTTTATATATGAGACTGAAAGACTACTTGAATAATTTGTTTAGATTATTTCGATGAGAAATTGTTTCATGTGGTTATTTATTTGTTCGAAATAAGTCATAAAGACTTCAAAAAGTACGAATATGCGTCACGCTCCCTTTACATGTATTCTTAACTCTATGGACAATGGGGTCATTTAAAAAAAAAATCGTTTTTTTATAAAATCGTGAAATCCGTCCCATATAATAAATATAATAATATAAAATAACATGAAATATGCGACTTTTCATTCATATATTTGCTAATAAACTTTCGCGGCTGTAAAATTCGTGACGTCACGGCTTGTTACTCACACAAAGACATTCCTCTCACACACACAACGGTCCACGTGGTATCCGTTTGCTGCTGTAAACAAGCTAACCTAAAATTGTGACAGGTGACAGCAGAGTTAAGAGTAAAGGTATGTAAATAACACATTTATTAAAATAAATACCAAAAGTTGTATGAAATATGTTTTTCGTTAACAATATGTTGCTGTCACAAAATCAAACTGACAAATGATAACTCAAAGAATCATATGTCCAAATACAACCGGTAGAGAGCTACTGCTGCATCCGACAAGCCGCGACGTCAGCGTCCAAATATTTGAAATTAAAGACAACTTTTAAAAAATCATATCTCTGATTCTAAAGACTTGTAAAGTGTAAAACATACACCTACATATTTAATTTGACCTATTCTTTCAAGAAAAAAATAAATTAGAAAATGTGAAATGACCCCATTCCTTTGCCTCAGGCGTCCACGGTGACGAAATAGTGCCTAAAGTTTTGTGGATTCCGTTGAAACAGCTGCAAACTTCCCTCACACAATTTCAACCATTTTGGGGAATCACACATTTTCCATTTATACAACGTCAAACACCTCGTTATTCTTCGTTATATAAATAAGAGAAATATTACTTTAACGTTTTTTTTTTTATATTAGATGCGCCGAGAGGGCAGCGGAGAAGACAGCGAAGATGGCGTTTCAGGCTCAGTTAGTAAAGAAGAAGCTTGGCAGAGCCTCGCTGAAGGTCTTGACTCAACAGAATATCAACTCCTAGAAACAACCAATTCCGCTGAGCCCGGTACGGCTTTACGGCGGCTGGAATTGTTGGCAGCAGATATGTCTCGTTTGGCAGGCGAATTCAAACGTACGGTAGATGAAGCCCGGGAGCTTTGTGCTCGCCAAGTTGAGCGCCTACAGCGGGAAAAGGAATCTGCGGTATTGGCAGCTAGAGTCGAGGCCCAGGTGGCAGCTCTGCAGCCTGATAGTGCGGGGACAGGGGGGAATGACTCCACACTTCAACCTGCACTTGATCATGAACACCAGAAAAAAGTAAGTTGTTGTTATCGCTGCCCTATGGACAAGACGATATTTATCTTTGAGATTATGCTATCTTGACATATAATCTTAATACGTAAAAAATGTTTCTTTTTATTGTCTCAAAAGTTGATTGACATGGATTTAAAAGTTGAATGACACACACCTAAATTTTGCTAATCATATTAATGATAAAAATCATTTGAGTTGATAATATTTAAAAGAGAATAAATTAAATGCTATATTAAAAATACAAATGTTTAAAAAAGTACAACACGCTATATAGAGTGGATAAACGCTATAAAGAAAAAATATACACCGTAAATTTTATGCGTTAGTTTACGTTATATTTAGAAAAGTTAGAATCGAAAAAATCCACATATAACGAAAACAGTCAATGAAATCAATAATCTTCAACATTTTGGCTTCTATAGCAGTCTCTTTTCTATATAGCAAAAATCTATTATTTTTATAGCACTAGAATATATACAGGTGATACTGAATAACTTTTTTATTTATATTATAAATATTTGTGATAAATGTTTAAATCGTAAAAATGGGCTAATTGGATCAAGGAGACTTTAAATAAACGAAGAAAGAAATTGTGAAAAATTCATGGACCTCGCTGGGACTTGAACCCAGGACCTTCCTATATCCAGTAGGATTATTTTTTATTTTTATATATTTGCAAACTATACTATATTTGATCTTGTTCTCTGATTGGCTCAAATCGCGACCAAGTTTACATAGGCGATTTTCACTTACATTTTTCATGCATAGGTGTGCAATTTAATGGTGTGTGGTGAATTTAATTTAATGTTAGCTACATTTTTTTCCTACAGCAGAACGTTAAATTAATTACTGCAAATACAATATACTTCAAAATTTAATTCATTATGCTGTTTTATATTTGTTCAAAAAAATGAATCAATTCAAAGTATAATTTTGTGCGTACGTTTTAAATTATTACTGATTTGCTTTTTATAATTTACCTACAAAGTCATGTAATGACCCACCATACTTTTGAAAACGAAGAGAATATGTTATGTAAAGGATTTGTTTTAAGTAAACATACTTCGTATGTTACTAAGATTTTTTTTTTTTATTTCTATGTGATCCATTTTTAATGTGCTGACTATAACACTTGGCAGTAGATTATTTATAAAATAAATTAGTTTGCATTGGTCTGTAAATGATATTTAGAAGTTGCTTTCTTGATATAATTTTTAAATCATAATTCAAAAGGATCACGATTAAACTAATCAGGATTCACCTAACCAGTTCAGTAGAAGGCGCTCACGTCAGCGGCAGTTTTACATAGCCGAAATTAAAAAATGGTGGTATACAACTGCTGTCTTCTGACATAATATAGTAGAAGTATTAAAATACCACGGTTGGTACGATTCTCCTTGGTTGGTACCATCGACAGTTTCAATAAACATTTAAAATTTAATTTACTTTGACATTTAACAACTGTTGCTTACAAGGTAGGTTAGAGTTCAAATTTGTATTTATTATGTTATGAACCTACAAATAAATACCTTGTACAGTAAAATTTTTGAAAGATGTCCGATCAAGGGCACCTGTATCACGAATGAATTAACAAATAGGCATACATTTATCTCTTTCTTATGCAAAGGCTGTAAGAGTGTGTGATAAGGATGGATATAACACGCTTGTCTTTCAAAAATTCATATTGTTTCGACTAAGTTAGGACATTCCATTTATAAACGATGCTCGTTGTTGATAATACTTTCGCTGTAACGTAAATTTATTTATTAATTCAGATACATTACCTGGATTCATAGCCGTACGTATAACGTTATATTCTGTCAGAGACACTGACATTGTGTCAGTATCTTATTTTTAACATATTTGGTTTTACATTTGCTTATAAACTTACTAGTTGACTTATTTTTGAATTTTGAATGCTTTTCCTGTAATATATATTTTTATAATAATAAAATAACAGTAGTATCGTACGTACCCTCATAAAAACTAAGCAAACGACACTACTGAATTTGTCATGATGGGCGGAGCAAAAATCTGAATTCATACAATTCGTAGACATCCTTGATCGGACATCTTTCAAAAATTTTACTGTACTTTAATTTAAAAGAGTGCTTTGCTGTTTGATGTAAATATTTTACTATGAAAACATCTGATTGCAAAGTTCACTTTGTGCGCGCGAAATAGGAAAAAACTTTTAAACTACTGTTTTCACAGTCTACCTGATATCATGCATTATCAGGTTAATTATTCATAATTTTCTCTTACTTTTATGTAATAAATTTGTCCAATAAAAATTCACTTCAAGCATATTGTTGAATTCGTCATTTTACGTAGATTCCAAATATATAAAAATATATAAGGTCTCCCATTTGAAGTATGAGATTTAATGTCAGTTCCGGTTAAACAGGAAGTGCTACCATCATGCCAGATATTATAATTTGTTAGCCCCATAAGCTTAGTTTACAAATATACAAAGAAAATTAAAAAATAATTATAAATAAAAAAATGATTTTGAGTGGCCCGTTTTTCAGTGTCACTCTTTAAATATTTCATATAATATTAACAATTTTTTTCTATATAGGCTTTTATTCGCATTCTGTTTATAATGTATATTTTTTTCAGTGCGCTAATTGCAACAGAGAAGCTCTAGCAGAATGTTCTCTGTGTCGAAGAACACCGTACTGCTCCACATTCTGTCAGCGCAAAGACTGGGGGGCCCACCAGGTCGAGTGCGTGCGTGGGGTAGCAAGCGATGCGCCCCAGCAATCTATCATGTTGATCGTGGAAAGCACTGATCAGGCCTAGCTCCCGCCGCCTGACTCGTTCATGAACAGTCTTCTATCTTAACCTTCTCTTATTATTTCTCGAATTGTCGGGAAATTCATGTGATTTCGGAAGTCTGAATTATGGTTAAAGAGTAAATTGGACTTGAAATTTGTACTATAACTTTTAAAATTACATTTTAGTTTTTTCATAATATTTACATAGGAACGAATGTGATTTTAAAATTAATTTATATCTTGACGAAATAAAAATATTGACGTTACTTACATTTTCATGTTGTTATTAAGTTTTTGAAATATATGAACACGTAAATACTTCCATTATTTCATTTTTATGTAAAAAAATATTTAAAAAATGTTTAAATGTAATATAAAAATTAGACAATTTTTAATTTACTTTAGATATTTATGTAAAAGTAACAAATGACAAAAACAAGTTTTGATAAATATTTTAATAGATAATCATATTTATTTCACTCTTCATACATTTTATTTCGAATAAATACATCTTATAGCAATAACTATATATTTCTTATTTCCGTATTTACAAGCCCAGTGGGTTATCAATCCAGGGATACGAATTGGGACAACTACTTCCACAGATTTTCATGTAACGTTCTTCTTGGCCTTTCATAAGTCTGCACATCGTTCCCTGGCATTTAGTTTCCGCAGGTTTTACACAATCTGGCCACGACTTGCTAAGATCATTCAAAGTATGAGGGTTCTGCATCCATTCGATCGCCCGGTGAACGTTTACAATATAAACATCTTCCAGATCAATAAGGTAATCAACAAATTTTTTGTATGCCTCGAATCTTACGGGATCTAGACCGAACCAAGCAGCATGAACGTAAAATCCGAAAGGTGCTCGGTTTCCTTTGTACTGAATTTCAAAATTTCTTTTCATAAAGTCAAATAGTCCGTCGACATCTGCTGGCCTGAAATTTATATAAATCATGAATAATATTTCTAAATTTTAATTGATTTGTCTTACACGTCCACACAGGCATCAGCCATAGCGCAATTTATTCCAGAATTGTCCCTCATGTTGATCATAGGCTGGATCCAAAATCCTGGAAGACTTTCTTCTGGGCAAGGCCCAATGGGGCAGTCTTGAATGCTAGGATAATCTAAAGTGTATGGCCAAAGACCAGGATCCATAAAAGTTTGAGTAGGCCAGGAACAGTCGTACAATAATCCCATATCTTGCATCGCTTTGGTGCTGTTATCGCCTAAACACAATAAATTAAAAAAAATACAGCATATTTATCGACTAACAAAAGGGGTTTCCAAGTTTTTTTTTCATTTTTTAATATGTTAATCTATACATAAAAATATTCGACTCGCATTTTGTATTTTCACCGAAAAGTTTCTAATACGCCAAAAAAATTCTATGAAAGGAAGGAAATAATATATTCTGGGCATATTTGTAGTTCAAATTTAACCACCAGATAGAGTTTACTTAACTTGAATCGCGATCGGATACTGAATTTTATGCGCTCGATTTAATTGTATTCAAATTTCATTTTTTTATTAGGGTAATAAAAATGAGAACATTAACGATTATATTCATCTTAATATTACTTATACATAATGAACATTGATATCCAACAAGTATTTTTTTAAAAGCCGCAGACTTGGAAACCCCTATTCTTATGCAACCGACTTTTCGGTACCCTCTTGTACTTTCATCTACGTAAGTAAAATTTTACATATTCTCACGTTCACAAAATACATTCGTTTCTACAGTCGACGACACGAAAGAATACCGGTACGGTAAAGGAGAGAGTATTCCACGTAATCATGTTTTTATCTAGTAAACCATTGGCGTCGCTTCGGTGCAATCTACTACGCTATGTCGGAGTAGTTCATGTATTACGTAGAAGGCGATTTTATATCGTGCGGCAAATTAACGTGTAATATTTTGCCATACCACAAAAAAACGTAAGACATGAACGCGCGCACTTCGGTGGTTTGATCATAACGTTGTGGTATAGACAACTTGTGTTTATATTTTAATAACGAAAATTATTAAAAGAAAACCAGAGCAATTAATTGTTTTTTTGTGCATCATCTTTTTTCAATGTCTAATATTAAACTGGATTCATATGTACTGTTGCGGTCTCGATGCTAAGAACTGCGACGGCCGCCGTTGAAATATTTCTATTTTTACGGCGTTGATGTATTGTACTACTTCACCAATTAAAAGTTGCGAAACCGGCGAAACAAAACTTATTATAGGTTAGGGTAACCGGCAATATCACTGCAGTCGAAACAAAAGTTTTAGTAATATTTCGTTTTTCTAGTTTGGAACTGTGCACATAGATATTTATGACGGAGCACGGAGCATATATGAACAGAATAGTTGTTATGACGGCCGCAAAACTAACGGTGGCAACGGTCCATGTGAATCCAGTTTTAGTAAGTTAAACGATGGTCGACTGTAGAATGGATAGCGTGAAATAATAAAAAAAAATCATCAGTAGACTGCTTGTCCGATCATTGCGGATGAGAAGACATCTTAAAATAAACTTACACAATATATTATTCTAAACAAATATATGTACCAATGAAGCTATTACTCGGCGGTGAATGGTCGTCGTGTGCGTTGTACCGTATGTGTCACGTCACGATAGAAATGTTCGTCGCCGCGCGATATTTTACCGTGCCGTATTTTCTTAAAATGAGGTATTTTTTATGAAAATGCGCGCACTTGCATCGTAAGTGCAACATCGGCAAAAAATGTAACGTGTCACAATTTTAGTGCGGTGCGGCGACGAACTATTGTTTTGTGACGCATAGATTTACACGACACAATGCGCATTAAATAAATTATTCTAATATAGTAAAATGTAAGGTAAAACTGTTATAACATTGTGGATTATATTAAAAAATAACGGAATCATGTAAAAAATCAAAATTTAATTTTTATAACATGAGTTTTCTTGCAATTTATTTTGGTGTTAAAAATATATCACGTGAACATTTAAAACGTGTTTATTCACTAAAATCTTAATATGCGATTTTTAACATAAATCCAATGCCTCTCTTAGCGAGAGGTAAAAATTGGAAAAGAGAATACACACAAAAACGATTAATTATTCTGATTCTTTCAACAAATTTTCGTTAGTGGAACAGAAACACAAGCCGTTGGTAAAGAGTGGGTGTCGTGCGCGTTACAAAAATGCATTGCAGCAAAATACCTCGCGGCGATTAAAATTAAAATGCACAGCATAAAGTCATAGTAAAATATTTCTAATCGTAGTGCCGCTTTACAGAAATCCTGCTAGCATTTAACATTCCTCAGACCAGTTTTCTTTCGTGTCACCGACTGTTTCTCAACATTATACAAAAATTCATCACAAGTACGTACGTATTACAAATTAAAAAATACGTTTAAATTATTTATTTCTTTTTAATACCTGACATCTGCAAGAAGGGAATACGAGCGCCATATATATGTTCTTTAGGAATATTGGCAAAATTTGTGATTATATCACGCAGACCTGCAAATTCCTGTGTCAATAATTCGACGGATGCTTCTCTCCAATATTGTGTCATTGTTGTATGAGTGATAGAATGTAAAGCAATTTCATGTCCTTGTTGGTATAAACTGTGAAGCTTTACAAAAAATTAAAATAACATGGAGTGTTGAAGTACAAATAACTTACCAAAGTGTAGTCTGTGTATTCGTGAGAGACAAAATAGGTAACTCCAATTGGACAACCATCAGGATTGGTCTTGCCGAAGAAGGAAGCGTTGTAGTAATCATAATTTGTGATTTGGACAGCGTCGTCGAAAGTTAGAAGCACTAACTACAATAAATCAATATTAATGATTTGAGACGTATATTTGAGATAAAAATGCATATGTAAAATAAAATATTTGTACCTGAGGAATATCTTCAGGATCAAGTCCATTTGGTGGATCGGTAGCAGAGCACCTGCAATTTGGCAGGTCGCACTCAGTGTCACATACATCTTTATCGTCTCGAATGTGTCTTGCTCCAACTAAAGCAATGGTTAGAACAAAAACCACGAACAATTTTGTGCCTAACATCTATAAAAATATATTTAATTTTTTCACCTTTAAATAAATAAATATAAAAGTAACAACATACCTTTACTGTTGCAATACGAACATTAAAATACAAATTAGCGTTTTCCATTTATATACAATTCTTTATTGATATAATAGATAAAATCAATTAATTTCTATCTTTATCAATAAGTCTCATTCATTTTTTTTACAGTTATAAGCGCTAATCAAATAGATTTTAATCTCCAATTAATGTATCATGTAATATTAAAAATTATATTTTTTTTTTAGTCCAATATAACAACTTTATTTTCCATTCCTTATATTTGCCACATAAAATTCCAAACACGATAGCTTTAAGTATTTGCTTATTTATTGTAATTTTAATCTATTTAAAACAAATATTAATTATTATATAACTGAAATGGCATTTTATAGGTAAATATAATATAATAAAAATACTATCATTCAAGTACTCTTTTAAAAAGGAGAAATATAAAGTGTTACTCTTTACTAATAGGAGATTCCTGCTCAATCGAAATAAAATAAATTTATAAGAAAAACCGAAAGTATTTGCTTAGTAATGAATATTAATTAATGAATAAAATGATATAATTGAAATTATTTCGGAAATACGGTTTTTTTTTTGTTATAGTTGCTCGTCACGTATATTTTGATTGGCGACTAAAAGACCGCCTACAATGATTTAACGAATAACCAATGGAAATAAAGATATTTAAATAGTGGCGAACTGGCCATCAGTCCAGCACTGCAATGGACCTTTTACATGAAAAGAGAGAGATAAAGAAAAAAAACATATATGTAGTGCGCAGTAGTTTGTTTGCGCATTGAGGAGGCCAGATATATTTCAAACAAAATTTAAAAGAGCGGAAATAAGAACGTAATTATATTAAATAAATTCCCACAAAGCGTTTGTGATGATGAATATTTCAAGACAAGAGGACAGGTAGATGGAAATCAGAAACGTGGTTATATGTTCTAAAGACGCGAAATAAACACCACATAAAGTGACAGATAATTGCGTAGTTGCCAGTTTGTTATTAGGAAAGTTTCAAACAAGAATAAAAATATTGTTTTTGTTTAAATAAATTGTGTTGTCTTCATTAATAATTTCTTTACAATCAAAGTCAAAATAATTTAAGTTTTTGTGTTGTTTAAATAATTTTTTATCGAAAATAAATACTTGTCCTTTTACTCATTTTACTTGACAACATGGTACCTCCCCATCTCTAGTTCATAAAAATTTCACTACGTGGTGTATTGAAAAATTACGTCCCGGTGCAATAAAAATGTAAAAGGTCCATTCTCAAACATTTTTATTTGAATATAAATGTCTCGCATTAAATTTAATAATTTAAATACAGTTGCAATTATAAAGTATGTAGATTCAATTGTGTTATAATATTAATTTATTTTTTATGAAAACTATTTAAAATTAGCATATATTTCAAGAACAAGAGAATGTGGCACTAATTAATTAATAGAGACAAATCACTCTATTGGTCAAAAGAGGATAATTTTGGAGTTGAATCAATAAAATGACTTGTTGCAAATGGAATATAGGTCCACGATGAAAACTTATATTCGTGACGTCACATTTATTTTTTCAAACTTTGGGGGAACTTCACTCGCATATTAATAAGAATTTTTTCATCGGATTTTCACCAATAGTCTTTGGTTTACTTATACTTTCAGAAGAAATTATAAAAAAATGGTGGAATTCCTCATTAGAATAATGAATAATGACCCGTTACGAGCGCGCTTTTATGGAGTACACTCATGAATATAATGTAAAAGTGCTTTTATTATATAAGTGCACTCAATACGGGCCAATATCTTTTTTTTAAGATAGTTTTTAATTGGATACAAATTTTTATGTAAGAAACAATGAAATCTTCTTTTCATTTAAAAATATCTTATACTGTCGATTTTAATCCATACAATAATATTTAATTGTTTTCCTTTCAGATATGATTTGGAAATTATTAAAGTATTAAATATAATCGTCTGTACTTTTATTAATAGTCATAATAGATGAATCAGTAAATAGATATATAAAATAAAAAGAGTTTTGGAGGAAATTTTGTATATAATAGTACATAGAAAGAATTAATGCGCTTATGGTTCGAGCCCGACTGACGCCAAATATTTTTCCAATTTTAAATGGCACAAAATTGACCCTTGTTGTGAACTCTCCACGCCAGCAATGAGTGCCCGTGAGGTGACGCCTGGTAAGCGCCCGCACGATACAAATATTTCATCATTAGCGATATCTGCGTAAAAAAGCAGATTGGCACACCCAGCAATGGGTAATATGCCGTGATGATATATTTATTTATTTCATAAGTAATATATTATTATTTAGCTAAATTTACTGCTCTGGCGATGTCCAAAAAACCAGTAAAAATTAATACAAAACTTCAAAACGTGAATACAAAAATAAATAAAAATAATACAGAAACGTAATAATAGGACCATAGCAACATGCCGCGCTAATATGCGGCTAAACAGATTCTGATTTATTGAAAGTCGTGCGAAATTATTCCAAACGGCGTGCGGAATTATTCCACACGGTTTGTTGGAATGATATTGATTCCAATAAATTTTTAGTTATGGAATGTGTAGTTTCCAAAATAGTATTAGGAAAAGTAACTTTCCGATCCCTTATAGACAATTTTCCGAGCTAGCTCAGTAAAGAAGGAATTTCCGATATAAAAACTGATCAGAAACAGCTCATTTTCTGGACGATCGTGAAAATATGAATTAAATAAAGCGCTTCAATTTTTTGCTGCTGCAGTGCAGTGTGATGTGAGCGATTGGAGAATTAAAGTACATTTTCGTTGGTAAAGTAGAGTTCGGTACGTGTGTAATTAAAGTTTTAAAAGAATTATTTGTGTAAAAATAATTATTTAATTTTTCGCTGCATATATGACCTACTGGAGAACATTTGAATGTGCTGTCGTTAACTAACTTTTTATTTACGAATATTAGCATAGATTGACATACGACGCAATTCTCTAATACGGATGTTATATTGCGAGGTTAGAATTTTGTTAAACATTTCAGGACTCAGTATTAAATTATTGTTACTATAAAACTAAGATAACATAATAATATCAATATTTTACTGAATTATTATGAATTCATACTTTATTCTTAATTGAGAACTATGAGTAATAATTACTAATTCAGATGCCCTAGTCCTCTGCTTGTGGTGAACAAAGGCTAATATTATTTGTTTGCAATTTATAATTTAAGGCTTTCTGATGCAATATGCCATCTTCAGTCCGTCCGAGAGGATCCGGCGGTGGGGGCCGTGCTCCTCCGGTAACTCCGATGTCAGAACGTCAGCAAATGGCTCTACTCATGC